>CM070672.1:28251315-28753660 GCA_036346575.1 Dendrocalamus sinicus | reverse complement strand
CTCTCTGCGGTAATGGTTCGGAGATAGCCATTCTCCTCTTTTCGGATGCACGCTAGGAAGAAAGGTCACGAGGTTCGGATGGCGTAGCACAATAACACAAGTTTGCAGAGAAGAAAGTATAGAAAGAATGAAGGTGGAATGCTCTGTTCTTTTACTAAACGTCTCAGGCTCTTTTAAAGGCGCTACAATTATTCACCAATAACTGCTGCGATTAAAACAAAATTATTCACTGGTAACTACCTCATCAAAACACAACACGCCACAGCGTGGTCGTCATACGATTTTCACGCAAAAATACACGAATACACACGCGCATGTGTGATTAGCCAGAGGTCTTCTCATGACATCTCTATCTATATTTAAGGAATGGTGAGAACTTCACCTTATAAATTGGTCTTTCCTATATGGCCTTAGCAATATGGTATTAAACTATGCATGCTTTAAAATTAAGAAAATATGTCTTATTCATATGGACTAATTTCTACCAGGAGTGTGAGATATTTATTAGTATAAAGCTTATATAATTTTGGATTATAATTTTTTCTCCGGTCTAGATAGTAGTGAGACATGACAACATCCTCAATCCGTCACTGCCTGCAAGGCTGCGATGCAGTGGAGGCGGCTAAGCGGCCAGGCCGTGTTTCCTCTGCTTCCGCGGCACAGCAACCAGAGCGTATGCGCGTAACTAATCTCAAAGACAGAAAAAAAACCGGGGCGTGCTGCGGCCGAGCACACCGTTGGTTTCAGCCTTGTACGCGTGGGCAAAAACTGAGAGAGCTGGATGGCCAAGCCAAGCGACAGCACGCCTCAGGCACGCCACATCCGCATGGAGGGTAACCACGGCCCAATGCTTCCTCCTGTTTGGGCTCGCGGTGTTTGCTGCACAGCGCGCGCTTCTTCGGTAGTAGGGTCGGATGATTTATGGTTTATGATTTCTTCTGAACAATTAATTGAGATATTTTTTTTGTTTTTTTGGAAAGACTTATTAAGATAATTTTTTAAAATAGATTATCAGTGTTGGTTCGTTTGCACAAGCGCTCATGTTAAGACTAAAAACCATCAGTCGTAGCTATAAACTATCAGGCGTAGCCGAAAAAACACGCCCTTCTTGTTTGAGGTCTTCTGCACTGCCAGCGTGCACCGGACTCGTTTGAAGAGTGAGATGGCCTTGTCATTTGCCCTTCTGGGTTCCAATGGCAGACCCAGGATTTTACCAAAGGGTATGCCGTACCAAAATTTTCATATGCAATTCGGTAAAACCATTTGCCAATTCGGTAAATAATTGTAAAATTTGCACCGTAATTCGGTATACAGGCACTAAATAATATGAAAATCTTAAATTTAAGGATTAAGTTAGAAACTTGCACAAATTACAATATAAATAGTTCAAACACCATACTAATAGTCTCAAATATACATAAAAGAGACTTACAATATTACTTGTCTGATTTTTTTGGCCTACGTTTTATGAAGGACATGAAAGTCTCGATTATATCATCTTCATCCACTTCAAAGAAAATATGCCGCTCAATAGATGTGACTAGACAATCATTCAAAAAACTACCACCCATCTTATTTCTTAACTTTGTTTTCACTAAAACCATTGAAGAAAATACACTTTCAAAACTTATTGTTGCCATACAAAAGAGCAACTCTATATTAACCTCATCAAACCGATTATATCCATTGGTACATGAAAATTGAAAGCTGATCAAATAGGTAAGCCACATCTAGCTTATAACTAAAAGGATGTGGTACAAGCATGCATATCCATGGCATCAACCTCATGCAAGCACCATGGAAACTGACATGCGTTGGCCAATGCATACAATTCCGCATTGTACTGGACCTAAACAACATAAGAAACTTACGGCATCCAGATGGACCAGATCACCAGATCGCACAATTTATGTTACCCAAAACAAGTGCCAAGAGCATAAAGCAGTTTAAGTATTTCAACTGGGCTGCATCAACGACACCATCAAAACTAGTGCATTTGCAACACAATACAATAGAAAAGACAAGTCTCTCTTCCTCCAGCCAACCTCTTCCAGTCTGAACAAGGTGCCAAATTTAGACAGACCTGCATGTACAAAAAACCCACACACACAGAAGCAAGCGTAAAAGGGTCAACTACCTGCTCATCATCAGGCGAGGATGCTTTATTACTGCTGCTGTTGCTCCCGCTGCCGCTACTCCCACTCCCTTCATCTGCACAAGCGCAAAAACAAAACAAGGTCACAAACCCATAAAAAGCCGCTTCCGTTTCACCCATCCACCAACTACCAACTCCCAACTCCCATCACCAAAACTACATCAAAACACCCTCAAAAAATTCCCAAAAATCGCAAAAAAAAAAGAGAGTAACAAGAGCTTTATTACTAGCCCCAAACCCCAGCCACCCACCCTCTTCTTCTTCCGGGCCGGGTGGTTGAACTTGCACTTCATCCCGAAGCGGCAACTCCCGAACTTCATGTAGTAAGTACAATCCGGCTCCCCAAGCCGCCGCGGAAACCGCGGCTCAATCCACCCCGCCACCGCCGCTGACGACGCCGAGGACGGGCTCGTCCTCCCACCCCGAGGGCTTAGCCGCTTGGGGAGCTCGTCACGCGACGCGAAGTCGCTTGCGGGTGACACGGTCGCTGCGGTGACACGGTCGCAGCGCGTCGCGCAGGCCGGCGAACCATCGCCAGGTGCGCGGCGGGTGACGCTGGTCGCGATTTTGACGCGCACATCGCTACCCGAAATTCCGAATAGCCTCTTCGAAACGAATTCCAACTCTAACCTCACCGATCGCACCATTTAACCGCGTCGCGACACGTGTCCAATGGTGCGCCGGGAGCGCACCACACCGAGTGGTGCGGTCCCGACCTCACCACTCACTCGATGTGACCATGTGGTGCGGTCGGGAGCGCACCACTCCGTGTGGTGCGTCCCCGACCGCACCATTGACACGTGTCACACTCCGTTAAGTGGTGCAACAACAGGTGCTAGAATTGGAATTTTGTTCTCCTCAGCGCCATTTTTAGTATTTTCGGTAGCAACAATGTCAAAACGCCCAAAATTCGGCGTCGCGGCGCGCGGCGGCAAGCGACCGCGCGCGGTGCTGCGGGTCTGCGGTTGGGCCCGGGTATGCCGTGTGCCACAAAGATACCCTGTGGGTCCGCCTAAGTTCAAAGAGAGAGAGAAAACTTTGAAGAGTGGATGCACTGGGAAAAATAATCGAGTGCTCAATTTTCTGCCTGCTAGATTTATTTCCAGGATATCTTATTTCTCAAAACTTAGTTTGCATACATAACTACCCCATTCGTGCAGATAAGTTAAACTAAATCATCGAAAGCGACAATTCATAATTACTCCAGTCTCCAGAGGAAAAGAAAGCATGCAAGCTGTAGTTTGCGTGCTCGCTCGATCTTAGGGCATCTCCAATGGGTCTATAGCAGCTATCTACAAGAGAGTCCATGTCATCAACTGTCCTACGTGGAAGATATTAAATGAAGAAAGAGAACGCAGCTCTCTACAGCTCTAGAGATAGTCTATAGCGCCAAACGAGGCAGCATCCATAAATTCTGTGTGCATGTAAGCATCAAATAGCTATCCTTATAGATAGTTCTTTAGAATGCTAACTTTAGTGTGTACTATATAGATGATGTGGAAGTCTTATAGTTAGTTGCTAGTTATAACCATTGGAGATGCCCTTAGCGGTGGTGCCGCAGGCTCAGCAGTTGTAGCACGTAATTTCAGAGGTGCGTTCCTGGGCGCCTATTGCAGGAACTACGACGCGATATCGGAGCCCAGGTTGATAGAAGCACTGGCGTGCAGAGATGGTGTGAGGCTGGCGAGGAAGATGGCCTTTGATCGTGCCGTACTGAAGACAGATTGCTAAGAGTTGCTTGGTGCTTGAGTCGGCTGTATACCAGCATAAGTCCGAGAGATTAAATTGTAAGCTTATTACGGCATGTCTGAAACGTCCGTGACCTTAAAAGTCGACATCATCCCGTATGCGATTGAAGACATGCTGAGTTGTGTTGTATTTGTGCTTGAGGATGCGACCATTTGTCTTCTCCCAAATGTTCCAGAGGAGTATATGATAATGCCATCTAAGGTTCTTTTTCCTTCCTTGGACAAGCCGGATCTTGCCTTTTTCCCACCAGGATGCCAACCCCGAGTCCTGGTTCGGTAAGGAGAGATTTGGCCTTCCACACCAAATGGCCACTTTTCACCACACCTGCCTCGCGAACGGGCGCCGTCGGGATCTTGTGCTGGATGCACGACCATACCAAAAATTTGCATTTGTTTTCGCAGTGGGCTTTCCAGATGATCATCGGCCTGTGGTTAGCATAATGTTGTGTTCTAAATAATGATAGCTTCTATCTTTTAGAAGTCAAAAGCCGTTTAGAACACATTAGTTTTAGCGTGTTTTTCTTTTTTTTTTCTTTGCATTATTTATAGAGATATAATAGTATTTTTTATTTTTTTCTCTTCTTTTTTCCTTTAATTAAATATCTAAAAAAACAGCTACTAGGTATCATTTTAGCCGAAAGATAAAACTAGAAGCCAGCAACAGGCCTACGAACCGTGAAACCGGGTGTTGTAAGCGGAGCGTGCAGTATACACGGATACACCCCATCCGGCGTCCACTTCCATACAATGGAATCTGGGCCATCCGCTTGCAGAGCGATTCTCTGATTTGGTTAGGAGTCTCTAATTTTGTTTCTCAATTTAAGCTAAGGGATGCGAATAATGTTGCGCTATCTCAGAGTAGCATTCTATATATGTGCCCTCGGTTCCTAACTCTTCCTCTCCGAGATGATTGTTTCACTTTCATAGAGTAATCAGTTCCCTAAAAATAGTCTCGTACATATTCAGTTCTACTTACAGACACGACCGCATCAATGTTCTTGGTTTCCGAGACTTCTTTCACTTTTATGGAGTAATAAAGCTCATGGTCCCCAAAAAAGTCTTACATATTCACTTCTGCTTAATGCATACATAATTATATAGACAACTTGTCGAGATTCCAATGTGTAAATTCGGACTCTTTATACATTCTGCACTAGTCTAGGACCACTCTACCATATACTTGCCTATTAACCAAGTGGAATGGAGCGATGTGCAGGTGGCGCCGTCCCCGAACTTACACATGAACGGGCAACCAACCAGACTCAACGCTATAGCAACACACATGTGCTTAAATACATAACATCGATTCTACGCGCCAAAACCTAAAACTGGCATAAAGATGCGTAGGGTTCAAGTTTCGACGCGCACGTCGCAAATCCCCCTTTCTTTTCTTTTCTTTTTTCTTCCTTCCTTTCCTTTCTTCCTCTTTTCTTCTCTTCTCTTTATTTTTTCTCTCTCCTTTCATTTGGTTCAACCGAATGGTCTTAGCCCTTCCTCATCTCTCCTCTCTCTCTCTCTCTCACTCCCATGGTCTTCCCCAAATCCCCAATCTGGGGTACGACCGCCACTTGAGCTGCCAGCCGCCAATTCCTCCACTGTCCACCACCCCCGACTTCATCCCCTTCTTCCATTCCCTTCCCCCTCTCACCTCACGCTCATCGTGCGATGCCATCGCGCCTCAGGTGCCTTGGGGGCGCCGCCAGAGCACTCTGATCGGTAGTCCATCGCCGATGGTTCCTTGGTGGACCCTCTCCACACGCTGCTCCTCTTCTCCGTTCTCTACCTTTCTTCTTGGGCCTACACGATGCTGCCTCCGGGCTCGGGTGCATAGGAGTGCTGGCCCAACTCCTATCTTAAAAAGCACTCTATTTGAAAGCTAATTATTGTAGAAAACCAAGCCATAAACCAAAAAGAAGGGAGCTTTCATCTCCCCCAACTCAATTACTTAACATGTTGTCATTGCCACGCCTCCCACACCCCCACCTCCCACATCCCTTCTACCGCGCTCACTGCTGCTAGAGGAGAGAGCTCGTGTCCGTCGATGCCAGAGAAGGATAGCTCGTACAATGCAATAGGCAGAGGATGAGGTCACGTTGGTTAGAAACAACTAGATTAGGAGGAGGAGCTCGAGCCGCAACATCGTCGACAACTCGAGAGACCTGACAATGCATCTTCCTCGTCCAAGTTCCAAATCTTGGTGAATTTGAGTTAAAAGTGCAATATTTTTTAGGGAATTTGGTGTTTCTGCCCCTGTTCTCGACTGCAAATGTGATTTTACTCCTACTTTTTTAACTTTGTGATTTTGCCCTCGCGATTTTGAAATGAAGACTCCGTTTACCCCTATTTTGTGACATCGTTAAGGCTGGAGGATTAAATGGTAAAAAAGAAAAGAAAACAAAAGATGCTCACGCGAAAAGACAAGAATATCCTTACCTTATCCTTTCTACTGGAGCTCCCACCCACGCATCCCTCGTTTTGCCAGGCGGGCTGCCGGGCGGCGGCGGCCCTCAGCGCGGCACGGCGGCCTCGAGGCGCGCGCGCGGCCTCCCAAGCGCGGTGGCCCAGCGCGCGGCCTCCCAGGAGCGGCTTGCGGCCGGCCCCCAGGCGCGGCGCGGCCGTCCTCCCAGGCGCATGTTGACTCTTCAACTATCTAAGGTATGCATTTGTCTGAAACGCTAGTTGTGCTATTAAAGTTATTATGCATGATTGATAGATCTTGCTGAATATGTTTGTCTACTACAGGGACGGAAATTTTCAATAGAATCAGAAGGAAACGACCATCTAATGGAGCAGTTGCCTGCAATATCTGAACACCTTAATATAGTTGAAATCAAATGTGGAGAGATTTTTGGGAGGGTTTTCAAAATTTTAAAGTTCTTGAGTAGGTTTGTCAAACAGATTAACGTCATACCGGGTAGAAAATCGTCAAGATGTAAGTTAACCAGTGGCACTCTTATCCTTTCTGTGTTTCTGCATGCTTGTTATGGGGCAGTTTAGCCTGATGCATCTTGCTATGTGTAGGTGGAAATGGTCAGATGTCATAGCTAGAAGTCTAGTTATCAAATAAGTTCATAGCTTTTGGCTAAATTTTATGTTAGTAGAACATATATACAACTTTTTTAAGGAAATATCTACAACTTCTGAAATTATTAGGTTAAGCTGCATGCTGGTAAAGCAAACTTCCTATATACCGAAGTCAGCTCTTGTATTTTAAATAGCATTGTCAAGTTATTGAACAATTTTGTTTCCAGATAATGTCCCTCTGAACTTTTTGTACCTTTTCATTTTTTGTACAGGTTTCAGTTTCGAGTAAGTGCCGTTAGGTTGTTGATGGATCTATTGTCTCTTGATGATTCAGGAATGCGAGGATAAAAGTTAGGTTGCTGTCTTTTGTCTGTGGGAATGTCATGCCGGTTCTAATCATAGAAACAGCATATGTAGAATTGGAAAAGCAACTTTGTTTAGGCCATGTTGTTGGACCTGGTTTACCATGTCATGATGTTTATCGAGTTCTTTCTGTTATATGTATCTAATCTGCTGTCTGGACTGATTAGCTTGCTTTCAGTATATATTGCTTAAGCGTTGAATTGGTGATATGACTTGTTTCTCTTTAATATATCAGCCATCTACTATATTTCATCTTGCTATGTTTGTTGGGTCTATTGTAAATCATAGCATTATTTTTATATACACAAATATGGAAAAGGATAATCAAGCTAGCTCGGTTAGGAAATAGTGGGTGTCGTCCCCTCCCCCATCCGATACGTCAACCCAGAAAGGAATTTTGCAAAATTTGACAAATTTTGTCCAGATTTATATTAATAAAACGAATGCATAAATTTGTGTCTAATTCTGTTGACAACACCCCTACCAAATATGTCAAAACTTCAATTTCGAAATAGGGGTAAAATCACAAAGTTCTCTAACAAAACAGGGGTAAAATCACATGGGCAAACTTGTCTATTCGTGCAAAGTTAACACCGTTAACGGCTTTAACGAATAGGGCGACTCTCCTTCAGTTCAAAAACACAGGGGTAAAATCACAAAGTTTAAAAAATGAGGGCAAAATCACCATTTCACTTGAAAACGAGGGCATGAACGCTTAAGCCCCTATTTTTTAATGTCAAAGTCAAAAGTGTTCAGTTTTTGAAAGTGAAAAGTGTTTAATTTAAGTTGAAAGGGATGTTCGATCGGGAGTTGAAAGTTATCGGTTTTTTGGAAAGTAAAAGTTAAAAGTTTCTTTTTAATTTGTGGTAAGGATGGCAGCAACGAACAGCGACAGGCAGGCTCTCAATTGAAATGTGGGTGGTGGGTATTTTGGCCTATGGGAAATGCTTTGTTGTTAGAAGCATAGACGTGTTGGGGACAGTGGATAGGATTGGCGGTGAGCCTTGGTTATAGGCGGAGTTGCAGCTCCCAGTGACAGTGGCAAGCCGCGACGATGACAGATGGGGGTAGGTTGCGGCGATGATGAGCGAAGGCGGCGATAGGGCGCGGCGGTGATGGACGGTGGCAGGAAGCGAATTGAGGCGCTGGTATGGTTTCAGATATCCGACTTGATAATATTAGCCGCCATCGATGCTATTTGGTGGATATTTTCTCTCCGATTTGCTACGATGAATCGAAACTAACTATCTAGAACCGATATTGAATTTGATCGGACATGGAATTCCGTTTTCGAATTTGATACTGATCGGATTCAGTACCGGATAGGTCAAGAATTACCCATACCGTTTACACCCCTAGTCCGTGTAGAGACCAAGCAGAAAATATTGGTGTAGTGTGTTAAGTGTTGATGCACCATTCTTTAATTTATAGGCACGCCATTGGTGATCGACTTGCTTGATGTCATCATGGCATGTACAACAATGTTGGTCTCTATTTTCTCCATGTCATCTCTACATCACATAGAGATAGAACTACAGACAAGTATTCTACATTTTGAAAATTCGTTTTTGTTCTCAAATAGACGGTGTTTTGAGTTTTCTAGTCAATGTTTCTCCAAACAACCTATATTAAAGCTGGTAGTTGTGAATGCATTAATCTAATTCAACTCACTTATTAGCCAACCACATTGGAATGTTTCTAAGATGAGTTAATACACATTTTCCGCCATGTTCGCTCGGCACCCAGCAGGCAAGGGCGGCCGAGCTTCTAGAGCAGCGCCCACCGACTGAGGCCAAGCTCATCCATGACCCCTCTTCTGCTATTGCCTTCACTAATGCTAGCTTGTTGGAACTTTGGACTGGATTGAATGAGTGGTTGGTTGGATGAGTGGAGTTTGAGACATTTATGTGGTGATCATTTCGGCTTTAGCTTTTAGCTTCCAACTTTTTCACTATTCATAAATTTCGTCTTTTTCTGAACTTTTGGCTTTTTGTTGAGCTTTTTTGCCGGTTCTTTTTTCCGTATTTGTTTGTATTATATGTAATGGGCTAACATATTTTTTTTATTTTTTTTAAAATTTTTTAAATTTAATTATGCTAAATAAGCATCTGTCAGCTATAGTGTTTTTCAGCCAGCTACAGTGCTTTTCACCCATAAGCCACTCAAAATAAGCCAAAATAAGCTTTGCTCAACTTGGCTTTTTTTGTGGCTTATAGTTTTTTTACTATGGGCCTATTTTTTGCTGTGGCTTATGGCTTTTGGCTGCGGCTTTTGGCTTTTGGGCTATTCGTACGAGAGATTATAGAGTTACAGAAACTCATGTGCGGTTTTTGCAGATATAAATAAAGTCGGTACAATATGTACTACAATTAACTAATAGATCATATTTTGAAAAGATACTTCGTTTAAAAGCTAGTTGCTGTAGAAAAGTCGAAAAGTAGCTTTTAGAAGCTGAAAAGAATATGATAAAAGTTAGAAAGGACAAAATTAAGGAATAGTTAACTAGAAATTAAAAGGTAGAAGCTGAAATTGAAACATGCGAGGTTTTAGTAATTAGTAGTTATGGTCATATGAAGAAGAGATAAACTGATTATATGTGATAGTATTAAACACTGTTTTGGTCTGTGGAGCAGCGGCCAACGCGGCGAGTAATTCCGAATGGAGAGGGTATTCATTAATGGTGCAATGACAGGCATGGCTCCTCCGCCGGGATGTTTCACCTTCCAAAAAAACGTCACTAAATTCCGACCGACCAGTGGTTCTTTCAGCTTACGTAGTGGAGGAAATCATGATTAGTGTCGACGTAAAGGCCGATTGATGTGAGATCATTGTTTTCTGACAGGGGTATTCATTCATGGTGTAATGACAGGCATGGCATCGGCTGGCCGTCTCCATCGATTATCGCGGCAACGTACGAATCCTGTGCCGTCCATGCATGCCACGGCCAGCCGGGCCCGAGCACGCGCGTGCACGGATTTTACAACCGGCCAGCCAAAGTTGTTAGTTTATGTTTTAATTTAGAGTTATTGAAAATGTATGTAATATTTTAATTTCAAATTTTATTAGGAGATAAATACAATAAATTAGTGATGCAAAACTCACAACTAACAATAGCCTACTTACTTATCATACTTTAACATACACAAGAAAAGTATAGTATCTATCACTGGTAACTGCCTCATCAAAAACATAACACGCCACGGCACGGTTGTCATACAATTTTTACGCAAAAATACGTGAATACACGCGCGCATGTGTGACTAGCTAGAGCTCTTCTCGTAACATCTCTATCTATATTTAAAGAGTGGTGAGAATTCCACCTTATAAATTGGTCTCTCCTATATTGCTTTAGCAATATAGTACTAAACTATATATGTTTTAAAATTAAGGAAATATGTCTTATTCATATGGACTAATTTCTAACAGGAGTGTGAGATATTTATTAGTATAAAGCTTACATAAGTTTGGTTTATAACTTTTTCTCTGGTCTAAATAGTAGTGAGACATGACAACGTCCTCAATCCGTCACTGCCTGCAAGGCTGCGATGCAATGGGGGCGGCTAAGCGGCCGGGCCGTGTTTCCTCGGCTTCCGCGGCACAGCACCCGGAGCGTAAGTGCGTAACTAATCTCAAGAAATAAAAACAACTGGGGCGTGCCGCGGCCGAGCGCACCGTTGGTTTCAGCCTTGTACGAGTGGGCAAAAACTTAGAGAGCTGGACTGATCGACCCCGCACGGGCCAAGCCAAGTGACAGCGCGCCTCAGGCACGCCACATCCACATGGAGGGTAACCACGGCCCAATGCTTCCTCCTGTTTGGGCTCGTGGTGTTTGCTGCACAGCGCGCGCTTCTTTCATAGTATGGGTCGGATGATTTGTGGTTTCTCCTCAACAATCAATGGAGATGTCTTTTTCGTTGTTCTTTTTGAATGACTTATTAAGGGAGTTTTTTTTAAATAGTTTATCGGTGTTGATTCATTCGCACAAACACTCACATTAAGACTAAAGTCATCAGTCGTAGCTATAAATTATCAGGCACAGCCGAAAAAACACGCCCTTCTTCTTGTTTGAGGTCTTCTGCACTGCCACAGCGCGCCGGACTCGTTTGAAGAGTGAGATGGCCTTGTCATTTGCCCTTCTGGCCTTAAGTTCAGAGAGAGAGAGAGAGAGAGAGAGAGAGAGAGAGAGAGAGAGAGAGAGAAACTTTGAAGAGTGGATGCACTGGGAACAATAACTGAGTGCTCAATTTTCTGCCGACTAGATTTATTTGCAGGATATCTTATCTCTCAAAACTTAGTTTGCATACATAACTACCCCGTTCGTGCAGATAAACTAAATCATCGAAAGCGACAATGCATAATTACTCCAGAGGAAAAGAAAACATGCAAGCTGTAGTTTCCAGGCTCAGTCTCAGGCTTAGCAGGTGGTGCTGCAGGCTCAGGAGTTGTAGCACGTAATTTCAGAGGTGCGTGCGTTTCTGGGCGCCTATTGCAGGAACCACGACGCGATATCGGAGCGCAGGCTGATAGAAGCACTGGCGTGCGGCGATGGTGTGAGGCTGGCGAGGAAGATGGCCTTTGATCGTGCAGTACTGAAGACAGATTGCTAAGAGTTGCTTAGTGCTTGGAGCATAAGTCCGAGAGCTTTTTAGGAGTTCCTCTTCTTTGTTTAGAGAAAACGACGAGGACGGTGAACGAACGCCCGCAACAGGAAGACCCTTGGCTTTAGCGATTAAATTGTAAGCTTATTACGGCATGTCTGAAACGTCCGTGACCTTAGAATAGACATCATCCCGTATGCGATTTGAAGACATGCTGAGTTGTGTTGTATTTGTGCTTGAGGATGCGACCATTTCTCTTCTCCCAAATGTTCCAGAGGGAGTATATGATAATGCCATCTAAGGTTCTTTTTCCTTCCTTAGACAAGCCGGATCTTGTTGCCTTTATCCCACCAGGATGTCAACCCCGAGTCCTGGTTCGGTAAGGAGAGATCTGGCCTTCCACACCAAATGGCCACTTTTCGCCACACCTGCCTCGCGAACGGGCGCCGTCGGGATCTTGTGATGGATGCACGACCATACGAAAAATTTGCATCTGTTTTCCCAGTGGGCTTTCCAGATGATCATCGGCCTGTGGTATGTCTCGTTCTAAATAACAATAGCTTCTGTCTTTTAAAAGCTAAAAATTATTTGAAATACATTAGCTTTTTAAGGTTGGTTTTTTCTTTTTTTATTTGTATTATTTATAGAGATATAACAACGTTTTTTCTCCTTTCTTTTTTTCTTTAATTAAATATCTTAAAAAACTAACGTCTATTATAATATCGCTTTTAGCCAAAAGCTAAAAACTAAAGCCGAGCAACCGGCCTACGAACCGTGAAACCGGGTGTTGTAAGGCCATTCTCGGTAGAGAGTTTTATGGCGTTGTTTCCAAGACTGCCACATCATGTAAAATGAAATGAAACATAGATGAAACATCCATCTTAATGCATAGTTTCATTCTATTGTTTCATAGACATTTAATTTCATGACTCATATAGAGTTGGTAATCGTGCAAGAGAGTTTCATCTAGATGAAACTCACTTCTTCTCTCTCTTCTTAAAAATGTTGTCATATCATCAAAAATGCCTATATGGCAGCCTATTAAATGCAGATGAAACTCCCACTGAGACTGGCCTAAGGAGCGTGCAGTATACACCCAATTCAAGTCCCATTTCCATACGATGGAATCTGGGCATCCGCTGCGCTTGGACTGCGTGACAAACACTTCCACAAACAGAGGAATTTGTTAGGAAACCCGGACTCTATCCGAGTCCCGATCTAATTGGGCACCCCACCGTAGACTATAAATAGGGACCTAGACCCCTCATTATGTACCCGATGCAATCTAAAGCAATAAAGAAAGACCAAGAGTTCTCTCTACCTCTCGTGTTCAATCTATTATTCGTGATTCGTGATTGATTCGTTCTTGTTCTAAGCGGAGGAATCGCTCGATGGTCTCCAGCGTCGGTTCCTCAACACGTTATCGACGACTTCGCTCCGGTGAACGAGGTAATCATCGAAGCACAGATTGAATTTTCTAGATCGCTTTTGAATCTGCATTTTTCCTTTCGCGTTCTAGATTGAATTTCTACGGTGCAAATCCGCCCTAATCTACCGCGAGCAGACTTGAAGTCGCTGGCACAATGTCGATCGGTAGATTGTGAAACATGGTAGATGCTGATTGCACTGTAGATTAGAACGATGCAAATCCGCCCCAATCTACCGCGAGCAGATCTGAAATCGCTGGCACAATGTCGATCGGTAGATTGCGAAACGGGGCAGATGTTGATTGCATCGTAGATTGAAAACAAAAAAAATACTTGTATGGTGTTGTTTGATTCTGCATGATCACAGCACGTGAAAATCTGCGTGTTTTATTTCTCTGTTCAGCCATTGCACAGAAAAAAAATCCGCACGGATGGCCTGCATGGCCGCCGCATGCGTGATTTACCGACGGCTCATCGCCGCCTACGCCGCCGGCCGATCGTCGCATGAGGAACCACCGCCCGGCCGGCCGACCGCCACCGGCTCGAAGCCGCCGCGCCGGCTTCCTCACTCGCCGCCCCATGCGCCACCTCGGTGGCAGACGCTTGGTTCTCCGCTGCCCCGCGCGTGCGGCACGCTACCAGAGGAAGACCAGCCCGGTCGCACGTACGTCGGCCTCCGCTCCACACGTGCCGATCGCCGCCTCGCATCCTCGCGCCTGCACGCGCGCCGGCGACCGGTTCTTGCGCCCGAACGCGCACCGTTGCTCGGGCTTCGCGTCGGTCGCCGCCGCTTGGCCCCACCGCTGCGCGCCGCCCGCCACTCGAGCAGCCGCCGCCGCCCCGCATGGCACCGGCTGTCCTCCGCCCGCATACGCTGGCCTCGGGCGTGCTCGAAGTCGCAGCCGAGGCCGACCTCCGTGCACCGCCGCTCCTCGGTATCCGAGCCACCGCTTGGTCTCCGCGCCGTCGGTGCCGCCGCGGAGCCGCCGCTGAACCGCCCGTGCCCGCCTCGGCCATGCCCCGACGCGGCCGTGGCCCCCCGCCACCGCTCGTAGTTCGAAAATTGCCGATAGGTCCTCTGCTTTACGTATGGGTCCAGATGTGTGCGAAAAACCCTCGTAAATCAGAAAATTGCGCGAATGTTTCTCTGAACTGAAATTTTGCGTGAGAAACCCTCTCGAATTGCAGAATTTGCTGAAATTTCATATTTCAAAGATAAAAGGGCCTCGGAATCCGAATTTTGCATTTTTTTAGCATTTGAAGCTTATTTATTTATGCCATTACTGTTTTATGTATTTTCTGTATTTATCTACTGTTTTGGTTAATTGTAATTGCTGAAAATTGCTTTTAATCACTGAAATTAGCAGTAAAATTATAGAAAATGCATAGAAAATTCTGAAACATTATGGGAAACTATTGCACCACTTTATTTACCTGTAGTAAATTTTCCATGCATGTTTACCTGCAGTAAACTTATTTTATTTCATTCATACACATGTAGATGACTGGAATTTCGAACCGGGAGTTCGAGGAGCTGGCCCAGCATGGCCGAAACTATCTGACATGGGCATCCGATGTCGAGATTGTGCTTGGGGGCCGGAAGCTCAGCGCAGCTATTGGGATAAGCGGACAGAAAGACGCTAGACCCACACCGAGGAGAATGATCGCACTTCATTTTCAGCACCATCTCTGCTCAACTCTCAAGAATGAGTATATGGCGAGAGAAATGCGCTAGCACTGGACCGCACTCAAGAAGCGGTTTGAGAGGCTCAAGTACACCATTCTTCCTCAAGCGAGCAGAGTGGATCGATCGAGGTTTGCCGACTTTAAAACGGCTCGGGAGTACACCGCCTTGCACAGATTTGTACAAACCTTAAACTCGTGGCAAGGAGATCACAGAGGACCGAAGATCGAGAAGACCACGCCCACTTTCCACCCCAAAGGTTTGTACAAAGTTGCCCGCAACTATCGTCAAAATGGCTACAAGGAGTATGCGAATTGATTGATATGATGCGGTAGTCGAGGCTCGTGACGAACTTCTCCGCAAGAATTACGCTCGCACCACAAGCAGCTCCGCCGCCATGAAGCCAACGCTAGCGACCTCAAGGTGCGAAAGCCCTTGATGAAGAAAAGGGGGAAGAAGGGTAAGATCGTTGCCCAGAAAGGCAAGTCAGATGCTCCAAACGACAAGAAGGCTAAAAAGAGTGACAAGACCTATGGCCAGCAGAACTGTGGTTGTTACAAATGTGGCAAGTGGGGACATTGGTCGCGGATATGCAAAGCACCGCAACATGTCATTGATGCCCACCAAGCTCAGAAGAAGAATGGCAAAGGGCAACCTGAAGCCCACTTTGCAGTCATTGAGGGGGAGCAGCCTGAGCAGCTGCCGGAGATGATGGAGGTTGAGTCCATCCTACAGCAAGAAGACCCTCACGACTTAGAGGCAGCCACGACCATGATTTCTCTTGAAGAGAATGTCACCACTGAGGAAATAGCCAAGAAGTCAATGATTTTCTAGTTGATTTCGTCTCGATGCACGAATGCATAGGACGTTAATTGTCATTTATTTTGTGTTAAATGGACAAGTTTAGAACTTGCATGGTTGGTGCTTTAGGATTTTGCTTTCTCGTAATGGTTGGATGATTTTGGAATAAAGCATTCATTTATTCAGTTTATGATGGCATGTTATGTTCTGATATTTGCGTATTTTATTTATGTGTTGAATGCCTTGTAATACATGTTAATTAAATACGTTATATTAGAACACGTGTGGCGCCCTATGGAGGAAGTATGCCTTGCCGACAGCGGCACAACGAATACCATCTTAAGAGAGACTAAGTATTTTCAGTCGATCCGTAAGAGCAATGGCAACCTTACGACAATCGCCGGAAGCGATGCGTGTATAATCGGTTCCGGAAGAGCCACAATTATACTTCCCATGGGCACAACTTTGGTCATTGAAGAAGCCTTATTGTACCCAGAATCGACTAGAACTCTCCTAAGTTTTAAGGATATTCGCGCCAATGGTTTCCACGTTGAGACCGACGAAGAGTACGGTGAGAATACCGCTCATCACGGCGCGCAAGAGAATGGCAAAAGAATATTAGAAAAGCTTCCTTCACTTGAAACAGGCTATATTATACCACAATTAAAGCGCTGCTGCATAATCGCTCAAAACAGTGTTTAGAAGCTCAACTCTTCGTCTCTCGCATGACAGATTAGGCCACCCAAGTCTTAGGATGATGAGAAACATAATTAATAACTCACATGGGCATAATATTAATGTGAAGAATTTCCGAATCATGAAGATTTTGTGTGCCTGCATGTGCCACCGGAAACTAATTACTAGACCCTCCACTCACGAAAGTGAAGGATGAAGTCCTCGCATTCCCGAACGCATCCAGGAGACATTTGCGGTCCCATTCAGCCCGTCTCAGGGCCGTTTAAGTATTTCATAGTGCTCATTGACGCTTCTTCGAAGTGGTCATATGTGGGTTTGTTGTCCACAAGAAACCACGCCTTTGCAAAATTGATCTCGCAGATCATTCGCATCAGAAATGTGTTTCCAGATCATCATATCAAGTCCATTCGAATGGACAACGCCGGAGAATTTACTTCGAAGGCATTTGATGATTATTGCATGGCGATGGGAATTGCAGTTGAGCACTCGGTACCGCATGTCCATACTCAGAATGGTTTGGCAGAGGCTTTAATTAAAAGAATTAAATTTATTGCCCGACCCCTCTTGCATAAAAGTAATTTGCCAGCTACATGTTGGGGACACGCAGTCCTTCATGCAATAATCTCATCAACCTTAGACCTTCGGCCTACAATATCCATTCACCTATGCAACTAGCGCAAGGGTCACCACCGAAAGTTTCCCATCTTAGGAGGTTTGGATGTAAGGTTTATGTACCGATACCACCTCCGCAAATGAATCGCAATGGGCCCACTCCGCAAGACGGGATATACGTTGGTTATGAGACGCATCCATAATCGTATTTGGAACCCATGTCGGAGATTTGCATACCGCCGCTTCGCGATTGCATTTTTGATGAGGATAATTTCCGTCATTAGGGGAGGAAATCAACCCGTTGATGAAAAATATCGGAAATTACGTGGAAGCCACGGAATTCATGCACATGACCCGCGCACTAGTGAAACTGATAAAGAGGTCCGAAGATCATCGATTTGCAAGCATTAGCAAATCAACCGCCCGATCACTTTAGTGATTTGAAGAGCGTGATTAAGTCGCATGTGCTCGCACACAATGCACCGGAGAGGTTGAAATACCAAAGAAAATTGAAGGTATCCCTAATCCCGCCCGAGGCCTCGTAATAAAGGGCGAGAACTCCGGTTCCTCGAGTCCAAAGTAACCGGGACGCCCGGCGAAAAGGATAAGAGAGATTTATCACACCGATCATTGAAGTCCCCTGCATGAGAAGGGGAGCCGCTTGAGACTGGCACAAGTATGACACCTTCGAAAAAGGGCATACCGGATCTGAATATCCCCATCGGCATGGATGTGTGCGCACACATCGGAGCCGAAAACTAAAGGACTTGCCACCGCAATTGATAGAAGCGATGCGCAAGGTGAAGCTCCGTAAGAAGCAACTCATGAAGAAATAGCTATAAATTATGTGCACACCGGAGAGTCCCCGAATAGGACAACAACTAATATCGATATCTACTTCGCAAAGAAAATTGCCACCATCATCGATCTTGATCCCGAGTCTGCATCGCTCACGAATGTAAGAAAAGATCAGATTGGGAAGATTGAAGAAGGCAATAGCAACCGAATTGCTATCTCTGAATAAAAGAGAGGTGTTTGGGCCAGATGTCGCACACCTCCCCACATACACCCCGTTGGGCACAAGTGGGTATTTGTTCGAAAGAGAAATGAAAGAAATGAAGTAGTGAGATACAAAGCAAGGTCGGTAGCCCAAGGTTTCACTCAACGCCCGGAGTTGATTATGAAGAAACCTACTCCCACCATGAGTGGAATTACCTTTAGATACTTGATCTCAATGGCAGTGAACTTGAATTTAGAAATGAAATTGATGGATGTTGTGACTGCATACCTTACTGTAACTTGGATTCGAGATTTACATGAAAGTCCTCAAGGAATTCCTCTCCAACCAAGACAGAGCAAATAGAAATCTGCATGCGTGTGAAACTCGAAAGTCACCGTATGGACTGAAACAACTGAAGAATGTGGTATAATCGCTTAGCGACTTTCTCTGCAAGAAAGGCTACACGAACAATGAAGACTGTCCTTGTGTATTTATACGGCGATCCTGAATGGATTCAGATAATCTCTGTGTATGTAGATGATCTGAATATCATCGGGACAGCCAAGACATAAAAGAAGCAAGCTCCTACTTGGAGTCGAATTTGAAATGAAAGATTTGGGTAAGACCAAGTTTTGCTTAGGCTTGCAGCTTGAGCATGTCCTCAAGGAGTCTTGGTACATCACGACCTACACCTGTAAGGTGCTCGAAAGGTTTGGCTTTGAGAAGGCATTTCTCTCGAAAGTACCGATGATTGGTAGGTCTTTACAGCAAGAAAAAGATCCTTTCCGACCAAGGGAAGAGGGGGAGGACGTCCTGGGACCGGAATTCCCATACTTGAGTGCAGTGGGAGCACTCATGTATTTAGCAAACTGCACTAGACCGGACATTGCATTTGTCGTGAACCTGTTAGCAAGGTACAGTGCAGAGCCCACCAAAAGGCATTGGCAGGGCATAAAGGACATTTTCCGATACCTCCAAGGTAGCAAGGACCTCGGATTGTTTTACAGAAAGAATCAAGATCTGAACTTGATTGGCTATGCAGATGCTGGGTATCTGTCAGACCCGCATACCGCTAAGTCGCAAACAGGCTATGTATTCCTGTGTGGTGGAACTGCAGTTTCATGGAAATCGTCTAAGCAAAGCCTGGTAGCTACTTCGACGAACCACTCAGAAATTATAGCACTGTATGAAGCCGCACGAGAGTGCGCTTGGCTCCGCCGAATGGTTCACCACATCCAGCAGTCATGTGGGATGAACATTGTGCAAACCCCCACAATTATCTATGAAGATAATGCCGCTTGCGTTGCACAAGTGCAAACGGGCTATGTGAAGAGTCATCTCACAAAGCATATTAACCCCAAGTTCTTCTATGCACATGAATTGCAAAAGATGGACGAGATTAAAGTACTGCATATTAAGTCATGTGAAAATCTCGCAGATTTATTCACTAAGTCACTCCCCGCATCTAGCTTTGAAAGGTGCATGCGTGGAATTGGAATGATGAGACTTAGAGAAGTGCAGAATTCAGGGGGAGAATTCTCACAAGCCCGCTAATAAATCTTGATCATGAAGATTAAGTACCCAAAAATAAAGTCCTGCAGACCAAATAAATTTGGGTGAATTGTACTCTTTTTCCCTTGACGAGTTTTCCATGGAGTTTCTCGACCAAGGTTTTTAATGAGGCAATTCGTGCATCGCAACATCACATGTATCATGTACTCTTTCTCCAAATTTTTCCCACTGGGTTTTATGGAGTTTTGACGAGGCATGAGCATGTTGGGTGAGTGCCCAAGGGGGAGTGTTAGGAAACCTGGACTCTATCCAGAGTCCTGATCTAATTGGGCACCCCACCGTAGACTATATATAGGGACCTAGACCCCCCCTCATTATGTACCCGATGCAATCTAAAGCAATAAAGAAAGACCAGGAGTTCTCTCTACCTCTCTGTGTTCAATCTATTATTCTGTGATTCTGTGATTGATTCGTTCTTGTTCTAAGCAGAGGAATCGCTCGGACTGGTCTCTAGCGTCGGTTCCTCAACAGAATTCTCTGATTTGGTTAGGAGTTTCTCTAATTTTGTTTCTCAATTTAAGCTAAGGGATGCGAATAATGTTGCGCATTGTTGCGCTATCTCAGAGTAGCATTCTATATATGTGCCCTCGGTTCTTAACTCCTTCCTTTCCGAGATGATTGTTCACTTTCATAGAGTAATCGGTTCCCTAAAAACAGTCTCGTACATATTCAGTTCTACTTAGGCCCTGTTTGGATCAATTTCAGATTCTTAAAAACCAGCTATTACTTCTAGTTTTTAAAAGCTGGTTTCTAAGCAAAAACTGATGGGGTGTTTGGATCCCCTAGTTTTTAAAAGCTGATTTCATTTATGATTGGTGCTAATAGACTATTATACCCTTATATTTATTGCTCTTGAACAGCACATTAAACAGCCATGCGTGGTCTTTAATGAGGGTAAATGGGTATTTGTGCAAAAAAAACTGGCAAAAGCTGGGTATCAACGACTTCTTGGTTTTAAGAATCTGGGTAGGTAGATTTTAAAATCGCCCAAAAACCGGTCTGCTTGAATCCCACCCGCTTCAAAAGCCGATTCTTAAAATCTGGTGGATCCAAACAGCCCTTACTGCATGATCGCATCAACGTTCTTGGTTTCCGAGACTTCTTTCACTTTTATGGAGTAATAAAGCTCGCGGTCCCCTAAAAAAGTCTCACATATTTGCTTCTGCTTAAAAGCATATACAATTATATAGATAACTTGTCGAGATTCGAATATATAAATTCAGACTCTCTGTACATTCTGCACTAGTTTAGGACCGCTCTACCATGCACTTGCCTGTTAACCAAGTGGAATGGAGCGATGTGCGGATGACGCCGTGCCCAAACTTCCACATGAACAGGCAATCAACCAGACTCAAAACACTATAGCGACACACATTTGCTTAAATACATGACATCGATTCTACCCGCCAAAACCTAAAACTGGCATAAAGACACACATGGGTCAAGTTTTGACGCGCACATCGTAAATCCCCCTTTCTTTTCTTTTCTTTTCTTTTCTTTTTTCTTCCTTTCTTTCCTTTCTTCCTCTTTTCTTCTCTTCTCTTTATTTTTCTCTCTCCTTTCATTTGGTTCAGCCGAATGGTCTTAGCCCTTCGTCATCTGTCCTCTCTCTCACTCCCATGGTCTTCCCCATATCCCCAATCTGGGGTGCGGCCACCACCCGGGCCGCCGGCCACCAATTCCTCCATTATCCACCCCCCCGGCTTCATCCCCTTCTTCCATTCCCCTCCCCCTCTCACGCTCATCGTGCAACGCCATCGCTGCCTCAGGTGCCTTGGGGTGTGCCAGTCAGGAGCGCTACCGACTAGTAGTCCATCACCGATGGTTCCTCCAGCGAATCCCCTCTCCCCCGTTCTCTACCTTTCTTCTTGGGCCTACACGACACTGCCTCCGGGCTCGGGTGCATAGGAGTGCCGGCCCGGCCTGGCCCTCCTCGTCGGTGCTGTTGGCTACGCGCCATCAACCCAAGGCCACTGTACGCCTCCCCTACCTTAGCACAACCCCAACTCGGCTCACCTCCCCTCGGCCTCCGGTTCCAAGGCACCACCCTCCATGTTGCCTTCTCGGCTCGGCCCTTATGGCGCCGCCTCATAGGCTCACCATCCAGAGCACCGCCTTCAGCCAACTGCCAACGCCATGGCTCGGCCTCCAGCCAATGCCACTGTGAGCCCTAGGGACGTCACTGGTTTACTCTCCCCCTTACTTTACTATTGTGCCTTTGATTTAACTACTATTTATGCCTGGTTTCATTCTTGGTGCATGTAGTGGTGGTGCAACAAGGCTTGCCTATGGCGAGACTCGAGGCCTTCCCGTGAGCCAGGGAGCATGGAACACCTATTGGAGCGCATAGCTCGCCAAAGATGGCACACCATTACGACAGCGTCCTTACCTTCGGTGTACTCCTTCCCTTACCTCCTCCTTCCTAGGTCCTCTCCTCCATTTCTCTCTTCCTCACTTTTCTCTCTCTCTCTCTCTATGGCTGGTTGGCTTGGGAGGAAATGGTGCTCGGTCTGAGCATTGGCTTGGTCGAGCTATACTAAGATGAGTGGTGCTTGCCTTCTCTGGCTTTGTCGTCTCTAGGTTGGGATAAAGGAAATCAGGCGGGCTTGTGGGGTGGGATTCTTTGCTTTGCCTTAGAGGGCTGTCAACTGGGGAGAAAATGGAATGAGCAAAAAAAAAGAAGAGGCACTCTGTGGCTGGCTACTTATATATGGAGGTATGGCCGGCCTCTCTCCCTCCTTGCTATGTGTATGGTCTTGAATGCCCTCCCCTTGTCCATATCTCTCTTTGTCCATATCTCTCTTATGGTTTGCTGTTTGGCTGGATAAAAGACATGGACCAAAAGGTCCAAGGGTTGGGCTCAATACCATGCATCGGATTATCTATGACGGAGGTAAGTCCATAAAACGTGGGTGTTGGATTATTTTCTACTGTCGAATGATGATGCCCATATAAGTGAGAGGCGTTGACCAGTCTCGGACGGTCTAGGAACCTCAGTGAGCGCTACTACATTTGGCATTTCTAAAGCCAATAGATCTGATGGCAAAACTCTTCTTTATTTTTTTATTCCCCCTTAGATTATTTCATTTCTCGCTTTCCTTTAATAATGGTATTACAATTGCTAACATTTGATCTGGACTAATATTAAAAGTAGGCATTAAATTTGCCTCCGTCCATCGAAATATGTGCAAATAACATTGATTTTCCGATTCTCTCTTTCAAATCTGTGTCTGATGTGTTTGCACTTTTCTATCTGTTCTTCACTCAAAATTCACCCCTAAAATATTTGTAGAGATGAGGACTACAGTGCTGTGCCTGGGTTTTGAGAAGTAATCCAAGCAGTCAAGGAGTACACTGTACAAGTGTTGTAAGCTTTTGTTTGGGATTTTTTTTACCAAAACAAATTATTATTTTTTACGCTATTCATAACCTCTATCAAACGGATGTGAAATAAAGATTTCAGTTTAAAATAATTAAGATTTATAGTTCTTTAACTATCGCATGTGTTTATTTCTACTACTTCAAGGAAAAAATGTGGTATAAAATATTGGCAAATCTGGGACTCAAGAATCTTATTTTGATTTTCTAATAATGATTTGATATATATGGGTGTACATAATCCCGGCCCTAATGTGTATCTAAACTAATACAATGAACATTACAGTTCAAGTACATGTCCTCTATCAAGCTTTATTTTCATGGAAGGTTCAGTTTTATTGAGGTAAACGATTTAAATTATTTGACCGTTTGCTCAGATGAGTTGTATTCTTCAGAATACGACTGAATTCCCAAGGAAACCTGTAGCATGCATATTAGCAGCAGTGATCAATATATACATTCATTTAGCAAGAGAATTGCACTGAGCATTGAGGTTTTCTTTGGTTCTCTGTGAATTTTAGCCTATAGGTTCTTTCCCTGTTAGTTTAATTAATCATCAAATTAAGTTTATATCTGAAAACAGTGGCCTAAGTTTTAGCTATAGATTTTTTAATGTAACGGTATTGTATTGCGTCATCAGAAGATCTGTGAAGACACTCAAATGTGATGTTAAGACATGTGAATGTTTTATAATGCCTCTATCTCTTTTAATTGGCATTTTGAGTTAGCAAGGCGATCTTTTATATTTATTCACTGATAGGAACCTTACAGGACAATAGCTTCATCGTTCATTTTCTAGGCATTGTGGCCTTGATACATATATACTCTTCTATGGAGATGGCAATCACAAAGTAATGTCGACCAGGCTTGCTGCAAAACATGGCTAAAAGACGCAATACGGATTAGGCTCACTCGAGAGGACATCTGGTGGCTCCAAGCATATGCTCAAAACATTTTTTTTTGAGACCAGCACATGCCAAACAAATGATGCTCTTAACTTGAACTTAATTTTTCATCCACCTCAGGTCAAATATTTTCTCTGTTCCTCTGTAATTTTCAATTTTGTGTGAGTTCAATGTCTATAGTGAAATTATAGAAATAATATATTATTTATATCCTTAATAATGAAAAGCGTGAAAACTTAAAAATAAATAAAATCTAGCCATGCAATTGCGCGTGGATTCATTTGCTAGTTCCCGTTGATGTACACCCGGAAGGCCCTTCGAGCACTTCTACCAACAGCATCGCATAAACAGATCACAAGGGATTTCAATGGGATCGTAAGCTGCACTTGTTGGAATCTCTGGAACGAGAGAAACATATGAACACATTTTTTCAAAGAAAATCACTAGGCTTTTTGAGATGATCAAGCGAGTGTGCGGCTCAGGAGGCGGGCCATGCCTTACAGTAGTTCTTGTCCCGCGGCGTTGTAATATATTCTTTTCATTATATTTCTTTGATCCATTCCCCTTCTTGCTCAAGCACAAGTTGGTTTTGCCCACCACAAAAAAGCAGAGATTTTAATAGTGGTGCACAGGGAAAAATAACTGATTACTCGGATCCTCTAGCAAATTGCTATAAACCCACGCCCTTGAACAGAGTTAAGTTACATGCGTAACATCATCGGCAAGGGAAACATAACAAAAAGCAATGAACCGTTAGGTACTCATCCTACTTGCTATACTCAAGATCGACTAAAATCTATAAAAAAAAATTACACCGTGCATTGATACCAATTATAAGATCGGATATGACAAGTCAAGAAGGGGTAAATGACTCAAAATATTCTTTCAAATATCATCAACAACATATAGCAGAAACACAAACTCTCAAACATTCAAAGCCTAGAACCAAAGGACAAAACTCACAACGAAGTTTTTGTCCTAACCAATTTGACCTCTAAGCGGGGACGGTCTGACCTATCTCTTAGAATAGAAAACAACACGATCTCAAACCAAGAATCTATGTAACTTTTGATCTATTAATCCAAATAACTTGAAACTTGGTATGCACCTTCTCTAGAATATTATGAACCTATTGCAATCAAGGATCAAGAGAATTGTTGCCAAAATTCTTACCTTTTCTATTTAAAGAAAGATTACACTAAAACCGGGCAAAAGAGGGAAATTTTGATCTACTGTTGCTCATGAGTTCATATGATCTAGATGACCTTGAATGGGTTCTCGTATATCACAACAAACTAGATCACAGCATGAATTAAAGCCAAATAGCCCAAAAGAGCAAAACTCCAAAATCACCTCTCGCTCTTGAGGAAAACCAGGTAAACTCAAGAATTCTCCCTAGAATATGTCTAGACAAATGGGATCTGATTTCTAAGAGATATTTTTATCTTTTACACGCCCTGACATCAAGGAAGATTAAGAAAAGAGAAATCCAAATACGAAAGCCAAACAAATCAAAAGCACAAAGAATGATCCATAACATAACTTGCTTAGGTAAACTTTGGATATTCATTTCACTTGGGCAAAGAATGATTTTACAACCACTCTCTTAGGATGGTAGAATTCTAAATCTAGAGCACACATAAGGCTCCAATACAAAAAACCATAACCTTTTGCCACACCATGACTAACACAATCAAAACCACTCAAATCCAACTCAACTCTCAGCCTCTCTCGTCAATAGGGGTCGGTCTAACTGTGGCCACCAAGTCGATCAGACTGCCCTAACACCCACCGGTCTGACCGTTGACCGATCTGACCGCTAGCCAAAGGCCGGTCAGACCGCAAGCCGGTTACACTGCCGATGGTCTGATTGCTGGCCAAAGGCTGATCAGACCATCATCACTTTGATAGCAACATCTAGAGAAACAAAGGCACAAAATCAAACTCAACTACTGACAACACAACAAGAGCAAGGTCAAATACTCATCATCATTGTGGAGCTATCACCACATGGTCTTACAATTGCAAACTTTGTATAATGTTTTTCAACATGAATGTAAATTATTTTTAAGCCAATTCCAACAAAAGTACAGAACAAACCAATGACATACAAGAGGTATAGTATAAATGTAGAGATCTGGTTCGGTACATTGAATCATTCTCAGCTGTCCAATACAGTTCACTCTACAGTTCTGATGATGTTGACACCTTAGATGTTCGCGAGTGGTGTGTAGGAGTGGTGCTAAGCGAGAAGGGCATACACGTAATTTTAGCAGCTACAAAATCCAAATGTATATTCTATAAGCTTGTAACCAACTTTATATGCTCACAAAAGAAAAACTACCAACTATGGTACACAACATAGAAAGAGATCCACATATGCATACATAGAATAAGATTCCCTAACATTATTGTATGGTTATTATTATTTAATAAATTCCTAATAATATGTTGTATTTGATTGTTTTTCCTTTAGTAAGGAATAACCTAGTGGTTAATTTGGCGCTAAATAAAATTAATGTTGTTCAAAAATATGATTATTTTTTCCTATTGCATTTTGGGGGTGATCTAGGTGAGGATTTGGAGTTTCAGTGAAGATTTGTGCTAGCTCTGATCATTTTGTGTTTTGGATTGATCTAGATGGTTTTCGTTAACATCATCTTCTCTCATCGTAACAAGTATTTCATTCACTTTGATAACATATGCATACATAGAATGAACTCCTGCGGTGAATTCCAATGGTACGTAAGCGGTGCTAGTGATAGTCTAATGTGAAATTTTCAGCTCATTCGAAGAACAACTGCTCCTTCGTATATATTCATATAGCCAAACGGCGTATGCACTACCTTCCATGATTTTTCATGGGCAGTACAAAATAAACTCCGGTGGCGAATTGCAATGGCACATCAATGGTACAAGTGGGAATCCAACATAAAATTTGTAGCTCATTCAGAGAACGACTGCTCACTTGTATAGGTTGATATAGCCAAACAATGTATGCACTGCCTTCCATGATTTCTCATGCGCGGTATGTCATGTACTCTGGTAGCGAATTTCAATGGCACGTTAGTGGTACAAGTGGGAGTCTAATGTAAAACTTTTAGCTCATTTGGAGAATGACTGCTTGCTTGTATAGGTTGATATAACCAAACGGCGTACATACTGCCTTCCACGACTTCTCATGCATTGTACGAAATGAACTCCAGTGGTGAATTCCAATAGCATCTAATCGGTGCAATTGGGAGTCTAATTTAATGTGAAATTTTCAGCTCATTTAGAGAACAACCGCTCCTTTGTATAGATTCATATAACCAAATGGCATACGACCGCCTCCATGATTTTTCATGGGCAGATGGAATGTACACGGTGGTGAATTGCAATGGCATGTTAGTGGTGTAAATGGAAGTCCAAAGTGAAATTTTTATCTTTTCAAAGAATGATCGCCGCTTGTATAAGTTGATATAGTCAAACAACGACGCATAGCCTTTCATGATTTCTCATGCGCAATATGGAATGAACTCCAACAACAAATTCAAATGATGATATAAAATTAGATGGTGGTACAAGTAATAGATAGAGTGTGCTCAAATTTCAATTGAGATAAAGCTAAAGATAGTGTATGTCATTATGTTTGAATAATGTAATTTGCCTACAAGTCAATTAGTAATAGAAATTGTGCATGAACTATGAAGCTAACAAAATATTCAATTTTACAGTCTCTACTATTTGCTTAATATGCCCTAGTAGCCGTTTAAATGTCAAATGTAGTCTGTATTGCTCGTCTGAATTTATAACGCTTTGTATAAATTTATAACACAACAGGGTTTGACGTAGGAGCCGCTTTTCCCACCAACCGCTCAATCGTGGGTGTTAGTTTTCTCAAAACTAAACATACAACCTTGCCCCTAACAATTGAACGGTCAGATGTGGTCGAGGTGTTAGCACCTCCGTAGGGACTGAACCATTTCTCATAAATGTAATGTAGCAAGTTGCATATTTGCATTAAGGATAAATTATATCTTATAGAGCCATTTGTCACTCCAATGTTTATGGTTTTCTTTTTAACTCAACCACTGTTTTATTCAATGGAGTGGTGATCTCATTGTAATTGAAACAACACATGCATTCTACACGATAACTGATGAATCTTCTGTAAACTATTTAGACAACAACACTGAACTGCTTCTTTAGTTTCTCCTGAGATATGCATCCCTAATTCCGTGCAACTTTGCAGCCACATCCTGCATGCTAGTGCGTTCACTTGGCGATGTCTTGGTGCAGCAAAGTCCAATATTTAGTAGAGAAAGCAGGCAGCGTACATCTTTTTCATTGACAGCCATTGGAGTTACTTGGCAGGGGTCCAACTCTTGCAGCAGCTGGGGATCAACAATCTGCAATACCTTATCAGGGAAGTTGATCTCTGTAAACTTGGCGATGGTCAATCCATCCTTAAACATGTCATCTGTTGGCCTCCTTCGAATAAATATTTCGAGAAGAATAACTCCAAAGCTATAAACATCTGAGGCAGTAGAGACTTGGCCACCCCCTGCACACTCTATTGTCAACATCATACAAGAACGGTTTAGTCCAAATTTTAGTGTTGAAAATGAGAAATCTCTGCTCAAGTTACAAGGAACCAAGAATGATGCAAAATTAGAAATTACCTGGAGCAACATATCCAATGGTCCCCTTGATTGCAACTGAAGAAGTTGAGTTTGAAGCTTCAAGAAAAGTTGAGTTTGAATCACCGAGAGATGGAGCTGTGGAATCAACTTTGAATCTTGCGAGGCCAAAGTCTCCAACATGACTGTCATATTATCATCCGTAAGAATGTTGCTAGGCTTCGATCATAATGAACAATAGTTCCTTCATTTATGGTGTAGGTACCCAAGTGCATCAGCTACATCCACCACAATGTTTATCCTTTCAGCCGTTGTAATGTGGTTTGAAGTTGAAGTATTTGCATCATCTCGAGTTGAGTATAGTAATGCTTGCAAGTCACCTCGTGGCATGAACTCATACACTAAGGCTTTGAAATCATTTCCTTAGCATCAATACTTGAGCACGCAGAAGGATAGGAACTAGATTACGATGCCGCACATTTCTCAAAGCATTACATTCTGCAATGAAGCTCTTTGTGCTCCCTTGTCTCTTGGTTGAAGACTTTCACGGCAACCACATTTATGTCCCGAAAAAGTTTTCCTTGATATACAGAACTGTATCTTCCACTGCCAATTAAATTGGATGTTGAGAATCCATCTGTTGCTTTGGAAAGATCGTTATAAGAAACTTTGGGAAATTTGCTATCAAATGTGGGCAAAGATATAGATTTCTCGTCTGTTTTCCCCTCCAGAGAAATAAGACAGATATAACTATAGCAAGTGACACCAGGCTAGCAAATGGGATCACTACTTTCAGTACTGTAGATTGCTTGTGCTTAGTTGAATTCAAAGGCGTGACGGGACATGCAAGTAGGTGTAAACTTGGTATCCCACCACAAAGAGCCTGATTTCCGTCAATCTGCATGGCAGTTGCATTCCTGAAAATTTCTTTTGTTGGGACCTCACCGTTAAGATGATTTAGTGACAAATCTAAGTACTCAAGAAGTTGTAGGTTACCAAGAGACGCTGGTATTGTCCCCGTTAAGTTATTGTGAGATAAGTTGAGCATTATGAGGCTTCTTATGTTGCCCAATGAAGTCGGGATGCTTCCATTGAAAATATTCCTATCCAATTTGATGTCTTCCAAATTTTCACAACTACCCAAAGTGTTAGGAATTTCTCCAGATAGTTTATTGGAATAAAGCCGCAAATATATAAGCTGCTTACGTCGCCAATTTCAATAGGAAGTTGTCCATCTCGTTGGTTTAAGGATAAATCAATATATAATATTGTTGGAATTATGAAGATCTTCTTTGGTACCCAACCATGAATATTGTTATTGGAAATGCTCAATGCTTGAAGCATTTGGAGGTTTCCCAAGCTTGGGGGTATGTGTCCATCAAACTGGTTCCAGCCTAGAGAGAGTACTGCCAAATGAGATAAGTTGGCCTGTGCTGTACACCCGGAAGGCTCTGAAAGCGCATTCGAGCACTTCTACCAACAGCATCGCATAAACAGATCACAAGGGATTTCAATGGGATCGTAATCTGACTTGTTGGAATCTCTGGAACGAGAGAAACATATGAACATATTTTTTCAAAGCAAATCACTAGGCTTTTTGAGATGATCAAGCGAGCGTGCGGCTCAGAAGGCGGGCCATGCCTTACAGTAGTTCTTGTCCCGCGGCGTTGTAATATATTTTTTTCATTCTATTCCTTTGGTCCATTCCCCTTCTTGCTCAAGCACAAGTTGGTTTTGCCCACCAAAAAAAGCAGAGATTTTAATAGTGGTGCACACAGGGAAAAATAACTGATTACTCGGATCCTCTAGCAAATTGCTATAAACCCACGCCCTTGAAGAGAGTTAAGTTACATGCGTAACATCATCGGCAAGGGAAACATAACAAAAAGCAATGAACCGTTAAGTTCTTATCCTACTTTCTATACTCAAGATCGATTAAAATCTATAAAAAAAATTGCACCGTGCATTGATACCAATTATAGATCGGATATGACAAGTCAAGAAGGAGTAAATAACTCTCAAAATATTCTTCCAAATATCATCAACAACATATAGCAGAAACACAAACTCTCAAACATTCAAAGTCCAGAACCAAAGAACAAAACTCACAATGAAGTTTTTGTCCTAACCAATTTAACCTCTAAGCGGGGACGGCCTGACCTATCTCTTAGAATAGAAAACAACACGATCTCAAACCAAGAACCTATGTAACTTTTGATCTATTAATCCAAATAACTTGAAACTTGGTATGCACCTTCTCCAGAATGCTAGGAACCTATTGCAATCAAGGATCGAGAGAATTGTTGCCAAAATTCTTACATTTTCTATTTAAAGGAAGATTACACTAAAACCGGGCAAAAGAGGGAAATTTTGATCTACTGTTGCTCATGAGTTCCTATGATCTAGATGACTTTGAATGGGTTCTCGTATATCATAACAAACTAGATCACAACATGAATTAAAGCCAAATAGCCCAAAAGAGCAAAACTCCAAAATCACCTCTCGCTCTTGAGGAAAACCAGGCAAACTCAAGAATTCTCCCTAGAATATGTCTAGACAAATGGGATCTGATTTCTAAGAGATATTTTTATCTTTTACACGTCCTTGACATCAAGGAAGATTAAGAAAAGAGAAATCCAAATACGAAAGCCAAACAAATCAAAAGCACAAAAAATGATCCATAACATAAGTTGCTTAGGTAAACTTTGGATATTCATTTCACTAGGGCAAAGAATGATTTTACAACCACTCTCTTAGGATGGTAGAATTCTAAATCTAGAGCACACATAAGGCTCCAACACAAGAAACCATAACCCTATCTCTTAAGTTATATATCTCTCTTAACATACAAGGGCTTATATAGTGGAGACTTCTCACATAACAAGCAGCCACTCATTAATTGATTACGCCACTTACAATTGAGAAAACCCGCTAACCCACACATAAACAGGTTTACATTCTCACACACGTGCATGTTTTTCAAAGCGTGACTTCCATGGCTCCAATAGCCCGATATGATACTCCATCCTCAAAGACCTCCTAAACCACCACTCCACCTGATATTTGACAATTTTCTCAATTGTCACCACCGCCTTTATGAACATGCGATGTCCAATGATTCGCTGCCAAGATCGTTTACTCGCATTGAGGACGCCACCACTTGAAACACCTAATTCCAATGGCACACCACATCACGTTATAGTCCGTAATGTCCAATTACTTGTCGCTAAGATCGTATGTTTGTTCTCGATGAACCATGTGGAGGTGACCACATGTGAATGATGAGTAATTGACTTTGGTTAGTCGAGTTGGTTTGGGTTGTTCGAACCATGTCGTTGCGCGGTGCAACGGGCCCGGTCGGACTTGGTCAAACTTGGTCGTATGGGATTAGGTTGCATATTCCGATGATTCTACAGGTTTGGACTTCGTCATGAGTAAGTATGATGTGCTTATGCTATTTACGCTTTCATGTATCGAGCGGTGCTATTTGATGTGTTTCTTGTCTATGTGGCGCAGGACGTCGAGGCAGAGTCGTGGCGAGACACAAGGTGACCGGACTAGGCACAGGTGGCATTGAGGTCAGAACGGTCGGGATGTGTCGAAGACGGCGGAGACTTGAAGTGGTTGCGAGGCTTAGACGACAAGGAGCGCGGAAGCTTCCCGGAAGGTGCAGGAGGGGCGAATCGGGAAATTCGCAAGGCTGCACAAGCGGAGCGGCTCCATTAGATTTAGTCGGCGTAACGGGTTGGAGACCCATTAGCAAAGGGCTATAAATAGGTTGGAGGGGCTGCATGCCTCCTCATGGATTTGGGAGAGAGTTAGGGTTTGCTAGAGTCAAAAGAGGCTTTATAAGTTGGTTTTGGCTTTAGGCTTTAGTTGTTGGAGGGTTGGTGTATACAGCAAGGTGTGTCCCCTCTGTGAGTGCTCTCTTCGTAGTGTTTTCTCCCAGAGTTCTTGAGTTCATGTAGTGCTTGTAGTCTTGAGTTGGGAGAGGGAGAGGATTGAGTGGTGAATCCATTGTAATCATCCATGGTTCTAATGTCTGTGGTATCGTGACTCCTCTGTAATCCTATTGCTTCAATGAATGGAAATCTGAAGTTTTCTCCCGAGCTCCTGTTCTGTTCTTCGTTCTTCTTTTGTTGGATTTTTGAGTTTTTTGAGTTTTGAGTTCTTTGTTGCTGGGGAGTACCAAAATGGGTTGCTCTAGGTTGGGATGATGCTTCAAGATCATTTGATCAAGTTTCCCAAGAGCAAACTTCATTTAATCTCAGCTTTTACATTTTGGGATGCTCTGTTCTTCATTTTCAATTTCTAGGGTTTGAGGTATGTTCTTGTTTCCCTTTAGGAGTTGGTTTGATTTTTGGTCTGAGAAGTCCCTTGGATATTGCTAATGTTCTTGCAAAAGCTCAGAATCAAAGGACTTGGGATTATTGAGAAATTTAGTTTTTGGCTCTCTCTCTCTCTGTAGAAGTTCAGTGCTTTTTCTAGGGTTTGATGCAAATCACTGATTTCCTCTTTGAGATGGCTTGAATCTTGAGTTGTAGAGTCCATTGGCTATTTCTAATATATCTGCAAAGTCTTGTGGGCAAAGGATCAATGATTATTTTGGAATTCGAGTTTTGAGGTAACTCTCTGAATATTTTCAATCCCTAGGTCATTTCCTCATTTCTTGGTCTTCTGGAGATTTCTTTGGTTAGATTATATCCCTCTGACCTTTAGAATAGATGTGTGCATCTTTGGTTAAGGGATTTTAGCTCCAAGTATTTTATTTAGCCTTTTTGGTCTCTCCCTATTTGCTGCACTAAAAATTCAAGCTATCTGTCTGAAAATTCGGGGAGACCGGTCAGACCGGCCACAGTAGGGCGGTCAGACCGCGCCATCTTGGGCGGTCGACCGCCTCGTGAGGGCGATCGACCGCCTCCGGTTTTTGGGAAGATCTTCTCATATCTCGACTTGTTTCTTCTATGTTCTTTTGGGTAGGGTTTCAGTAGATAATTCAGAGTTTTTGAAGCTATCATTTCTTCATAGATTTCATATCTATCGGAGGAAAGAGAGTTCAATCGTGTTGATCTTTGGAGGTTGTTTTTAAAGAAGCGACATTCACCCCTCCCCTCTGTCGCCATTTCGGTCCAACAGTTCCAAGAACAGTTACCACTTAAAATGCACAAGTTCAATTGGCACACCACATGCATACATTGTCTCCTCACGATCCTTATCTTTTTCCTGTGCTTCTCGGCTAAGATGATGCTTCACTCGGACTTATATGACACACTACGGCTACCAAGCCTCGGTCTTGCCACTGGCTGCAACAATCATCAAACACTTGCACATCAAAGTACAAGCAATCGATCTGAGTACAAATGACATGCACTTGACTTTCAATTAGCAAAATACATACATGGACTTATGCCACACCATGACTAACACAATCAAAACCACTCAACTCCAACTCAACTCCAACAAAAGTACAGAACAAACCAATGACATACAAGAGGTATAGTATAAATGAGAGATCTCGTTCTGTACATTGAATCATTCTCACTGTCCAATACAAGATGTCGTGGTTACCACTGCATGCAGAGAGAGTGTATGGTAGTGGAGAGTTAGGTGAGTAATGGCTTAGGTCCTCTCCCATGGCCTGTCTCAGTATATATATCTATATGGGGAGCGCTTTAACAATTATACTCTTACATCCGAGTATTCCCTTGGGGGCACTTATGTCATTACACATGTCCCATTCTCGGGCTTTGCATTCCACTAATAGGCTCTGCTGGGCTTAGGTGGGGCCACCCCTCGACGACAGAGCCTCTCATGGTGAAGGGCTTCACGGGCCGGCCATGTTGCCGAAGTCCTTTGGCCCCTCCGTCCCTACGGCTCGTGGAACTTTTCCAACACTCGACGGAGCCTTATTGCTTGGTCGCGTCCGCCCAGCAGCAAGGGTATAGTGGTGGTCGTGTTGGTGAAGTCCTCGCCACCGCCTCGCAGCGGCGGGGTTGAGGTTGAGGTCGGTCGGGCCGTAACCGGCGGAAGTCGGTGTCAAGATCGAGGTCGAGGTCGGTCGAGGTCGGCGGGGTAGCCCTCGCGCCCGGACTTCCCGAGGCACCGGTGGCTGCGCCCGCGTCCGTAATGCGCTTTAATGACTTCTGGAATCGCGCCGACCCCTGGGCTGGCGGGAGCAGGCGGCTGCAGCTGTACGTGCCTTTCCACTTGGGGTATGCACGTGGCGGACCCTGATTGGCGCGTCGTGGGCTGTCAGCGGTCGCACGACCGCGGCCGTTCGCCTCTTCCCTAGGAAGGCAGGATACGCGGCGAGGTGCTATGGGAGCGTCGTGCGCCGCCCGCCCACCTACCAGTGGTTGCGTCTCCCGATCATGGGTAGCCGAAACGCTGGGCTTCGGCCGGTTGCGCTACGCCCGGGGGGCAGCTTGAACTAGCTTTATAAGGAGTCGCCAGAGTGCTGGCCACTTTAACCCGCCTTGTTTCTTTTGCTGTCCGCGCAACCCGCCTCTGCTCCTGTTGTTTTAGCGCCCTTTCTCAGAGAGGAATGGCTTCTCACGACGATCCCGCCGCGGCTTAGTAGCGCCTCCGTCCGACCGATGCGACGATCGCTTCCCCGGGGAGTACTCGTTGGTGGTGCAAGGAAGGACGCACGTCAACAAGCGGTGGGACGGCATGGAACACTCGGGAGGCCGATGCTCTCGTGTGCTGGGGCGGAGTTGCGTTACTGAAGAGGTGCTCCAGAGACTCGTCCGGGAGGGGAAGATCGTGGAGCGCGACGGGGCTCGCCTACCTGGTCTTACCGAGACGGAACCGCACCCGACGGAGGCAGAAGCTATTGTCTTCGTCGCGTTTTTTGATGCCGGCTGCGATGCCCTCAACAATGTTCGTTGGTGAGGTCTTGCGTGCCACGGGTTGAGCTGCTCACCGACCCATGCAATAGTCCGCCTGGCTGTGTTCGCTTGGGCACTACGAACAGAAGGTCGCCGCCCTAGTGCAAGCCTGTTCGCCATTCTGCACGATGCGCGCTGCCAGCCGAAGAAACTAGGGGGGAAGTGGAGTCGAACTTCGGCAGCGTTAACTTCATAGTGAGGAAACAGTGCGCGAGGCTCTTCCCTGCGTGGGCCGCGTGGGGGAAGTGGGAGTCCGGTTTTACTACCTTATGACGAGCAAGAGCGGTCTGTTGTGCCGGGGACAGCCGATATCCTTCAACAGCTCGCCAGATGTGGAGCCGATGGCTGACGACGCGCAGAAGGCGCGGAGGCTCGCCGGTATCGCCCGCCGGTTCAACATGCGTGACCTTGCCGAAGAGTTCACCATGTACGAGGTGGTGCCGCTTTCCGGTCGGTGGCAGTACGATGTACAGGGCGCGATTCGGAGGGATGGCGTCCACCCGTTGGTGTCCTGTCTTCTAAGACCTTCTGCGCCTTGTAAGTCCTTCGACCGTTGGACGTGTGTGCGTTTGCATGGTTATGTGGGGTTTTTGTAGATAATGCTCCGCTTTCGCGTAGTGCCCCAGCTGGAACATGCAGAGCGCGTAGTCGTTGCGCTCCTTGGGCCATACTCAGCCAAGGAGCACAAGCTGAGCGAGGCCGAAGCAAGGGCGGCTAAACCGGGTGTGCGAAGTCCTGGGGATTAGCGTACTTGAGCGCACGGTACTAGTGGAGACCCCGGGCCGCCATGATGGTGATAGCGAAGTGGAGGCGCGACCCCTCAAGACAAGGCCCGATCTAGGCCACCACACCCACCGTCGGGCGTGCCGGGAGGTACCACCAAACGGTGGTGGGCGCGCCGAGCCGAGCTCGCCGATTCGGGGGACGCGTTCTTGATGAGGGCTTAGGTGGCGATGGGCCCTGATGCTGTTGGCCCTGGGGACGAGGCGACATCGCCTCCGACGGCAACCGAGGGTTTACCACCGCGCTACCATCGGGATCTGCCGCCACGACCGCCGCCGCTGAGGATAGGTCGCCCACCTCCCGGCGCGCGCCCACAGGTCGCCGCCCGCTGTGAGGGGCGGTTTGGGGTTGATGGCGCGGTCATTGGAATTTTGGCGCCGTGAGGAGGTCAACGAGGCTAGGGGAGGGAGCATCGCTCCCCGAACCCACGAGGCCCCCGCGCCTTGTGTGGAAGCTGCGTGAGCACCCCCTCGTGCCTTTGTAGAGGGTGCCGAAGGTAGGGCGATTCCTTTTCCTCTCGTGACTTCGCAAAACTCTCTCCGATTTGCTCGCTCATTCCGTCGTCGACCTCAGGCGAGACGAGGTCTCCCCGACGCGGTCAAGGATCGAGCAATGGAGGTACGCGCGAGGTTGCCAACCTTGTTACACAGGAGGCGGCGTGGGTATCTGGTGCTGCGGAGGCCGCTGGGCTGAGGCCCGTCACCTCCGATTTCATCCCGCGGTCGGAGATGCTTCGCGTGCTTAGCCAGGCGGCGGAGCGCGTCAGCAGTAGCTTAGATGTGGAGGCATTGGCGACGTGCGAGGGAGACCTTCTGGCGCTTGCGTTGGGCGCCTCAGAGATAAGGGTAAGCGGTTTACGGCGCGTGCCACTGTCTGAGGTCTTTCTAACTCGTGCGGTCTTTTCCCAGAGTCTCGCCCTCAACCAAGCCTTGGAGAAGGCTCGCGTCCGCGAGCGGAGGGCGCTGCAGAACAAACTTTGTGTTGCGGACGATGCTCACGCTGCCAAGAACGAGCAGATCCGCACGCTGGAGGCCGAGAAGGCGATAATGGCTGTCGACGCGCAGGACACCGTGGCGGCGGCACGACGTGCCACGGAGGAGGTCCGACGTGCTGCGATGGAGGAACGCACCGCCCTTGTTCAGCGAATCTCCGCGCTGGAGGAAGAGAAGGCCCAGCTCACCGCGTCCCTTGCAGAGAAGACCCAGGCCTTGGACAATGCATCCGTGGTGGCCTGGAAAGCGATGGAGTCATTGGAAGGGGCCCTCCGGGAACTTGTTGTTGACGTGCCGGAAGGCACGCATGGCCCTGAGGATTTAACGGAGACGCTTGGGCGAATCGAAGAGGGCTCGGGCCTTGCGCTCCACGGAGCCAAGGCCTTCGTGATCACCGCGCTTCATGGGTGCCTCTTCGCCTCGCCTTGCTTCACGCCCGAGGATGTGGACACGCTGGAGCTGGCGGCGACTCGCACCGGATCTGCCACCGAGCCCGAGTGATGTCTAACGCCGTCCGCCTCCAAGCCACCGCACAAAATTTCTATAACCGGATCTCGGGGCCATGTTGGGGAGGACGAGCCAAGATCACGCTGCGCGAACCCCGCGAAAGAGGGGACCTCTCCGGTGGCTCGAGGAATTTCTCCGACGTGACAGAGATGGCACGGATCAAGCGTGATTCCGGGGTTAGGTGTGTGTTGCGTCATGTACACCTCTCTGTATGGTTGCTTGGCGACTCTCTTTTGTATGCATGGAGCGTTGTTCGCCAGCATTTTCTTGCCGCCCATGATCTGATTGTAAGCGTTAGCATGTAAGGTTCAAACTAACGCCCGGCTTCGCCAGCCCTGTGGATATTAGTGGTCGAAGCGGGCTCACGAACGCCCGGCCCTCCAGAGGACGACTGCACATAGTCGAGGTGGACGCGCGAGCGCTCCGTCCCCTACCTTTCGGCGGGTGGCATGAGCCGGCGTCTAGCTGAAGTAGACGCACGGGCGCTTCGTCCCCTACCTTTTGAAGGGGCGGCAGCGGAGCTGGCGCCTAGTTGAAGTAGACGCGCGAGTGCTCCGTAGTCGAGGTAGACTGTGAGTACTCCATCCCGCACTTTCGGCGGGTGCCAATGGAGCCGACGCCAGCCGGCAGACGCCGAGCGCCCGCCCCTACCTTTCGGCGGGTGGCAGCGAGCCGGCGCCAGTCGGCAGACGCGCGAGCGCCCCTCCCCTACGTTTGGCGGGTGGCAGCGAGCCGGGCGCCAGTCGGCGAGACGCATGGGCGCCCGCCCCTACCTTTCGGCGGGTGGCAGCGAGCCGGCGCCTGTCGGCGAGACGCGCGAGCGCCCGTAGTCGAGGTAGACGCGCGAACGCTCGCCCCTACCTTCGGCGGGTGGCAGCGAGCTGGCGCCAGCCGGGCAGACGCCGAGCGCCCGCCCCTACCTTTCGAGGGGTGGCGCGAGCCGACGCCAGTCGGCGTAGATGCGCGAGCGCCCATCCCCTACCTTCGGGGTGGCGGTGGAGCTAGCGCCTAGTCAAAGTAGACGCGCGAGCGCCCGCCTTATTTATACTCAAGAGTACGCATAGGAATAACACCTATGCGTCTCGAAGCACTCGCGTCTTGTTCATACTCCGTAGAGTGCGCGGGACTATCAATCGCGCCCCGCTTATACTCCGTGAGTACGCGTAGGAGAATGCTGCGCATGCGCGAAGCATCCGTGTCTTGTTTATACTCTGTAGAGTGCGTGGGGATAACATCCGCGTCTTGTTTATACTCCGTAGAGTGCGCGCAGAGCGCCCCCGCCGTGTCTTATTTATACTCCGTAGAGTGCGTGCGGAGGCGGATCTCGATGCTACGCCTTATTTAGAGTCCAGACTACGCGCGAGGCAAGCCTCCGCGCTGTGGGCGGTGAAGTTATGTGCAGAGGCGACCTCCACAACATCTTATTTATACTCCGTGAGAGTGCGTGCGGAGGCGAACCTCGACGCTACATCTTATTTAGAGTCCGTAGACTGCGCGCGGAGGCAAGCCTTTGCGCGTTGCGAGCGGTGAAGTTGCGTGCGGAGGCGGACCTCCGCAACGTCTTATTTATACTCCATAGAGTGCGTGCAGAGGCGAACCTCGATGCTACGTCTTATTTAGAGTCCGTAGACTACGCGCGGAGGCAAGCCTCCGCGCGTCGTGGGCAGTGAAGTTGCGTGCGGAGGCGGACCTCTGCGACGTCTTATTTATACTCTGTAGAGTGCGTGTAGAGGCGTCCCCCCACGCGTCTTTGTTTATACTCATGCCCATGTTTTTCACGGAGAATGCGCGCGCGAACGCGTGTCTTTGTTTATACTCATGCTCGTGTTTTTCACGGAGAGTGCGTGTAACACGCGTCTTTGCTTATACTCATGCCCGTGTTTTTCATGGAGAGTGCGCGAACGCGTGTCTTTGTTTATACTCATGCCCGTGTTTTTCACGGAGAGTGCACGTGTGAACGCGTGTCTTTGTTTATACTCATGCTCGTGTTTTTCACGGAGAGTGCATGCGCGAACGCGTGTCTTTGTTAATACTTATGAAGAGTGCGCGCGAAGGTAATCTTTCGCGCGCTTTTGCGGGAAAGGACAATTTTTGCAAACGGTGAACTTTATTAAATCCCCATTTGTGCGGGTGAGCGGTTACAAAGGATGAGGTATTGACCACTAACCACTTAGAGGCATGAACCGGCACAGCTGTCATTGCCCGGTGGCGAGGCGGCACGTGGTGGGAGCCTCTAGTGTCGGAGCGGTGTGCGCAGGAGCCTGGCGAGGTGCTTCCTGAAGCCGCGAGGATCCTCGCGCTTGCGCGCTCGGCCTAGGCGTAGAACCGCTGTAGCCTGTCGGCGTTCCATGTATGGCGGAACGTCTGCCCTTCCAATGTGGTGAGGCGGTACGCTCCCTTCTGAAGGGCCTCCGCGACTATGTATGGGCCTTCCCATTTGGACTCCAGCTTGCCCACTGTCTTCGCATGTAATGCCATCTTGAGGACGAGGTCCCCTGGCTGGAATTCTCACGGATATATGGAGCGATCAAGAGCGCGCACCATCTGTCGCGCATACTTTACGACGTGCTGGGTTGCGCTTGCTCGGTCTCCGTCAAGGAGGTCCAGGGACAATTGGCGCCATCGGGTGCTTGGACGAGGACCCTTCTCGAGCCGGCCTTTATTTCTTCGGGTGTTACCGCCTCATCACCAAAGAGGAGCTTGAATGGCGTGAACCCCGTCGGGCATGTGACTATTGTGTAGAGGGACCAGAGGACGCTGTGGAGCTCGCCCGGCCATTTGCCCTTTGGCAGCCCGACAAGGCGCTTCTTGACCGTGGCGGAGATGGCCCCGTTCGCCCGTTCTACCACTCCGTTGGACTACGGGTGTCCAACCGAGATGAACCGGAGTGTGACGCCCATGCTACCGCAGAATTCTTTGAACGGGGCTGCGTCGAACTGCAGGGCGTTATCGACAGTGACCTCCCTGGGCACGCCGAAGCGGCATATGATGTTCTGCCAGAGGAAGCGCTGCATGGCTGCCGAGGTAATCTTGGCCAGAGCCACCGCCTCCGGCCACCTGGAGAAGTATTCCACAGCGACCACTACGAACCGCAAGTCGCCTGGAGCCCTGGGGAGCAGTCCCACCACATCGATACCCCATCATGCCATCGGCCATACTGGAGGTATGGGGTTGAGGCTCGTCGGGGGCCTGCAGATGGTCCGCCACATCCATTGGCAGCTCTGACATCGGCGGACGAGATCTTGGGCGTCGGTGGCGGTTGTCGGCCAGTAAAAACCTTGCCTAAATGCCTTGCCAACTAATGATCTCGGTGCCAGATGCGAGCCGCAGAGGCCCGCATGAATTTCTGCAAGGAGCCGCTTTCCTTCTTCACGTGAGAGGCACCGCAGAAGCGGTGCACAGACCCCTCTTTTGTAAAGCACCCCGTCGAGCACCTGGAAGGACCTGGCACGGTGCTGTAGGCGCCGGAGCTCGACAGGGTAGTCCGGCTCCGCGATGCCCTGTAAGAAACCAAAAATGGGTTCCCGCCAATCGCCCTGCTGGGTGATCTGGTGGACGAGGGCTGCATTGCGATTGTCCTGCGCGATGGCTGCCGCTGGCAGGACTTTATAGAATGCCCCCCCGGGGGTTGGGAGCTGCTGGCTGGCGGCCTTTGCGAGGATATTGGCTTGTTTGTTGTCCGCTCGAGGGATGGCTTTCACCGTGACACCCAAAAAATACCGCTCCCTCGCTCTTACGGCTGCCAGGTACTTGGCTAGCTCCGAGTCCTTGGCTTGGTATGACTTGTCCACGTGGCCCGCTACGAGTCGCGAGTTGGTGCGGACGAGGATGCGCCGCACACCTAGCACTTTGAGCTTCGCGAGACCGAAGAGTAGCGCCTCGTACTCTGCCGTATTGTTAATGGCGGGAAATGCGAGGCGCACTGAGTACAGCAAACGGTGCCTCGGGTGTGGTGACGATCGCGCCGACACCGCGCCCGCGACGCCATATGCTCCGTCTGTTCAGCATCCACACCGGTCTTCGGGCCGGTGGATAGGTTGGGTGAGGGGTCCACTCGCGAGGAAGTCCGCGTAACCTAAGACTTGATCGCTGTTCGAGAGGCATATGTCGTGAGAATGGGGCAAGCTCGGCTGCCCATTTGCCGATTCGCCTGTGGACTCTTTGTTGTGCAAAGATCTCCGCCTGGGGAATGAGGATGGCACCGTTATCTGATGGGCGAGGAAGTAGTGTCGCAGCTTTCTTGAGGCCATGGCCAGCGCGTAAGCGAGCTTTTGAGCTCCGTATACCCGCCTTGGCGCTCAAGAGCTTCGAGACGGTACACGGCGCTGGAGCGCCCTCCTCGAGGACAAGGACGGCGCACCCGCCGCCGTGCCGAGGCAGCCGTAGAGCAGAGGGGAGTCTCGGTGCCGGGCAACTAGGGTGGGAAGACTTGCGAGGTGTTTCTTGAGGTCATCGAATGCCTTTGCGCAATCGTCATCCCAATGAAACCCGCCGCAACCACGGAGAGTCTTGAAAATGGCAAGCCCGCCACGCCCTAGACAAGAAGCGACTCGAGCCGCCATGCGCCCTACCACCTCTGACCTCCTCGCCGCCTTAGGTGGTTCCATGCCAAGGATGGCGCCAACCTTATCGGGTTTCGCCTGGATGCCTCGCCCGGATACGAGGAAGCCCAAGAGCTTACCTGCTTGTACGCCGAAAACACACTTGTCCGGGTTGAGCTTAATGCCCGCCTTCCTGAGGTTGTCGAAGGTCTCTTGGAGATCCAGAACGTGGAAGGCGAGCTGTTTGGTTTTGACTACCACGTCGTCGACGTAAGCTTCCACGTTCCTTCTGAGTTGAGCAGCCAACGCCAGTGCAACAAGGCGGGTGAATGTTGCTCCTGCGTTTTTCAAACCGAAGGGCATCCTGACAAAGCAGAAGGTCCCAACCAGCGTGATGAAGCTGGTCTTCTTCGCCGCCCTGGCCATGTAAATCGGGTGGTAGCCGGAGTAAGCGCCCGTAAAGCTCATAAGCTCACATCCCGCGGTGGCGCCAACTAGCCGATCTATGCGCGCGCAAGGTAGTCATCCTTTGGGCATGCTTTGCCGAGAGCGGTGAAGTCGATGCACATACGCTAGGTGCCACCGGTCTTCTTGACCAACATCGATTGGCGAGCCATCCGATGGTTGACTTCGCGAATCACCTCGCTCGAGAAGCTTCGCTACCTCCACCTTGGTCGCTTGCTGGCGATCCATGGACATACGGCGAAGCTTTTGCTTGATCGGTTTGGCGTCAGGGTGGACCGCCAGGTTGTGCTAGATGAGGGCGCGATCCACGCCCTTGATGTCCTCTGGAGACCATGCAAAGACGTCGGCGTTGCTCCGAAGGACCTGGAGCAGGTCTTGCTCCACCTCTGAACGGAGGCCTTCGCCGATGGACACGAATTGCCCCTCTCCTTGTAGGGGCACCCTTTTGACCCCACCCTCCGGGTGGGGCTTAGGCGTCCACCCTGGCGTGGACGGTGCGTCGTCCGCCTTGAGTTTGTCGGCGAGGATGTGCACCTTGCGGTGCGGATTCCTGGCTTCAGCTTCGATACGCCTAGCGAGGTCCTGGTCACCAAAAATGGTGATGATGCCCTGCGGACCTGGGAGCTTCATACACAAAAAGGCGTGGTGCGGGACCGCCTCGAGGGTCGGAGGGCGCCGGTAGAGAACAAACAGAGGGGCGGACGTTGTCATCCCGGAGTCTCCCGGCAGTAAGGCGCCACTCGAGGGCGAGCGGAGAAACTCCGTACATAACGTACTCCTCGGTGAGGTTGCGCATATTGAAGCGGGCGGTAACTCATGTGAGTCTTCGCGCCCTTTGCCTGTCCTCGCGGGTGAGCGTTATGTTGGGCATGGCGTTAAACGCCATCGGCATGCCCGTACACTTGAGGCCGCTACCGCTCGCCACACGGTGATAGAACCACCGTCTCGTCCAATTAGACTCCCACTTCTCTCGAGTGGAGTTCGCGGGGAAGAGCTTCCCGCATGGCGACTGCAGAATGAAGTTTACGCTGCCAAAGTTCGACAGCGTCCCATCCTTCCGCTCCTTCGGCTGGCACCGTGCATTGTGCAGGTATGCGAACATTGAAGCGCCAAAGACGCCCGAGCGCAAAGCCCACCAGTATACAGCAAGGCAAAGCGTAGCGTTGCCGAGTCGGGCCAGCTCTAGCCCGAAGGTCCACAACACATCGCCAACGATCATCGCGGCCAGGATGCGGAGCCCGACATCAAAACTGATGTCCTCGCTCCTGGCGTTGTCGGCCGGTACAGGGAGACTCGGAGACGTAGTTGACCCAAGGCCTTCAGTGGCGGGCCTCCCAGACCTTGAAGAGGGACCTCCGATGCTCTCAAACGACTCGGGTATCCCCATACGGCCGAGGGTCTCGCGAACGTAATGTTGGCGAACTTCCTCCATCGACGAGGATGCGTCGACACACACCAACGACGCGGCCGGATGACTAGGGGATCTTGATGGGGGAACTCCACACCCTGGGCGTCGGCTGGCGTGAATGTGATGGTGTGGTGCGACGCCCTCGGGGGTGGTCGCGCCGAGGAGATTCCTGACAAGGAGCCTCGGAGATGACGCTCACGTGTTGGGCCCCTCCCTGGACCTCAGCATGCGGGGGGCTTCCTTGTGGTTGCTGCATGTGGACTTCTGCGTAGGTTGGCGCTTTGAAGGCTCGAACTCAGGCGGTCGTCCACCGCAACGCCATAACTACAGTGCATTCCCGCGTGATGTGGTCGCCGTAGCCATGCACCTCGCACCATCCGCCGTAATCCAGACTTCCTACTCGCGCGGTCTCTCGTCGCGGCTTCCTCTCGCATTCTCCCGGGCAGGACGCTTTGTATGGTGAGGGCACGACCAGGCTTCTGGGACCTTCGCTGGTTGCGCCGGGGCTTGCATCTGCCATTTGACAGGCTCTCCTGTGCCCCGGGGTCAACGCGCTTGGTAGCTTCTCCCGCAGGTGCTTGTTTGCATTTTGTTCTTGGGTCCTCTGCCACGCTTTCCTCGAGACAACGCCGCTTTGGCGATGTGGAGCCGCCGCCCTCGCGTCTTCGCGATCTTCCTCTGCCCGCGCGCACTCTTCCATTTTGTCGAAGAGCTTTGCCACCGCCTTGACCGGCTTTCGCGTGTTGTATTCGGCAGCGGACCCGAGCGAAGACCCCGACGCGCATTGATGATGGTTGTCTCGTTGACATCCCTGACCTGGCAGTGTACCTTCGCGAAGCGCTTAAAGTAGTCACAGAGTTTCTCCGAGGGTTTTTGCTTGATGGCGAAGAGCTGATCTGCGTCGACACACTTGACGTAGTTTCCCTAGAAGTTGTTGTAGAGGAGGTCGCGGATCTGCTCCCAGGCATATACGGAGCTTGGCTCGAGGGTGAAGAACTAGGAGAGCGCTACTCCCTGCAGCGCGAGAGGGAGCCCCTTCGCCTTCGTGGTGTCGTCTCCGCTGGCGGCTTCGATAGCGGTCTCGTATACGCACATGAACTCCCGAGGGTCCGTGTCGCCTTTATACGGCGCGATGGTGCTAGGGAATTTGAAGTCCTCTGGCCACGCCGCTTGCTGCAAGCCTGCCGAAAGCGGAGACTCCAGATCCACGCGACGCAGCGGGACACGGCCAGACGCTGGGGGGTCGCGGCTATCCGGCCCCTCCGGTGTGGGCTCCGATGCGACCACCGCTGGGGCCTGTTGGCTTCGAGTCTCTTGCATATCTTGTACGGCCCCGCGGAGATCCGCCAACTCTCGCTGGAGCGTGCCGAGGGCCGCCAGCAGAGGGTTGTCCACTGCGGGCTCGACCGGGACCGCCGACGCACCTGGACGCACCGTTGTGACAGCGATGCCCACAACCTGCAGTCCTGGGCTGCCTGCCATGGCGGCGCGGTGGACCCCGAGGCGATGGCGGATTGGTCGCCGCGTGGTGGCAAAGGGGCCGGCCGTTGCGCGATGGTGGCGGGTCGGGCCGTTGCGGCGATGGTGGCGGATCGGTTGTCGCGGCGATGCCCGCGTCGCCGCGCTCGCCGCCACCCACGCCGCGACTACCGATGCCGGCCAGTGTGCCGACGCAGACTCCGCCGCGCCCGCCTTCTTCTTCGCCGTCGTCGGTGAGGCTTTTTCGTGCCATCCTCTTTGGATCGTGAGGCTTGCTCTTGTCCTCCCACGACGGCGCGCCAATCGCGTGGGTTACCAACCGCATGAGAGAGAGTGTATGGTAGTGGAGAGTTAGGTGAGTAATGGCTTAGGGTCCTCTCCCCATGGCAGGTGCTGTATATATATCTATATGGGGAGTGCTTTTACAATTATACCCTTACATCCGAGTATTCCCCTTGGGGCACTTATGTCATTACACATGTCCCATTCTGGGCTTTGCATTCCGCTAATAGTCCTGCTGGGCTTAGGTGGGGGCCACCCCTATGACACAGTCCATTCTATAGTTCTGATGATGTTGACACCTTACATATTCGCGAGTGGTGTGTAGGAGTGGTGCTGAGCGAGAAGGGCATACACATAATTTTAGCAGTTACAAAATCCAAATGTATATTCTATAAGCTTGTAACCAACTTTACATGCTCACAAAAGAAAAACTACCAACTATGGTACACAACATAGAAAGAGATCCACATATGAATACATAGAATAAGATTCCCTAACATTATTGTATGGTTATTATTATTTAATAAATTCCTAATAATATGTTGTATTTGATTGCTTTTCCTTTAGTAAGGAATAACCTAGTGGTTAATTTGGTGCTAAATAAAATTAATGTTGTTAAAAAAATATGATTATTTTTTCCTATTGCATTTTGGGGGTGATCTAGGTGAGGATTTGGAGTTTTAGTGAAGATTTGTGCTAGCTCTGATCATTTTGTGTTTTGGATTGATCTAGATGGTTTTCGTTAACATCATCTTCTCTCATCGTAACAAGTATTTCATTCACTTTGATAACATATGCATACATAGAATGAACTCCAGCGGTGAATTCCAATGGTACGTAAGCGGTGCAACTGATAGTCTAATGTGAAATTTTTAGCTCATTCAAAGAACAACTGCTCCTTCGTATATATTCATATAGCCAAACGGCGTATGCACTGCATTCCATGATTTTTCATGGGTAGTATGGAATAAACTCCGATGGCGAATTGCAATGGCACGTCAATGGTACAAGTGGAAATCCAACATAAAATTTTTAGCTCATTCAGAGAACGACTGCTCACTTGTATAGGTTGATATAGCCAAACAATGTATGCACTGCCTTCCATGAATTCTCATGCGCGGTATGGAATGTACTCTGGTAGCGAATTTCAATGGCACGTTAGTGGTACAAGTGGGAGTCTAATGTAAAACTTTTAGCTCATTTGGAGAATGACTTCTAGCTTGTATAGGTTGATATAGCCAAACGGCGTACACACTGCCTTCCACGACTTCTCATGCATTGTACGAAATGAACTCCAGTGGTGAATTCCAATAGCATCTAATCGGTGCAACTGGGAGTCTAATCTAATGTGAAATTTTCAGCTCATTCAGAGAACAACCGCTCCTTTGTATAGATTTATATAACCAAATGGCATACGCACTGCCTTCCATGATTTTTCATGGGCAGTACAGAATGAACACCGGTGGTGAATTGCAATGGCATGTTAGTGGTATAAGTGGGAGTCCAACGTGAAATTTTTAGCTCTTTCAAAGAATGACGGCTCCCTTGTATAAGTTGATATAGCGAAACAATGTACGCACAGCCTTTCATGATTTCTCATGCGCAATATGGAATGAACTCCAACAACAAATTCAAATGATGATATAAAATTAGATGGTTGTACAAGCAATAGATAGAGTGTGCTCAAATTTCAATTGAGATAAAGCTAAAGATAGTGTACTGCATTATGTTTGAATAATGTAATTTGCCTACAAGTCAATTAGTAATAGAAATTGTGCGTGAACTATGAAGCTAACAAAATATCCAATTTTACAGTCTCTACTATTTGCTTAACATGCCCTGGTAGCCAGTTTAAATATCCAATGTAGTGTGTATTGCCTATCTGAATTTATAACGCTGCTTGTATAAATTTATAACACAACAGGGGTTTGACGTAGGGAGCCGTTTTCCCCAGTCAACCGTTCAATCGTGGGTGTTAGTTTTTCTTAAAACTAAACATACAACCTTGCCCCTAACAATTGAACGGTCAGATGTGGTCGAGGTGTTAGCACCTCCGTAGGGACTGAACCATTTCTCATAAATGTAATGTAGCATGTTGCATATTTGCATTAAGGATAAATTATATCTTACAGAGCCATTTGTCACTCCAATGTTTATGGTTTTCTTTTTAACTCAACCACTGTTTTATTCAATGGAGTGGTGATCTCATTGTAATTGAAACAACACATGCATGCTACACGATAACTGATGAATCTTCAGAAACTATTTAGACAACAACACTGAATCGCTTCTTTAGTTTCTCCTAAGATATGCATCCCTAATTCCGTGCAACTTTGCAGCCACCTCCTGCATGCTAGTGCGTCACTTGGCGATGTCTTGGTGCAGCAAAGTCCAATATTTAGCAGAGAAAGCAGGTAGCGTACATCTTTTCCTTATCACCATTGGAGTTACTTGGCAGGTCCAACTCTTGCAGCAATGGGGATCAACAATCTGCAATACCTTATCGTGGAACCAAGAATGATGCAAAATTAGAAATTACCTGGAGCAACATATCCAATGGTCCCCTTGATTGCAATCAAGAAGTTGAGTTTGAAGCTTCAAGAAAAGTTGAGTTTGAATCACCGAGAGATGGAGCTGTGGAATCAATTTTGAATCTTGCGAGGCCAAAGTCTCCAACATGACCTGTCATATTATCATCCAGAAGAATGTTGCTAGGCTTCAGATCACAATGAACAATAGTTCCTTCGCTGTTATGGTGTAGGTACTCAAGTGCATCAGCTACATCCACCACAATGTTTATCCTTTCAGCCAGTGTAATGTGGTTTGAAGTTGAAGTATTTTCGTCATCTCGAGTTGAGTATAGTAATGCATGCAAGTCACCTCGTGGCATGAACTCATACACTAAGGCTTTGAAATCGTTTCCCTTAGCATCAATACTTGAGCACGTAGTAAGAATAGGAACTAGATTGCGATGCCGCACATTTCTCAAAGCATTACATTCTGCAATGAAGCTCTTTTGTGCTCCCCTTGTCTCTTGATTGAAGACTTTCACGGCAACCACATTTATGTCCCGAAAAAGTTTTCCTTGATATACAGAACTGTATCTTCCACTGCCAATTAAATTGGATGTTGAGAATCCATCTGTTGCTTTGGCAAGATCGTTATAAGAAACTTTGGGAAATTTGCTATCAAATGTGGGCAAAGAAATAGATTTTCTCTTCTGTTTTCCCCTCCAGAGAAATAAGACAGATATAACTATAGCAAGTGACACCATGCTAGCAAATGGGATCACTACTTTCAGTACAGTAGATTGCTTGTGCTTAGTTGAATTCAAAGGCGTGATGGGACATGCAAGTAGGTGTAAACTTGGTATCCCACCACAAAGAGCCTGATTTCCATCAATCCGCATGGCAGTTGCATTCTGAAAATTCCTTTGTTGGGACCTCACCGTTAAGATGATTTAGTGACAAATCTAAGTACTCAAGAAGTTGTAGGTTACCAAGAGACGCTGGTATTGTCCTCGTTAAGTTATTGTTAGATAAGTTGAGCATTATGAGGCTCCTTATGTTGCCCAATGAAGTCGGGATGCTTCCATTGAAAATATTCCTATCCAATTTGATGTCTTCCAAATTTTCACAACTACCCAAAGTGTTAGGAATTTCTCCAGATAGTTTATTGGAATAAAGCCACAAATATATAAGCTGCTTGGCGTCGCCAATTTCAATAGGAAGTTGTCCATCTAGTTGGTTTAAGGATAAATCAATTTTTAATATTGCTGGAATTCTGAAGATCTTCTTTGGTACCCTACCATGAAGATTATTATTGGAAATACTCAATGCGTCAAGCATTTGGAGGTTTCCCAAGCTTGGGGTATGTGTCCATCAAACTGGTTCCAGCGTAGATACAATTCCCGCCAAATGACATAAGTTGGAAAGGGATGACGGAATGAACCCTGTAAATAGGTTGTAAGATAAACTTAGTTTCTGCAAGCTTTTGAGAGCTCCAAGCCAATTTGGAAGCACACCTGTAAATCGATTATAACCCATTTCTAAAGTAATCAGACCGGGAAGGTTTGCTATGCCGGAAGGAAAACGGCCTGATAGTTGATTTTGCCCCATATGTACATATTGGAGTTGAATGGAATTGTTCCCGAATGAATTTGGCACACGGCCTTCTAGATGATTCCCTTCTATGGAGAACATTTGTAGCTCAGTGCAATTGGCTAAGCTATTCATAAACTCCAAGTCTTGCTCATATGTGCATGGAGTTTATTCCACTGAAGGTTTAGCCAAGACAATTTAGTAAGTTTGCCAATAGAGCTAGGCACCACCCCGGTGAAATTATTGTTTGCTATATCAATAAGGTATAGCTCGGAAGCATTTGTCAATGAACATGGGATATGCCCACGAAAGAAGTTGCCGTCCAATTCGAACAACTGGAGATTGGGTAGAGAGTTACCGATATTGGATGGTACATCTCCGCTTAGATCATTGTAAGCAAGGCTAAATTCAACTAGAGTAGAAAGATTTAGGAGGGCTTGTGGAAACGAACCTACCAACTTATTGACACCCACAAGCAGGAATTGCAGCCCAGGCAAATTTGCAAGCTCATTTGGGATGTTGCCCTCGATACTATTATACTGAAAACTAAGCCTTTTTAGCGTTGTGATATTGGCAAGAGAAACAGGTATGGATCCAGTAAGATTATTATGTAAAAGTTGCAGCTGTTGAAGGCGATGGGGCAAATATGCAGGAATGTGTCCAACCAGATTATTGTGATCCAGCCATAGAACCGTGAGACTGGAACTGTTTGCAAAATCATGTATAATTCCTTGTAGTGTGTTATTACTCAAGTAGAGGGTTTGGAGGTGATGCAAGTGACCAAGAGATGAAGGGATCTCTCCAGCGAATCTATTTGTCGGTAGGAGTAAATGTTTTAGGGATGTTAGGTTTCCAAGTGAAGGAGAGATTTTCCCTACTAAACCACGATTTGCAAGATTAAGAGAAGTGACACGACGTGGAGTCTTCATCCTGCACAAGACACCTTCCCAATGGCAGAAATGTGTGCTGTCATTCCAGGACATCAAGGTTTGCTGCGGATCAAGACTGATTGCCTTCTTGAATTCAAGTAGTGACAACCGATCTGTCTCGTTTCCATATAAGAAGCTGCAGATGATGGCATGTGTACTGCAAGCCATGAGCACCAAAACGAACTGCACGATTGTAGTAACTTTCATGGTTCGCTACCTATGTAGGTTGAACTTAGATCTTCATTACATGCATAGACAAAACAAGGAAAGTTTTAGCTCCTCTATAAATGTTAGGAAATACTCTGTTCGTATCTAACTTTTAAAACTTTGACCACTAATATACACAAAAACAGATTTGCCACACAAAAAATGATATAGAATTACATATTAGATTTTGTCAAAAGCAATTCCATAACTTTATAACTATATAAAGAGAGAAATTATTAATGGTCAAATGTGTGTATCAAAGACCGTGTTGATGTTTGAAGTAATGTATTTGTAAACAGAAGGAGTATTCATCTGTGTTATGTGAACTGTGAGGTGCCTGGGGCCTTTCTTTTTTCTACTTTAATTTTTCCTTTCTTCAGATCATGCTTTCTGTTCATTCAGAAATGTTGAACAGAAGCGAAAATTTCCACTGCAGGCCGGATGACTACAAACTGTAGTCTTAACTAATGCAACTACCATTGAGAATAGTCTTAACCGGCGAGGAGGTCACGGCCACGGGACCAAGCGCATTTAAGAAGGAAATACTAAGGTCCTACAAAAGAAGCATGTGTTTTGTTAAATATCATCCGGATGTTTTCTTCCTAACTATCATCTAGATTTAAGGCTATTGGATTAAAAATCCAATGGCCATAAATTCTCCCTCTTCCTCCTTGAATTCTGCCTCCTCTTCCTTGAAAAAATCCACCCCTACAAAAACCAATGACCCTTTGATCTCTAATCCAATGATCAAAATTTTAGATGATAGTTAGAAAAAAAACATCTAGATGATATCTAGACACACCCAAGAAACATTGCCGAGAGCAATGCCCTGCAACCGAAAGGGTTGAGTAAATGGACTCTACAGGCAAGGTTTATGCAGCAGGGAGAAACTAGGGATTCTGTCCTTTCTGGGCTTTTCGCTTTTGTCTTTTGTCTTCTTAAAACTCGAAATAAACGGAATCGTTTTTTGAAGTGGATTTTTAAAATGGTTTCTCAAGTCTAAAATTGTGTGCGTTATCTATATTGACATTTTCATTATTAATTGCTATCTCGAAATACGTAAAAAAATCATAAATTATAGTAAAAAATATAAGCTATAACTTAAAAGAATTAGACCTATAGTCATGGCAACCATCTAGTTTTGTAAAGCTATCTAATTGTCCACGTAACTTTTGAATTCATATCCATGCAACCTTTTCCGTGAGTGTCCCAATTTCCTCAAAGTAAACGGAGAAAGCGACAGGGCTATCACTTGTCAAAAAGTAGATTCCCAGTATCCAACCAATTTTCACAAGCTATCCTATTGACGATGGCATGATGCTGTCCTAAGCACCACAATAGTTATTGACAATAATTTACGCCACTGCATCTTCCCCCTGAATCCACACATGGTTGACACACATCACAAATGCTAACGACAAGAAAAATCTAATTCACAATAAAAGTACTTCCATAGGAAATTTTTTTGAAGGCCATCAGAAACTAGATGATATATTAGAAATACTTATATTAGAAGATAGACCTAGCTATATAGTTTAACAATCTAGCTTATTTTTCTACTTCTATAGGAAAATAAACTAAATTGTTAGACCATGTGGCTAGATCTAAAATATTTGTGATGATGAATATGCAACGTAACTCAGATGCGATCATTGTCTACAGCGAGGATCGGAAGATGGATTGGTGCAAAGTCATGGTTCAGAGGGTCAAAAATGTCGAAGGAGATGACCGTGCTCGAGTTGGGGCACGTGGAGATCAAAGATAGATGATATGTATTAGAGCTACAGAGGTACGGTCCGGAGGCTAAAACACTGACAAGAGTTAAAAAAAAACACATGTTACGTAAAGGGCTTCAAGTCTCTTATTTTTTAAAATTAGATAAAAACTCGTTTGTGCTTTAGATTATAAATAGGGATAATGTTATAGGCTAAATCTAAAGCTAAATAGGTATAACTTTCGTGTGCGTCAACCAAGCACATCGGGGTCATGCCAGGAGCGCACTTCTTGTGATGGGCTTCTTTGCACGACGACTCTGGTCTTTTCTGTGGTCGTGCAAAGAAAACAGAGACCAGAGTCGTTCAGTGCAGCGTGTCTCAGCTAGAGAAAACGACGTCTTGGTTTTTCTTTATTTGCTACAGCACGCAGCATCGACAACGAAAGCGGCACCACCTGTTTTTTTTTTCCAAACTGCTACAGTAAAAGCACTATTTGCTAAGAGAGAAAATTTTATATTTTCCTTTATTTTTGTTATCTTTTGTTTTCCTTTTTGACAGTTAGGCAATCAAGAAGTAGAAGATTAAGAAAATGTTTCTACTGTAAATTATAATAATTTATCTCTCTAATTACCATTGATGTTCCTAGATAGTCTAGGACTATCACCCAATTTGGTGAGGCTTGATCACTAGAGCAATAGCTTATAATTATCTTCTTGACTTGAAATCTCACCAAACAAAAACCAGTACATCATGTGCTTTAGTACTTTTGCATTAGGTACTATATTCGTGGTTCCATCTACATCCAGTATCTGGCGATTTAACGCAAGAAGAATCTCAGAACGCCCACTTAGTTAGAGCAGTAACAAGCCAAAAACCCAACTATAATCCTGCAGAAAGATTTGAACGCAACTAAAAACAACATAAAAGATTTGTGCGGTCCTCCTCACCTTGTCAGGGCGGAGCCAACTTCAACCTAGAATGTGAAAAAATATCTAGTGTATAGTCTAAGTACATTTAGTCCAGTCTGGATAACATTTTCATAGTCCAACCCAGATAGCTTAGATCATTCCACTACTGAGCTCGGAGCGTAACCAAATCTTGGCTCCGCCACTGCACCTTGTGGTCCTTGTCCTGAACCACCATGGTGCAGAAAGAGACGGAGGTGGTGGAGCTCCGCCCACCGGCGACCGCCGGCGGCGGGAGGGACAAGCGGAACGAACCACCATCTTGCTGAGTGGCGCGCCTCCACAGCGAACTGTCACGTTGGGGGTCGGCGTCAGAATTCGGATCACAGAATCAACACGTTGCGAGGCCACCAAAATCGATTCTATATTTTGGATTAACAACCTCTGTATATACACTTCTTGCCACAAACAGTGATTTTGGAGAGCAACTTGCTGTTTGTCTTGTTAGATCATTTTGTTCTTGATTATCTGAATGTTGTTTCATCTACGGATGTCATATTTACACTTCTGTTTTAAATCTTCATATGGTTTTTTTACTCTCAATTGGTCGTGATTTTGGGAACATTCATTTTAACCATGCACGTTTGGAGCTAAGGAGGTTGTTCTTCGAGGCTGTTGAAGTTGATTCGACTATCTAGATGCTTACTAATGCAGTTAATGACAATGGATGTGATGTCTTGACTTCGTTGTGAGTTTTGTAACAGTATTTGCTTGGTTCCTCGAGGGTTGCACCAAATATTTAGATATCTGCTGTGGCATGTACCTTTTCTCTAATGTTTAGTAAGTAACTAAGTATGGTTGCAGCCAGAGGTGAATCCAGGAAAATTTTTTGGAGGGGCTGAAATACCTTCAGCTCGATCTCAGCCCATTCTACATTATACATCCATGGCTAAAAATTTAGGGGGGACTCCAGAGGGGCTCCAAGGGTCCGGTCGCGGTAGGGGGCTCGAGCCCCCCGCCCCACCGCTGGATCCGCCCCTGGTTGCAGCGAAATATTGCTGAAAGGGTCATGTTTCGAACGAAATAGCCCTAAAAGGGCCCATTTTGTAATTATTTTGAACATCGAAGGGTTTTTCTGCAATTATTTCGCCTGTAAAATGGTGATTTTGTTATGTCTTTTATCGGAAGGGCTCTTTTGTAGTATAGTACAGGTGTAAGGGCATTCTTGGGATTTTTCAGATAAGGTCTTTTCGTATGGTTTCTGTAGGTGGACGGGTATTCACGCGAAGCTAATTCAGTGAGGTGCTTCTTTGATAATATGTCAATAAAGATACAATTCTGGAACGGGCCACCTGCTGTTGGGCCTAGCTAGCTTAACGGACTTTTGGCTGGACTTGGACATGAGAGGATTGCATTGGATTGGAAAGTGTACGGTTTGAATTGGTTTTGGATTGGATAGTGCACCTTCCTTAGTGGGGTTTTGTATTGGTTTTCGGTGATGAGTTCAACTGTAATTTATAGTCATTTTTTTCAGTTCTTAAAAGCTATTTTCTTGATTTTTTTATATTAATTAGCTTTTAAATAGAGTGTCTTATTAAGACGGGGTCTATAGATTAATTATAGTACATATTGTAGCAATTTCATTTATATTGACCAAAACTGCACGTGAGTTTCTGTTATTCCGAACTCTTTCACACAAATAGCCTTATAGCCATATTTAAAAGCCAGTAGTCGAAACAAAAAAGAACATGTCCTATAACTTTTGGTTAAAGATGAATAGTAGTGGCTGAAAAAAGGGCTTTTCGAAGGAGGGGGCGAGCGGTGCAAAAAGTAAGAGAGAGATGCGTGCCCGTGATGGGAGCGAGAAGAGTGCGGGTGATGCACTTATGACCCCCTATCTTATCCTCAGAATGAGACGGTAGCAAAAAAAGTGAAGAAGTTGTTTTAAGAAGTTAAGTATTCGTATTATTTTTTAGTTTTTCTAAATAAAAATAAAAAATAAAAGCCAATAACCTTAGTTCGACTTGTATTGGACTTCCCTATTTGGATCTGGATATCCATCCATTCCCAGTTCTGGGTGGAGCTGGACACATTGAGCATTCTTTGAGGTCGATGGGAAGCCACATCAAATTTTAATTCAATCCAAATAGCATGACGAGGTAAAAAGGTCCAATTTAGAGATCGTTCCAAGTAACTTATGGTTGTAGCTTCTGAATGTTGGCTGAAATTATATTATAGTAGTTGTTAGTTTCTTCTAAATCATTCAATTAAAGAAAAATAAGAGAGAAAAGAAAACACCGTTATATCTTCATGGACAATGTAAAGAAAAAATAAAAAAGCAAAAGCAAAACATAAAAAAAAATTAAAGTTAGAAGCCGACGTATTCTAAGTAACTTCTGACTTAAAAAAGCTAAAAACTAAAATTCGAAACTGCTTAGAGCAGATCCTTAACCTCCTCTACTTTCACACAAATCCATATTGTACCCTCTACAACAAATGCGGTTATTGAACCACTTGATTTTGAAAACAGGCACAAGTCGCGCCCTCCACGGTGGTTTTTAAAGTGTTTTTGCCATTTATGTGGCATTCCCAACTGGGTTCAGTCGATAAATTAAATTGGGACACGCTAGAGTAGGGATAAACAGATCGAATACGGACAGATAATATTTCTACTATATTTATTTTTATTTTTTTCTCGGATGCGGCTACGAATACGAATACCTCGGATATGAATACAAATACGAATAATATCAGATACAGATACGGAGCAAATACGAATCGAAACAAATACGATCATGAATATTTATCGGAACATGAAAACCCCTTAAAGTATACATCCAAAACCCCTTAATACGACTAACAAGGTTATTTACGTATTTAATTGCAAAACAGAATGATTTAAACGACAATACACTAATTTAATTGGTACGCGCTATGTTTTAATCTACTGAAGGCACTTAATTTATTCTAACATGGATAATGTCTCTACCATATTTGTTTTCATTTTTTTCTCGGATGCGGATACGAATACGGATACCTCGGATACGAATACAAATATGAATAATATCGAATACAGATACGGAGCGAATACGAATCGAAACAAATACGATCATGAATATTTATCGGAACATGAAAACCCCTTAAACTAAACATCCAAAACCTTTTAATACAACTAATAAGGTTATTTACATATTTAATTACAAAACAAAATGATTTAACGGCAATACACTAATTTAATCGGTACGTGCTATGTTTTAATCTACTGAAGGCACTTAATTTATTCTAACAAAACAGAATGGTTTAAACTCTTCTAACTTTTCTGTCTCATCTCCGTTTCCTATTGCTTCCTATCCAACCGGATGAGTGGATGTCATGTTTTTCCTTTCCCTTACCTAATCTCTCTCTTTTCACTTAATCTCCCCCTCTCTCCTTGTGCACTTCGGCCGAAAGGCTTCTGGCCAACTACTGCCTCTTCCTCTTTTCCCCATTTCTACCTTCTCTCTCTTTCTCCATTTCTTCGTCTCCTGGCTTTTCTCCATCTGAGCTCTCCCTTATCCTCTTCTTCCTCCTCCGTCTTGCCTCTCCCTATTTTTGGCTCCACCCTGCGCCAGCCCTTTGGCTCATCCCCTAGGCTGCTGCCCCTCTAGCAGTCCAGCCCGCCTAGCCCGTCCCCGGTCGCCTGTGCGCCTCCCCTCGGTCGCCTCCCGATTTCCCCGCCGCCAGCCACTCCGAGCCTGAACCCGACCATCGCCCTTGGGCTCCGGCCGCCGCTGCCTCCCGGTGCCACCTCCCTCTGCTACTTGCCCAGCTCCCCGATCGCCTGCGCGCCTCCCCTCGATCATCTCCCGATTTCCCCACCGTCGGCCACTCCAGACCCTACCCTGGCTGTCGCCCTTGGGCTCCGGCCGCTGCTGCCTCCCAGCGCCACCTCCCTCTGCTACTCGCCCGGCTCCCCGGGTGCCTGTGCGCCTCCCCTTGGTCGCCTCCCGATTTCCTCGCTGTCGGCCACTCCAGGCTCGACCCCGGCCAGAGCCCAAGCGGCCGTTGCCCTTGGGCTCTGGCCACTGCTGCCTCCCGATGCCACCTCCCTCTGCTACTCGCCCGACCCCCGACCACTGGCGTCGAGCCTCAGTCCGGCCACCATGCTGACTGAGCGCGTAGTGGCCTCGGATATCCGGACTCCATCATCCTCGGATAGTTCAGGTTTGTATTCGTATTCGACGGATAGTGCGCTATCATATTCATATTCATTTCTGAAGAAAAAAATATGTATTTGTTTCCGATCCGAGACTACCCAAGAAAAATCCGAGCTGGAATATTCTGTATTCGAAAATTGTCTGAATCGGTCGAAAATTATCCGATTCGTTTGCATCCCTACGCTAGAGAGGATAGAAGATAAAGAGCGAGCAGGAAGCTAGGTAATATTTTTTATATTTTTAATTAACTTGTTCAATTTGAACTTTCGTGAAAAGAGAGGAGTAAATGAATTTTTTCAAACAAAAACAATACACAATCTGAGATGCTGCCATTAAATTAAAGGTACTGCTTCGAGGATAATTCCAAGTATTAGAATTGGTTAGCAACTGCACCAATTCTAAAAGCACCAAATCTGCGGCCTTCACATGGGACAAGTATGCCACACTGGTGTTTACTCATCTTCTTCCTTGCTGCCCCAATGGTACTGTGGCTCCAACGGTGCATCTTGTCACGAGTGTTTCGAAGCTTTTCCCATAAAGGGAGGAATATATGTGAGACGAAAGTCAGGAAACTTTAGAGAATGCATGTGAATACAAAGCATGGATACACACCGATCTCGATGCAAATTGGACGGTAGATGGCGGGATAGGACATCCTATTAGGATATTTGCATTCCCTTTTCCTATAGGTTATCCATGCGTACTGTTGGGTTAGATAACTCATATTCTATCGGGATTTGGGACTGAAATCTTGTAGATGTTGTTTGGGAGATTCATTCTAGGTCAGAATTTATATAGATAAATCCAAATTTTAAACTAAAATTTTTGACTCATTCATATGAATTTTGATCGAGAATGGATCTCCTAAACAAACCCATAAGAACTCCGATAGACGAGGCTAATCTCGTGCAATACGGCTTTGCCAATGTGATCGGTATCAAAGTCCAGGAGTGAAAGGGACACCAGTAGAGCCCAACCAGGAGCTAGCGTCCACCAGACCACTGGCCGTGAACTCCGACGCCTCACCGGGATCGGTGATCACATGGTAGCCTCCCCACCTCACCCTCCCCGACGTGTCGGACCCAGGCCCCGAGTTCTTGTATTCCCGTAGAACGCCGTGCTCTGCGCGAACTCCGTGCCGTCCCACGGCAGCCATCCCGCCGCGTCCACCGTGCCGTCCATGTACGCCTCCATGTACACCACCCGGGAGAACTCCTTCCACGGCCGGCCGAGGTACGTCCTGAACGACGCAAGCGCCCCACCCCGGCCGAACTTGGTGGCCGCTGCCACCCGCCCGCCGTGGATGGCGAACCCCGTGCGCTCGTACCGGTCGGTGCGGCCCTGCGCGGTGACCACGGCCGGCTGGCCAGGGAGCGGGCGGCGCACGCGGAGGCTGCACTGCTGGAGCACGGCGGCCGCGTTGCCGAAGACGAAGTCGACGGTGCCGGCCACGACGCACTCCCGGTAGAACTGCCGAAGCGTGTGCGCGTAGAGCGTGTCCTGGTGGCCCTCGAAGCTGCACCGGTAGAAGGCGAGCCGGTCGGCGCTGGCGCGCAGCGCCACCGCCTGCTGGGCGCCAGAGCCTGCCGTGTTGCGGAACGTGACACCATATGCCACGAAGCCGTCGGCGTTCACGGCTTGCCCATACAAACGCGTGCATGTCAGCGTCACGAGAACATGAAAAAAAGAGCATTAATCCCTTCAATTAATTAACTAACTCGACATACCAAAAGTGGCCGAGCTGAAGGTGGTGTAGCCCTGCCGGACACTCCGGTTTCCGGTGATCACCGTCCGGCCGATGCCATCGCCGAGGAGCACCAAGTTGCTCGTCCACACTTCGATGTACTCGTTGTACACTCCGGCCTTGACATACACCACAATCCTCCTGCCAATATTGCTCTGCCGGCTCGCCGCCTCCTTGAGAGCCTCGCCGACCGTACAGAAATGGCCCGTCCATCCTTTGCCACCACCACGTCGGCGTCGCCCGGCGTTGGCATTCCTCGCAAGAACTTATTACGGCCTTCGCCGTCGTCTCGTCGGGGCGAGTCCCGAGGTGCCACGTCACTCACCGTTTCGTGCCGGAGCGCGGTCACCGCGAGCGCGTTGGTGACGAGCCTTGACACGTTGGACAGCATGCCGGGGAAGGCCGGCCCAGGCGAGACGCTGAGCTCGGCGAAGCCGGTCGAGCACGTGTCCAGGCTGGTGCGCGCCGCGCTGAGCCAGGCGAGCATGTCCGAGGCTACAGCGTCGGCGTTCCGGGCTGCCACGGCCGTCCGGTTCAGGTGTCGGACGGCGGACGCCATGAGCTGCCGCCTGCCGGCAGTCGGACCAGGCCGGCCCAGCACGGTCGTGGCGCGATTCCGACGGGAGCGTCTGGGTCTCGGCTAGGGCGAGCACGGCCAGGTCCATGGCCGCTTGAAGCGACGTCGTGTAGTACGAGTGCTCGTCGCCTAGGTCGCTGGGGCTTGAGACCTGGCCCGTGACGTGGTGGCCACACGTGCCAGGGTATGGTGTGCCGTCGCACCATCTCTGACCGTCGAACCGGAGATCAACGGCTGATATGGTGCATGGAAGGATAACGTGAAGAAAGCAGAGGACGCACAGGGCAGGAAATGATATCGACTCTTTGAGCCCCATAACCCCATTAATTTCTTCTGGTTTGCTGTAAAGGGATCAGGTCAGTCCATGGACAACTTATAGGTTGTGTATCCAGGTCGCATACAAACCTGCAATGGCGTGATGACATGATGGGGTGTTTTTTTTTTTTGTTTTGTTTGATGGTTTTTGTTTATATTTTTTGATACAGTGATGAGATGCTGATATGGATGATATACATAGTTGCTAAAAATAAAAAGGGACAGGACGGACGGCCTACGAGAGTGATGTTGGGCGACGAAATGCCACCCGTTGCTTGTAGAAATTAACCAGTTGTTCTTGACGAAAACCCAAATGCAAAGTGCACGCACGCACGGTAACGCATGTAGCTAAGCATCGTCCCGTGACTTGGCATATCCACGTGGCGCTTGTCTGCTCTGCCGTGTACTGCACTTATCCGGCAAGGAAGGCAACCTGCCGTTGCACTTGCACCTAAGCTTCACTCTGAAACAGGGGTTGCAGATACGTAGGCATCTGATGCGATGATTTATTGATTTGCAAATACACAGGACAGTAAAATTTTGCTCATTTCTTCATTCTGTTTTATGACTAAGTCTGATCTGGCCATGGGCTACAGGGACGTATATACGTGACTGTATTTGCACGAGGGCATGCATGATTCCTACGAGGAGAGAGATGTTTGGGCAACAAAATGTTTTTCGATTGCTTGTAGAGATCAATCAATCATTTGCTCTCTCCACCACCGTTGATCAACAAGTACGTACTCAAGTGGACAACTCACTATTTTTATCACTCTCACTCAATTTGATTATGTAGTTTTTATTCTTACATGGGTTTTGAAGTATCTCATCTTCCTCTATGGATCATGGGCCAACAATGACATAATTACCATCAACCAAAATCTCCTCATGTAGCAACGGTGTAGCACTACAATCAAAAGTGATAGATTAAGCAAATTCAATTGTACAAGCACTATTAAATATTGGCTTATTTGTGGAGCTTAGAGGAAAAGTATTTGCATATGCAATATGAAATTCTAGATATTGTAAAGTTAAGTAATTATCCAAGCTAAAATACTCTGCCTAAGTGCTGATCCAATAGGCTTAAGCGCACATGTAAAGATCAATGTGACTTAATGCAAACAAAGGAATGAGTTAAATAGAAACAATATGAAAATTAAGAATTAAATAGCTCGTTTTGCACCAAGTGAAATGACAAGTCTACTGTAAATTATTCAAACAACCAAAACTACTTAAGCAATAGAACTGCTTTTTCAGTTTCTTCCTCGGAGACATGCATCCCTGATTCCATGCAGCTTTGCAGCCACCTCCTACATGCTCATACGTTCACTCAGGGGCATCTTGGTACAACAAAGGCCAACGTTGAGCATAGAAAGCAGACATTGTACACCTTTCTCCTTCACAGCCGTCGGAGTTTCCTGGCAACAGACCAACTCTTGTAGCAGCTGGGGATCAGCAATCTGCAATATCTTGTCAGGAAAGTTCATCTCTATGAACTTTGCAATGCTCAGTCCGTCCTCAAACATGTTGTTGGTTGGCCTCCTTCTGATGAATATTTGAGAACAACCCCAAAGTCAGTAAACATCTAAGGCGAGTAGACTTGACTACCCCCGCACACTCTGCAAAAGACCCGAACAAGAATAATTTAGTCCATGTGTTAACTTCGATATCGAAAATAATAAATATGTGCTCAAATTAATTACCTGGAGCAACATATCCAATGGTTCCCTTTATTGCAAGTGAAGAACCTAAGTTCGAGTCACCAAAAGATGATGCTGTGGAATCAACTTTGAACCTTGCAAGGCCAAAGTCTCCAAACATGAGCTGTCATATTTGTTAGCCTACCATGATGCCTCGGTTCACTTGCATGCATGTGATGCCTAGGTTCAAGATGAGATTAATTCGGGTTGCTACATGTACTCACAATAGCAGTTGCTGCATGTATTCACATTAATGTCACTTTTGTATATATATCCCTGTATTGTTGGAAATTAAGCAGCATTAGCAAATTTCTCAGATTAATTCCAAATTTGTACATGATCATTAAGACTATTACCCAAAGACATGTAAATGACATGAAGACGAAGTAATCATTACTTAAGCAACAAAACTGCATCTTCAGTTTCTTCCTTTAAGATATGCATCCCTGATTCCATGCAGCTTTGCAGCCACCTCCTACATGCTGATGCGTTCACTTGGGGATGTCTTGGTACAACAAAGGCCAACACTGAGCACAGAAAGCAGACACTGTACGCCTTTCTCCTTCATGGCTGTTGAAGTTTCCTGGCATAAGGCCAACTCTTGTTGCAACTGGGGATCGGCGATCTGCAATATCTTGTCAGGAAAGTTCATCTCTGTGAACTTTGCAATGCTCAATCCATCCTTAAACATGTCGTTTGTTGGCCTCCTTCGGATGAATATTTCGAGGAGAACAACTCCAAAGCTATAAACATCTAAGGCAATTGAGACTTGGTTAGCAGCAGCGCACTCTATAGTAGACCAGATAAAAGAATAATTAGTCACATGTTATCTCAATAATTGAAAATAAGTAATATATGGTCAAGTTATACGGAGACAGAGAACAATAAGGATAATAAGAAACTTGTGATCAAGTTATATGGAGACATAGAACAATATAAGAAACTTGTGATCAAGTTATATGGAGACATAGAACAATATGAAAAATGGACTTTACACATTACCTAGGGCAACATATCCAATGGTTCCCTTTATTGCAAGTGAAGAAGTTAAGTCACCACGAGATGATGTTGTTGAATCAACTTTGAACTTAGCAAGGCCAACGTATCCAACATGAGCTATCATATTGTCATCCTAAAGAATATTGCTAGGCTTCAGATTGCAATGAACAATAGTTCCTTGGTGGTTATGATGGAGGTACTCCAATGCACCTGCTACATCCACCACAATGCTTAACCTTTGAGACAGTGTAATGTTGTTTGAAGTTGAAGTATTTCATCATCTCGAGTTGAGTATAGTAATGCATGCAAGTCACCTCGTGGCATGAACTCATACAATAAGGCTTTGAAATCATTTCCCTTAGCATCAATACTTGAGCACGCGGTAAGGATAGGAACCAAATTGCGATGCAGCACATTTCTCAAAGCATTACATTCTGCAATGAAGCTCTTTTGTGCTCCCCTTGTCTCCAAGCTAAAGACTTTGATGGCAACCACATTTTTGTCTTGAAACAATGGTCCTTGATATACAAAACTGTACCTTCCTCTGCCAATTAAATTGGATGTTGAGAATCCATCTGTTGCTCTGGCAAGATCGTTATAAGAAACTTTGGGAAATTTGCTACCAAATGAAGGTAACGATATAGATTTTCTCTTCTGTTTTCCCCTACAGAGAAACAAGACAGATATGACTATAGCAAGTGACACCTTGCTGGCTAATGGGATCACAACTTTCTTTATAATGGATTGCTTGTGCTTAGTTGAATTCAGAGGCTTGACAGAACATGCAAGCAGGTGTAACTCCGGTGCCTCATCACAAAGCGCCTGATTTCCATCAATTTGTATGGCAGTTGCATTCTTGAATATTCCTTTTGTTGGGATCTCACCATCAAGATGGTTGAATAACAAATCTAGTTGTTCAAGAAGTTGAAGGTTACCAAGGGACGCTGGTATTGATCCAATCAAGTTATTGTAAGACAAGTTGACAACTTTCAGGCTAGTTAGGTTGCCAAAAGAAGTGGGGATGCTTCCGTTGAAAATATTCTGGTCCAACTCAATGTCTTCCAAACTTTTACAGTCACCCAAAGTGTTAGGAATATCTCCAGATAGATTATTGGATGAAAGCAGCAAAATCATGAGTTGCTTGGCGTTGCCTATTTCGGTAGGAAGTTGTCCAGCAAGGTTGTTGAATGATAACCCAACTTGCGATATTGTTGGAATTATGAAGATCTCCTTTGGTACTCTACCATGAAGATTGTTATTGGAAATGCTCAATGTTGCAAGGTTTTGAAGGTTTCCCAAGCTTGGGGGTATGTTCCCAACAAATTGGTTTGTGTCTAGAAGGAGTTCTGTCAATTGAGATAAATTGGAAAGGGAGGATGGAATAGACCCTGTAAAGATGTTGGTAGATAGGCTTAGTTTTTGCAAAGTTTTGAGAGCTCCGAGCCATTGTGGTACGACACTTGTAAATTGATTGTAATCCAATCCTAAAATAATCAGGTTGTGAAGGTTTGGTATGCCGGAAGGGAAACCCCCTGACAATTGATTTTGTCCCAAATATAGATGTTGAAGCTGGATGGAAAGGTTACCTAATGAACTCAGCACATGGCCTTCTAAATTATTCCGTGCTACTGAGAAGACTTTTAGCTCAGTACAGTTGGCTAAGCTATCCATAAACTCCCAGTCTTGCTTGCTGCGTGCTTCGAGTTTATTCAAATGAAGACTTAACGTAGAAAGTTTGGAAAGCTTGCCGATGGAGCTAGGCACCACCCCGGTAAAATTATTACTTGATATATCGAAAACATGTAGATTTGATGCGTTTATCAATGAATGTGGAATTTGCCCATGAAACAAGTTCTCACCTAATGCGAGTAGCTGGAGATTGGGTAGAGAGTTACCGAGATTGGATGGTACCTCACCGCTTAAATGATTCGTATTAAGGCCAAGGCTAGTAAGAGCAGAAAGATTCAGGATGGCTTGTGGAAACCTGCCTGCCAACCGATTGCTACCCACGTACAGAATCTGTAGCCAGGCAACTTTGCAAACTCATACGCGATGATGCCCTTGATATTATTAAATGCACAACTAAGCTTTTTTAGAGCTGTGATGTTGGCAAGAGAAGAAGGGATGGTCCCAGTAAGATCATTAGATGAAAGTTGCAGCTCTTGAAGGTCTAGAGGAAAATATGCAGGAATTTGCCCAACTAGATTATTGTTGTTCAGCCATGCAACCTTGAGATTGGAACAGTTTGCAAAACTAGGTATAATTCCTTGTAACGTGTTATTGCTCAAGTAGAGGGCTTGGAGGCGACGCAAGTGGCCAAGGGATGGAGGGATTTGCCTAGAGTGTGTTTGGTTGCCTGTATCTCCTTTGTCTGGATGGGTGGATCCGTATAATATGAGAAAGAGCTGTTTGGTTGCTGTATGAGCGGATACAACCTGTATGAGCGGATGCAAAAATACGCCCTCATCCTGGATGGGTGGATACGCTCAAAATGAGCTTCACTAGCCATCCTGGATGAGTGGATGCAGTGTATCTTATGCGGTCCCACGTGTCGACCTCTCGAGTTTGGTAGATGCATCCGCTCATACAGCAACCAAACAACATCTTAGTTTTTGTATCCGCTCATACAGACCTCACCAAACATCTTCTTTTTCTGAAATACGATTCCACTCAGCTGCATCCACTCAGCCAGGATATACGATGCAACCTCCATCCACGAACCAAACACACCCCTAGTGAACCTATTTGTCAGTAGGGCTAGATGTTGCAGAAATGTTAGGTTTCCAAGCGAAGGAGAGATTTGCCCTGTTAAACCTCGATCTACAAGGCGAAGAGAAGTGACACGACGTGGATCCTTCGTACTGCACGAGACACCTTCCCAATTGCAGAAGTCGGTGCTGTCATTCCAGGACATCAAGGCTTGCTGTGGGTCGAGACTGATTTCCTTCTTGAATTCAAGTAATGACAACCGATCAGTCTCGTTTCCATATAAAGAGCTGCAGAAGACGCCATGTGCACTGCAAGCCATGAGCACCAAGAGAAACTGGCCAATTGCAGTATCATTCATGGTAAGCTGCTACTTTGGCTGAATTTAGATCTTGGTTATATGCACAGAAGAAACACACGAGAAAATATAGATAGTTAGAAAACATTGGCAAATATTCAGTTATCATGTCCTGTGGTTGGTATATGGAGTACCTGAATGATTTAGTTTTACTGTCTTGAGCTACTCCTTTTCTCAAGACTTGCTTTCTGCTCTGTTCCTGCGGCAAGATTAAAAAGAAGTGGAAGTCCTGCGTAATGTGACACAGTGTTTTCTTCATCAGAACCCTATATATATAAGAAAGCCTCAAGGATAACAAATAAGAAAAAAGGATAGCTTAGCTTGCAGGACCTAATCAATTCTAGCTAGCACACAAATAATCTCTAATCAATCAGCTAAATGCATGGAGTTCGTGAACAAAGCCTCTTTTTCTTCTTAAGAACCGGGAACAAAAGCTTAAAGATAGACGAATGATATGGACAAACGCTTAGACAAGATATGCTTACGGTTGATCAGTGGCCAAGCGCAAACGGCCGGCTTGGAGAGACGATGGCCTGCCTGCCGGCCGGGCGGCGGTGTGGTGAAAGCACCGATGGAGCAACAGACGGCGAGGAGCTAGCTAGCTAGGCCACGTCCGAGCTGAGCACATGCGAAGATAGGCACAGCCTCACGCACCGTTTCTTAATTTATAGGCGTTCCAGTTAATCGCCTAGTGCTAATCTGACTCGACGTTCGTCGTCAGGGGCGCTCTAAATAGCTTCTATCTTCGGCTTTTGACTAAAATTATATTGTTATAGATATTAGCTTTTTAAAAGAAAAAGTTAGAAAAATTGTTATATCGTTATAGATAATACAAAGAAATATAAAAATAAAATAATAAAATAAGCCAAATTACAAGCTAATATATTTTAAGTGGCTTTTACTTAAATAAGTTAGAAGCTAAAAAACTAAAAACTAAAATTGTTTGAAGCGGAGCCGTCCAATGGTTGGTAGGCCTGGAATGCTGAGCATTTTCTTGTCCAAGAATCGCCAGATCGGGACCGCTTGATCAAGATTAGACTCGCTAGATGGTTTTTTTTGGTTTTTTCTTTCTTCTTTTCATTATTTATGAAATATAATGGTGTTTTTATTTTTTTTCTCTCTTCTCTTCATTTTTTAATTGAATAACTCAAAAAAAAGCTAACAACCAGTATAGTATAATTTTAGCCTTAGGCCAAAAGTTGTAGCCGTAAGCCGAAGCTTTCAGCCGCTTGAATTGGCCCCGGCCCCACTCCAAACGACTTTAACTTCTGATTTTTTTGGCTTTCGGCTTATTTAAGCTAGAAGCCGCTTGAAAACATCAGTTTCTAATTTTGGGTTTTTTCATCTTTTTTGCTTTTGCTTTTTTTTTATTCCTTTGTATTATCCGTGATGATATAACAGTTTTTTATTTTTTTAATTGAATGACTTAGAAAAAATAACAATTGTTACATGATAATTTTGATCAAAAGTTAACAGCCAAAGTCATTAACTAGAATATTAGTTCTTTGGAACGGCCTAAGTGACCCCATTTTCATGGCATCATATCAGGACGACATTTTTCTTTCATATAATATCAGGACAACCTGAACAATGTTAATTAAATCCTATGTTTTTTTACACGAGGCTACTGTTCATAGTCAAAGAATCGCCAAATCGGGACCGCTTGATCAAGATTAGACTCACTAGCTTGTCGCCATCAACCAGTCAAGTCAGGCAGCTTTAGTCAAATCTCATGCTACTTAATTAGCGTACCTTGCGGAGGATAACGTGTACAATCCAGCGCAAATGGTGTCGCAGTACACATGAACGCGCGCATAAGACAGGGCATGGCAGACCTCACAAACTGACGATTACCATAGAGTACATATATCTTCATACTATTTGGATAGGCTTAAGAAAACTTCCCCATTAGTTTAGTGATGATGATTACGAACGTAGATGCTGACTCGCAAAAAAAAAAACAATAAATGCTGGGTTGACACGAGGAAAAGAGGTTCTAGTTGGCCTATGGTAGTCTTTGGTTGGGCTTTTGGAAGTTACTTTTGCTTCCAAAAAGCCAAAAACCAACCAAAGGGGTGGAAACCAGAAGCTGCTTTTTCAGAAGCAGCTACTTTTCGGTAGTATAGTTTTGAAAGCACCTTGGACCTTGCTTTTGGCTTTTAGCTTTCTGCTTTTTGAAATGGTGAAAATAGAGAGCTGTTTCACAGTTGTTTCAAAGAAAATAGAGATAGGAGGTAAGTTTTATACTTGTTTGAACCAAACAGCTTACAGCTTTTCCATAGCCCACAACCTCTGAGCTTTTCCACATTCACACTCACAAAGACTTTTGAAGCCACAGCTCAACCAAACACACCCATAGCCAAAACAATATGCCGCGTAGGGGGAAAAAGACAAAGAAAGTAACGCATGATACACGGTACGTACTTTTGGACTAGGTGAATTTTGGCTAAGGGTGGTGACCTAAAAATAGTATCTACTAATAAAAATTGAAATCAAAAGTTAATCAAAAAGCTGAAAAGAACGTATCTACCTTATATAGGCTTCTGGGCTACCCTTCTGTGCTTGGCCTTAGCCTTGTTTGCTGCTACTGGGTTGGGCTGCCCACTCAAAACTCAACCACCAGTTGTACACGCCACACAATCTACTCCTTGAGTTCTTTGTTTAATTATTATCTGCTGCACTGAAAGCATTTAGACCCCTAAAAAGATTGGTTTTGGTAATTAATAACATTATGTGAATATGAGACTAATATGTGTTAAGTGTTTGGAAGGATTAGTCCCAAAGGCAAAGTAAGAGTAACCTCTCATACCTCATTTCATCTCTTGTGCATTCAATTGAGGTAGTTAAGTGAATTCAAGTGCATTTCATCCATAGATTAATCCTTGGCACTTGAGAGTGTCAAGCAACGCTGTGATTCATTACTATTGGTGTTTGCCAACACTTATACGGCTTGGTGTGAGTGTTTGGTGATCTTCTCAAGAAGGTTGTGAGAAGGCCTGGCAAGATTGTGAAGGTTGGAGCTCACCTACCCGGAGAGGGGAAGAGCTACCGCCAGTGATCGAGGTGATTCGGCTTAATTTGTGGAGCCGGTCCGATTTGTTCGGGCTTACCTCAACGTGGACTAGGGGAGATCAGCAAGTCTCCGAACACCACGGTAAAAAGTGATCGTGTCATTTGTGGTTTGCTCTCTTGTACTTCATTTACTTTTAAGCAATTTATTTTATTAGAATCATTTGATTACTTGTATTCCTAGAGTAGCAAACCTTGACTTAGGCTAGAATTATTATTGCTCTTAGGAAAGTTTATTTGTTCTAGTTGCTATTTGGGCCTAATTAACTTGAATTTAGTTACTACATTGCATACTTGCTTTAGGCAATAGAGTAAGTCTAAATTGTTAGCTTAAATTAGAAGAAAATTTTTAAACCGCCTATTCACCCCACTCTAGTCGGCCTCCTCGATCTTACATGCACAACTAACAATATATTAAGAGCATTACCGTGAGATTCTAAATTCTTAATCTCCTATCAATAGTTTTATATTTTTAGCTATAAAATCATAATAGAAGGTCATAGTATAATAAAACGAATGCAACATATTTTGGAAGCAATGAACACAACAAGCAAAATACAAGACGCAAGATAAAAAAAGTGACGTGCTGATGTCTTTGCTGAACCATTTGTCATGCTAACAGTAATAACAGAAGGTCACACAAACACTATATTTCTGGGACAAGTACAACAGTTATGGTCACTTACACTTATTTTCTCAAAAGAACAGTGACCTTGCTTTAAATAGGAACCGAAAGATACACTTGTTTTGTGGTGAAATGACAAGTCTGTAAATTATTCAGTCGACCAGAACTACTTAAACATCTGAACTGCTTCATCAGTTTCTTCCTTGGAGACATGCATCCCTGATTTTATGCAGCTTTGCAGCCACCTCCAGCATGCTCATGCGTTCACTCGGGGATGTCTTGGTACAACAAAAGCCAACGTTGAGCATAGAAAGCAGACACTACACCTTTCTCCTTTACGGTCGTCGGAGTTTCCTGGCATAAGACCAGCTCTTGTCGTAGCTGGGGATCAGCAATCTGCAACATCTTGTCAGGAAAGTTCATTTCTGTGAACTTCGCAATGCTCAATCCATCCTCAAACATGTTGTCTATTGGCCTCCTCCTAATGAATATTTCAAGAATAACCCCAAAGCTGTAAACATCCGAGGCGGTTGAGACTTGCCCACCCCGCACACCTTGCAAAAGATCTCGAACAAGAATAATTTAATCCATGTGTTAACTTCAATATCAAAAATAAGAAATATGTGCTTAAATTAATTACCTGGAGCAACATATCCAATGGTTCCCTTTATTGCAAGTGAAAAAGTTGAGTTCGAGTCACCAAAAGGTGATGTTGTGGATTCCACTTTGAACCTGTTAAGGCTGAAGTCTCCAACATGAGCTATCATATTGTCATCCAAAAGAATGTAGCTAGCCTTCAGATTAGAATGAACAATAGTTCCTCGCCAGTCCCCGCTGCTTCTCCCTCCTCCGCGCGACGTGCCTCCGCCCGTGCCGTTTGCTCACCTGCTCCCGCACTCGCTCCCCGCCATTACTCGCGCGCAGAGCCTGGTCACACCTCCATCGCACGGAAGCGACTCCCCAGCAACTCCCCGTCACTTCTGTTGACCGTCGGTGCCGTGCCCATCCCCCTCTCCCTCTTTTTCCTCCCCTCCGCCGAGGCTTTAAGGCACCCCCTCAGCGCCCTCACTCTCCGTGCTTCCCAAGCCTCCCCACCTCCTCCATTCGGTCCACCGCAACCCCAATCGTCCCGAGAGCCATCGCTCGAGGCTCCGCTGCTCCCTTGCGCCGGTGACCTCGTGAGCCATTCTTCTTCCCCTCCCTCATTCTACGATTCCTTTCGCCCGAGAGAATCTTCACGCCCCAAATCTTTGTGGTACTCTTCTCCGACCAGTGCAAGCTCGAGGAACCCCGCACCGTAGCTCGCCGCCGACGAAGCACCTCCCGTGGCCAGCTTTCAAGGAGGCTTCCCAGCTGAAATCGTCATCGCCTTTGTGAGCCCCGAACCACATTGATCGTGAAAATGCTCCCCATTTAGACAGAGCGCTGCCGGTGAGCTCTCACGCCGCCGTGGAGCCAAAACATCCCCTTTTGCCGCTGGTCGCCACCTTTGACCCCCTTGCCTTCCAAGACCCCAAAATGGGTTTCCCGTGTCGAGATCTACCTGGTGGAGCCCTCCCTGGCCACCGGAGAGCAGAGACCCCGCCCCTCTGCCTCTCTGCGAAGCGCGCACGGCGAGAGGTTGAAGACGACCGACGTGGTCCCATCCCCACCGTCTGTGCCAACCGTTGCCGTTTAAAGTCAGCCGTCGGATGGTGACTTATCCCGCCATCCGATCTCATTAAACACCTCTCCATAACCACCCGATCAGAACCCTCCGCGACGCCCGATTCCACTCACGCCTTCAATCGAACAGTTCGCGCCTCGGCATTGTTGCGTTCATCCGAGCCACGCGTCGGCCATCTGCCCGAGTGGGCGCGTGCGCGTTTGGGCCAAGGCTGCGCGCTGTTCAACCGCGTGGGCCGTCCCGTGTGGGCGCGTGCCATTTCCGACCAAGCTGCACTATAGCGCCGGCCGCCTAATCTTGTGCAAAATAAATTTCAGAATTCTCTTTTCCAAAAATCTAGAAAATTTAAATGAATCCTAGAAAATCACAGAAATCCCAAAATTCCCAAATTTCACCACCTTGCTCATTTTGATGCTCTGAACCCATTTTGACCTCCACTTTCCCAAATTCACCCCGAAAAATTCAAAAATCACCCATTTGAATATTTATGCATTTTACTCCTTTTTCATAGATTATTTTTCCTCACTTGATTAGGCTCAAGCCAGACTTATGTTATTTTTGTGTGTTTGCGCTAGCTTCGGAGATTTCGGAGGCTTCGGTGCAAGGCCAGGATCAAGGGAGTGTTGCTTACGAGATTGCGAGATCGTCGAGATTCATGGCAAGTCGCAAAACCTTGATCATGTTGAATCCCATGTCGCTTAATTATGTTAATACGCTATTTGCATTATTATTAATTGTGAAATGTTAATTTGCGTAAAATAAAATGTTTAGAATGACTTGATATGTAGATTTACTCTAAGTACGGTATGAATACCTGCAATATATTTACTTTTCATGCAAATCTTTACACTACTAAAGTTGTGGCCGCGGGCCAGTAGTTTTGGAAAGTTAAGTTTTAGGGTAAGGGTGTTGTGGGACACTGCGAGACGGTCTTCGCCCACCGCTTTGCCTTGGGGTGGAGGTCAAGTGCCTCGTGAAAATGTAAGGATTAGACCCTTACGCCAAGAAAATGACATAATTGGCGCTCAACCACGGTGTTGACTTGTCAACCCCGTTTTATGTAATCTCAACTTGAGTGAAGCCTTGCATTTGGTAGTCGGTGTGGATCAGCTGATCCGGACTAAGACAACGATAGGTCTCTACAACTCGGGCCTAGCGTTCTGTGGCGGCCAACGGATACCCGAGGGTGTGCGAGCTCCTAACCTATCGGGTGGAGTGTATACTAAGGGTTGAGCAGCGAAACGAACCGATTCCTTAACTCAGTCATGAGGTTAAGAATTCTTGTGGGTAAAGTTGGGCAACTCTGCGAGTCAATCAAATGGTATTTGAATATGCCGTGCTCCTGGTTAGTGGAGCTGTGTCTATTGGGTGATTCCAGCTACGAAGCATAAGTAGTGTTTACAAGTGTTGTAATTGGTTTAGTTGATTAATTATCTTTTCAAGAAAACCCCCTCAACTTTAAGGAGTAGTCGTAGGCTTTTGGGTTTCTAAAACTATTTGCAAATAAAGGTGCATCCACTCAAGCTAATAAAACAAGTATACTCCCACTACTATAGAAAGCCTAATATTAGACACCAAATCACAGACGGTTTGACAAAATCGTCTGTGACTGACACTAACACAGACGGTTTTAATTTGGACACCGTCTGTGTTGATGGTGTCGGAGAAAACGAATATCACAGACGGCTCTTACCGATGAACCGTCTGTGATAATTCTAGACTATCACGAGCGGTTTTAAATAAAAGCATGCGTGATAAGTGATTACCACGAGCAGTTTTATTAAAACCGTCGTGATAATGAAGTTATCACGACGGTTCGTATTAAAACCATCGTGATATGTTTCCCGCCTTGCAATTCCCCAAAATTTCATAATTTCCCGCCTGAGTCCGAGTAGGATTTAGTTTTGAGATATCTTCAGTAAAATGGGCATAACTTTTGCATACGGTGTCCGTTTTCGATGTTCTTGTACTCTTTGGAAAGCTAACGATGAGCCCGATCCAAAAAAGCAACCTACTTGCACAGTCACCCTCCAAGACCCCAAAAATCGGCCATCTTTGGACCTAAACCTGCGTCGCAAGTTTTTGATTTCTGTTTTTGCCCTTTTTCTTGGCCTTCCTTTCGCAATTTGGATTTTGCTTCAACTGAAAAGTTGTAGATCTCATCGAAACCTTTCAAATGAGTATATGTAAGCCATATAAAACTTTGCTATTTTATCTTTTCAGACTAGTTTTTTATATTGCATCGGTATATAAAATTTTGTGCTCTAATTCACAGACGGTTGGCATATAGAACCGTCTGTGATATTCATTCATCACAGACGGTTCTAGCTACCAACCATCTGTGATAATCTGACCGCTGGGCCCGTCGATCCTCCTCAACCCAATTCTAGCCAATAGAAATCCACCAATCCTCACCCCACGGATCATAACTCCGCCTCTTCGTCCCCGTGCCAAAAAATTTTGCACTCCCTTCCGTATAAATAATCACTAGAACCCAGCCTCCTTTGTGTTCTCCTCCTTGTTGTTCTCCTCCTCTTTGCTGTGCTCCTCCTCCTTGTTGTTCTCCTCCTCCTCCTCCTTGACCCATACCATAATAGCCCCATGAAGTAGACGATGCATAAGGCAGCGCTCAATCAACGCCAACGATGGTGGGTGTCAAAGACATCCAACTTGTGCGTTGCATCAGGGGCGAGAAGGCTAGGCATAGAGGATCTTTGCTTTTCTCTATTCTTGTTGTGTTAGCTAGATGGGCAACCTGTTTGTTGTTCTCCTCCTCGTTGTTTGTTGTTTATCATCATGTTTCTTATAATGGTAGGCTCTAATCTTAATAAAAATAAAATGTGTACTGTGTTTCATACTATATTTGCTTGTTTTCATTTCAATTAATTGATTTGCAAAATGGATGTTTTATGTTTGTGAAATGAATTGAGATGTGAATTGGATGTATACCGTCTGTGATAGTTATAATCATAGACGGTTTGTAGTTAAAAACCATCTGTGATATTTGCACCACAGACGGTTCGAAAACCGTCTGTGATGACCTCGTATCATTACTGACCCATAAATTCAGATGGCTCACAAAATCGTCTGTGATGATGTTTCTGAACCGTCTGTAATAAGGTTTTCTGTAGTAGTGTCCCTTCCTTTGTTGATCTGTGCAAATTAGTTAAGCTAGGGTTTCCTTTGTGACTTGCTGAGCTGGTTAGCTCACGGCTTGCTAAACCCTTCAGAAGGTCAAGGCGCTGGAGAAGGTCTTCTGTTGAAGAAGCTCGGAAGAGCCTTTCTCGACGAGGACCCTTGGTTTTAGGTTTCAGCGCTCGAGCTTCTTGGTGGTTTTGTATTGTAATATGCTTTGGGCTTGCGCCGCTGCAACAAAACTAGACTGTTAAACCATATGTTGTAATATAAATTGGTCTTTTGTTGTAAGCATGTGCTGTGATGATATTCTCTTGCTCAACGCTCCGTAATTGGCCAAGCTTGGGTAGTTGCGAATGTCAGTCCGCGCCCTGAAATGGGGGCGTTACAAATAGTTCCTTGGTTGTTATAGTGTAGGTACTCCAATGCATCTACTACATCCATCATAGTGATTAACCTTTGAGGCATGCAATATAGTTCGAAGTTGAAGTGTGCTCATCATCTCGAGTTGAGTTTTAGATTCTATATTATTAAACTCCTATCAATAGTTTTAGATTTCAGCTATAAAATGATAAGAGAAGGTCATGGCATGACAAAATGAATACAACTTATTTTGAAGCCAATTAACACAACATAGACAAGATACAAGATATAAATGTGACAGACTAATGTCTTTGCAGAACCATTTGTCTTGCTAGCCGTTATAGCAAGAAACAATACATTTCTTTGACAAGTATAATAGTTATGGTCATTTAAACTTATTTATTAAAAAGTACAGTGACCTCACTTTAAGTAGGAACCGAAAGACACACACATGATTAATGCTTTTGTGGTAAAATGACAAGTCTGCTGTAAATTATTCAAACAACCAAAACTACTTAAGCAACAAAACTGCTTCTTCAGTTTCTTCCTCTAAGATATGCATCCCTGATTCCATGCAGCTTTATAGCCACCTCCTGCATGCTGATGCGCTCACTTGGGGACATCTTGGTACAACAAAGGCCAACACTAAGCACAGAGAGCAGACACTGTACACTTTTCTCCTTCACAGCCATTGGAGTTTCCTGGCATGAGACCAACTCTTGTTGCAGCTGGGGATCGGCAATCTGCAATATCTTGTCAGGAAAGTTCATCTCTGTGAACTTTGCAATGCTCAATCCATCCTTAAACATGTCATCTATTGGCTTCCTTCGGATGAATATTTCGAGTAGAACAACTCCAAAGCTGTAAACATCTAAGGCAGTTGAGACTTGGTTACCAGTAGCGCACTCTATGGTAGACCTCATACAAAAATAATTAGTCACATGTTAGCACAATAATTGAAAATAAGCAATATATGGTCAAGTTATACGGAGATAGAGAACAATATGGCTAATAAGAAATTTATGATCAAGTAATATGGAGATAGAGAACAATATGAAAAATGGACATTACACGTTACCTGGGGCAACATATCCAATGGTTCCCTTTATTGCATGTGAAGAAGTTGAGTTTGAGTCACCACGAGATGATGTTGTGGAATCAACTTTGAACCTAGCAAGGCCAAAGTCCCCAACATGTGATGTCATATTGTCATCCAAAAGAATGTTGCTAGGCTTCAGATCGCAATGAACAATAATTCCTTGGTTGTTATGGTGGAGGTATTCTAATGCATCTGCTACATCCACCACAATGCTTAACCTTTGAGTAAGTGTAATGTGGTTTGAAGTTGAAGTGTTCTCATCATCTCGAGCAGAGTATAGTAATGCATGCAAGTCACCTCGTGGCATGAACTCATACACTAAGGCTTTGAAATCATTCCCCTTAGCATCAACACTTGAGCACGCAGTAAGGATTGGAATCAGATTGCGATGCCGCACATTTCTCAAAGCATTACATTCTGCAATGAAGCTCTTTTGTGCTCCCCTTGTCTCCAAGCTAAAGACTTTGATGGCAACCACATTTCTATCTTGAAACAATTGTCCTTGATATACAGAACTATATCTTCCTCTGCCGATTAAATTGGATGTTGAGAATCCATCTGTTGCTCTAGCAAGGTCGTTATAAGAAACTTTGGGAAATTTGCTGCCAAATGAGGGCAAAGATATAAATTTTCTCTTCCTTTTTACCCTCCAGAGAAATAAGACAGATATGACTATAGCAAGTGGCACCATGATGGATAATGGGATCACTACTTTCTGTACAATGGATTGGTTGTGCTTAGTTGAATTGAGAGGCTTGACAGAACATGCAGCGGTGTAACTCCGGTGCCCCACCACAAAGCACCCGATTTCCATCAATTTGTATGGCAGTTGCATTCTTGAATATTCCTTTTGTTGGGACCTCACCATCAAGATGATTGAATGACAAATCTAGTTGCTCAAGAAGTTGTAGGTTACCAAGAGAGGATGGTATTGACCCAGTTAAGTTATTGTAAGACAAGTTGAGAACTTTTAGGCTACTTATGTTGCCTAATGAAATGGGGATGGTTCCGCTGAAAATATTCAAATCGAGCCCGATGCTTTCCAAACTTTCACAATTACCCAAAGTGTCGGAATATCTCGGATAGCTTATTGGATGAAAGTTGTAAATACGTGAGCTGCTTGGCGTTGCCAATGTCAGTGGGAAGTGGTCCATCTAGGTTGTTGAAAGAAAAATCAATTTGCCGTATGGTGGGGATTCGGAATATCCCCTTTGGTACACCACCATGGAGATTATTATTGGAAATTACCACTAATTCAAGGACCTGAAGCTTTCCCAATCTTGTGGGTAAATGCCCATCAAATTGGTTTGCGTATAGAGAGAGATCTTAGTTGTGACAAATTTGAAAGGGATGTTGGGATAAACCCTGTAAAGTTGTTGTTCTCTAAGGCTATTACTTGTAAATTTAGTGTTCCAATCCATTCTGGAACTACACCTGTAAATTGATTGTCATGTAATCCTAAACCAGTTAGGTTTGGAAGGTATGATATGCCGAAGAAACCCCGATAGTTGATTTAGTCCCAAATATAAATGTTGAAGTTGAACTGAAAGGTTACCTAATGAATCTGGTACTTGACCTTCTAGGCGATTCCACGCCATCGAGAAAATTTTTAGCTCGATTGCAATTGGCTAAGCTGTTCATAAACTCCCAGTCTTGCTTGTTACGTGCTTGGAGTTTGTTCAATTCAAGATTTAACGCATGCAGTTTGGTAAGTTTGCCAATGGAGCTAGGCACAAACCCACTAAAATTATTTCTTGATATATCAAGATAGTATAGCTTGGAAGCATTTACCAACGAGTAGGGGATATGCCCATGAAAGAAGTTGGCGCCTAATTTGAGTTGTTGGAGATTGGGTAGGGAGTTACCGAGATTGGATGGTATCTCTCCGCTTAGATAATTTAAAGCAAAGCTAAGGCCAATAAGAGTAGAAAGATTTAAGATGGCTTGTGGAAACCTACCTGCCAACTTATTTCCACCAGATTGAAGAAATGCAGGCTAGATAACTTTACGAACTCATTTGGGATGTTGCCCACGATATTATTACTAACACGGATGAGCTTAGTTAACATTGTGATATTGGCAAGGGAAGCGGGGATGGTTCGAGAAAGATTATTATATGAAAGTTCCATCACTTGAAGGCCATGAGGCAAATCTGCAGGAAATTGCCCACCTAGATGATTGTGATCTAGCCACAGTACCATGAGTTTGGAACAGTTTGCAAGACTGGGTATCCTCCCTTGTAGGTGTTATTACTCAAGTAGAGGGCTTGGAGGTGATGCAATTGACCAAGGGATGGAGGGATTTGTCCAGTGAATCTATTTGTTGGTAGGAATAGATGTTTTAGGAATGTTAGGTTTCCGAGTGAAGGAGAGATTTGTCCTACTAAATCTCGATTTGTAAGGTCAAGAGAAGTGACACGGCGTGGAGTCTTCACCCTACAGAAGACACCTTCCCAATTGCAGAAGTGGGTGCTGTCATTCCAAGAAATCAAAGCTTCTTGTGGATCAAGACTGATTGCCTTCTTGAATTCAAGTAGTGACAGTCGATCCGTCTCGTTTCCATATAACAAGCCACAGATGACGACATGTGCACTGCAAGCCATTAGCACCGAGACAAACTGCATGATTGTAGTAGCCTTCATGGGTGGCTGGCTATCTTTGTTGAAGTTAGATCTTGATCATATGCAAACATAAAAACAAGAAAAATTTTAGATAGCCAATAATTAATGTTAGCACACATTCATTTGTCATGTGAAGTACCTAAGGATTTTGTTTCAGGAAGTGTTTTTATGCTTCTCTCAATAGTGATTTATACAATTTTTAAAGTATGATAAATAATGAATAGATATTACTTACCTCTTTGTGTGCTTGAGATTAATGGTACTCTTAGTAGAGAGGAAAGCATAAAAGTACTCGCTGTCTGTTCATTCCAGACACTGCAGGTTGACTATTATAACTGCAGATTTTACTAATCTTACTATATTTCATATATGTGAATTTTTTTTTCAGAGTCCTGCAATTACGTGGGAGTGAAATAGTTATGTTATCTGGTGTATTGTCGATTCATGGACCTGCTGCTGAAACTACTGAACCAAATTCTAGAAGACCACACACAAATATGGATGTATAATATGTGATACATATGATGAATTCTGAAAATTGTTACACACACATTTTCCAGGTTGTGTTATGACACAGAAACTTTCCTAGCAATAACTGACCTGTAATTTGAAAAAAAAATTTATAACTACCTCTAGATGGAAAAATTGGATATATGCCACTACTCAGATTATACTCTACGATTTGCTACCGCTCCCACCGTAATTGATTATTTGCCACCGGTTCATCTAATTCTCTAACATTTGCCACTTTCGCATTATTTTAATCTTTTTTGGTTGACTCTGATTTTGAAATGACCCTTTTGCCACTCTCCTTCTTCCTACGAAGGTTCTTCCTGCCCCTTGCCTCCGGCTATGGCCGCCGCCGATCAAGATGGACACGGACGTCGCGCCATGCTGAAGAGCAAAGGTGCGGAGGCGACGAAGCTGCGGCTGGACGAGGACCTCGCCTCCGACTTCCTTATCTCCTCTCGCGCCTGTTGTGTCCAGCGCGGGCGTGTCGCCATCTGTGCAGCCGCAACCGGCGATGGATTTTGGGGTGGAGGTGCCGATGTGCTGCGACGTGGCGGCAGTGGGCATGGCGCCGGCGGCGCACGAGGAGAAGGCTATCGTGGTGTAAAAGCACGCCGAGGCCGCACGCAGCCTCCTGCTCAGCCCGCTCCGGCGATGCAGCACGATGCCTCGCGCTCGCCAGGCAGGGCTCCTGTTCCTCCGCCCGTCGCCTCCGGGACGCGCTATTTTGTAAGCAAATTTTCTCTCTTTGGATCATCTCAAAGCGCTATTAGAAGTGTATGTATGTATTTTATGCATTTGAGAGATACTTTTTCCACCATCCACTGATCATACTACACGTGGGTGTGAGGAGAAGTGGGAAAAAGTTGCTAAAAGTTTTTTTTTGGGGTATCATTGTCATCCGGCTGTTATTTGAATTAACTAACAAGCACCACGGACGTCCTGCCAGGAGCTAGCTAGTACGTACACAACTTTGTCTTGATTAGAAACCAGCGCTCTATCTATCTGAAAAAAAGATCTACACTCTAAACGAAGTAAATTTACAAACCACAAATATTAGTAGTATATTCACGGCTACACACCTTAAAGTTCCTGTCGACCTTTATCCCGCCAGGTGTTCGACAATTGAGCAAACAGGTAGGATCCTCAAAAACAGCATGAGCATGTCATCTGAACTGTACATAAAAAATTATGTTTCTTCCTCCCATAAAAAATATGTTTTTATCTATAATAAATCTAAGTATGTAACCATGCAACGCCTACGTACCTGAGAGAGCCTGTGTGCTTTGGCTGGAGAACGACCATAGATACAGGTAACTAGCTGCTTGCACCCTTTATTTATAGTTACGTTTTTCTCAATTGCGGCTTATAGTTTATAACTATAACTGATAATGTTTGGCCATAACACGAGTATTTATGCGAATGAACCGAATACCGATAAGCCGCTTCAAAACGGTAGCGAAAAAACCGTCCTATTTATTTGTTCAGATGAAACAATAAACCATAAATCAAACTGAAAATAATGAGACCATAGATGATAGACATCCCAACCATATACCTCTGAAAAGCAATCTAATCTTCACTCTACTGCTACATTAATTTCAGTTTTGTATCCAAATAAAAAATAGTTTTTAGAGTCAAACTGTTTCGCTTCGGTTGAATTCCTATCCATACAACTAGTCAAATACGGCGTAGTGACTCAGTTTGTAGACGAAATGGAGAAAGCGACAGCCTTGTCACATTGTCATTGAAGATGAAAACGCCAGCCACGAGTTGACTTGACTGGCCTAATTTCCACAAGACGTCCTAACAAAAGGATGGCATGGTTGCAACTTGCAAGGCAATATAGAAAGTGGCAGCAAGTTTGACTCTCACGCACGCATCAGGCCAGGAATGCAGTCAAGCAGTTGCCGTAGAATTTGTGGGACTACATGCCACACATGGACTCACACACATCACCAATGCTAATATGAGAAAGTTCTAATTCACATTAGAATTCGTAGTTCTAGAAGTCAACGAACTAGACTATATGAGTATCACCTAATTTGGTGAGGCATGATCATCATTAGAGCGATAGGTGACAAGTTCCAGTCTACCTTCATCCCGCCAGTGTTCGACAATAGAGCAAACAGATAGTATCTCAAAAACAGCATCAGCATGCCATCTGAACTGTGCAGAAAACATTATGCGAAAGATCCTGAACTCTAATTAACCCTAATTAGTATAATTAACAGTAATCAAGAAATAATAGAAATTATTACAACATATCTTTACTATTATAAAAGTGTGAGTTGGTGGTTGGTCCATTCTCCCACCTCTCTTCTCAGCCATCTGATTTAATCTGGATCATTCGTCTCTCTTCTCCTCTCTCTCTCTTAGGATATAACCTCCCACCCCCTCCACTTTTCCCATCTCCTCGCGCATTCTGGCCACCTTTCTCTCTCTGTCGCTTGCTCTCCATGTTTGATGTGTGAAGTTCGCCAAGCAGTAAGTTCCGTCTCATTATTTTTATGACTCCGTTGCAACACACGGGTCTTCAACTAGTTTAATTACAAGAATGAATTACAACAATTGGCATGAACAATACATGGTGGTTCGCGATTTGGACTAAAGAGAGTTGAGTCCACGGTATGTGGGACCGTTGTGGATTTTAGGGCATAAAGCCGCCCTAGCATACCAACTAAAACTACCTAGCAAGCTATCCAGAATCCACAATGGCTTTCATGTTTCCCAACCTAGAAAATGCCTACGGGAACCATCACAATAGTTGACCAAACTCGACATACCACTGCAAGATGACCTAACCTATGAAGAGCACCTAGTGAAGATCACTGAAACCGAAGATCGACAAGCTGCGAATTGGACAATACATACGCAAAAGTACTATGGAAGAACCACTCCATCCGAGAAGCTACATGGGAGAAAGTGAAGTAGCTATGTGAAGCCTACCCACCTATTCAAGTGAGAACCCGATTTTGGGGATGAAATCTTCCTAAGGGAGGCTAAAAGAACCTAAACTCTACTTAACCCTAAGCAGTATAATAAACAATAATCAAGAAATAACAGAAATGATTAAAACACATTTAATTACAAGAATGAATTACAACAATTGGCCCTAGGCCTTCATAAAGGAAGTAAAGACATTATTACAACACTTGGTTAATTACAAGAATTATGCAAATTGAAAAAAACTAAAATTGTTGTATAGCCAAAACTGAATGGAATAAAAAGCAAATAAAAATAGCGTTTCATTCCTTGCCGTACTAGGTACCCATGTATTGCTCAGCATATAGCACCCAAGCTGGCCACACCCCTAGCCGCACTCTTTTCATTTTTGCAGTCGGAGAGGGAATAAAAGAACAATCCAAGGGAGAATAAAAAGAAAGGGGAAAATAACCGCCATCAGTACCCTCCGACTACAAGAGTCATTTAGAGTGACGTTCATTGAGGTTCTCAGACCGTCCCGGGCCGATCGGCTCCTTTCACCATAAGTGGGTATCATCATCCGGCTTTTAGAAAATCCAACACCCATATTTTACCAACTTACCTCAGCCTTAGAAAATCCTATAACAGTGCACAGCCCACAATGTTCTAAGACCCAATCGTGGATAGAGTGAGGGTAAAATAGTCATGAATAGTATAGGCGAGAGGTAGACAGCCAAGGGACTCCCACTCTTAAGCCCCCATCCCATTTCCCTACCTCTACCACAGCATTCCACATAGCCAAGAGCCCACAGCATTCCATAAACCCGAGAGAACTCCAAAGCTAACCAGACAGGACCACTAGCTCCCTCACAGCAAAGCCAACCGAGAGGCATCCCAAAACACAAAGCCCCCAAAGCAAAGCCAAGGAAAAACCCTAGCAATCCATCTCTTGGGTGAAGGCCTGAGAGCTTTTCTCCCCAAAGACTAGCAGCCCACAAAGAGAGGACTGAGGAGAGAGGAGATTTGGAGAAGGGGACAAGGTTGTTATGACGTCGAGATATCGGCGATATCTCGTCGCCATATCGTCATGGCGGCCAGCAGCTCCATGCCGTCCGGACGGCATGGAGGTGCGCTGTATCCCGTCCGCCATGGCAGCGATATGGTGGTGTGGCGGCGTTGTGACGATAAGTCGCCGCTCGGCGGACGCCATAGGCATGGGGGGTTAAAGTCAAGACTCGAGTGGTATTAGTCAGACAGACTGACATACCTAGGGTTTTGGCAGCCGGGCAAAAAAGCGAGCAAAGAGTCCCGCCGCCGCCGGATCCACCGTTGCCGTAACCACATCCGCCGACGCCACAGCCGGATCCGCCGATGCCACAGCCGGTTCCGCCGACGCCGTGGCCAAATCCGCCGTCACCGCGGCCAAATCCGCCATCGCCACGGCCGGATCCATCGTCGCCGCAGCCGAAACCGCCGTCACCGCAGCCGAATCAGCCGTCGCCGCGGCCGGATCCACCGAAGCCCTAGCCGGATCCACCGAAGCCACAGTCCACCGCCGCCTCCTGCTTCGCCGGCCGGCTGTCCGTCGCCTCCACCGGTGAGTTTACTCTCGCCGCTCGCGGTGTCGCCAGGGAATGGAGGGGTCTAAGGGGACATCCGTCTGTTGATTGTGCTCACGAGCGAAGCGGCGACCGATATTTCTATGTGTTGCGCCGTTGCGATCGGAAGCACAGTAAGACATCCGAAGGTTGCGATCGGAAGAACAGTAAAAAGCCTCCAAAACAGTACTAGTACTCCAGTTATGCTAATGCTAATTGTTTGCTACTTGCTTATGCTGCTAATTGCTTGCTACTACAGTGCTGCTATATACTTAGTTACTAATTACAATCGATAATCATAATCATATATTCATATGCTAATGCTAGTTTGCAACATGCAGAAGCACGACATATCATAAATGGCAACTGAAAGCATAGGGGGCTCTAACGCCGACTCATATGATCCAATGACTGATCCTAAACGGAGGGCAAAGTCAAATGATCCGGGATGGAAGTATGGGTTTTGGCTAATAATTGGCAACCGAGATTCGGTGCAATGTTCGTTTTGTGGCAAAATTGTACATGGAGGAATAATGAGGCTTAAGGAGCATCTTGTGGGTGGGTTTGGAGATGTTCAAAAGTGTGCCAAAATAACCACAGCAATCACACGAGAGATGCATCAAGCTTTGATGAAAAAGAAGAGGGAGGAGAGGCCACTCTTCCTAGATGACGATGAAGAAGAACAACAAGATGGAGATCATGTGACAGAGGAGTCCCAAGATGTTAGGAGTGTTGTGCAGCCAAGCTTAGGGACAGCTGCTAAAAGAAAGCAATTTGTCTTGAGGTTCAAAGGTCCAACACCAAAGATGCCAAAGGAGACCAAGAAGTCCATTGGTGCAATGCTTTGACGTACATCCACAGAGGTTGTAGAGCAAACACATGCTAAAGGGGCTTCTCAAACTAGCATTCAGTCCAGCATGAGGACCAAGGAAGAAAGGCATGCCATCAATTTGGAGATAGCCAAGTTCTTTTATGAGTGTGGCATACCATTTAATGCCGCAAATTCAAGACAATTTGAGATTGCTATGGAGGCCATTGCACAGTATGGTTCTGGGTACAAACCTCCCAGCTACCATGAGCTAAGGGAGCCATTGCTTGAGGAGATGGTTAAGGAGATAGATAATTCAAAGGTGAAGCATGAGGAGATGTAGAAGCAATATGGTTGCACACTCATGTCGGATGGTTGGACAGATAGAAGGGGGCGACATTTGATTAACTTTCTTGTCAACAGATCCGAAGGACTTTCTTCTTGAGTCGATTGATGCATCAAGTGAAGTGCATGATGCAATAATGTTAGCTGATTTGCTTGAAGCGGATCATAAACATTGGAAAGGATAAAGTTGTTCAAGTTGTCACCGATAATGGTGCTAATTATAAGGCAGTGGGCAAGCTTCTCATGGAGAGGATTCCTACACTTTTTGGACCCCATGTGCTGCACATTGCTTAGACCTTATGTTGAAAGACATAGGTAAGTTGAAGAAATTTAAAAGCCCATTGCACGTGCACGGCATGTCACCACTTTTATTCTGAGGCATGGGAGGCTTCTTAGTGCAATGAGGAAAAGACAGTGGGATGGATCTTGTGAGACCCGCAGCTACTCGGTTTGCCACAACATTCCTTACTTTGCGGAGTTTGCACAAGCAAAAAGACGCTTTGAGGTATCTAAGAAGCCCATTGCACGTGCCCGGCATGTCACCACGTTTATTTACAGGCATAGGAGGCTTCTTAGTGCAATGAGGGAAAAGACAGGTGGGATGGATCTTATGAGACTTGCAGCTACTCGGTTTGCCACAACATTCCTTACTTTGCGGAGTTTGCACAAGCAAAAAGATGCTTTGAGGTATCTATTTACTGATATTGATTGGACTATACCAAATTGGCAAAGACGGAGGCTGGAAAAAAGCGTATGCCATTGTGCTTTCTAGAAAGTTTTGGAATTCAATTGAGGATTGCCTTAGAGCTACACAGACACTTCTTGTTGTATTGAGGATGGTTGATGGTGATGAGAAGCCTGCCATGCCAGAGGTTGCGGCATTCATGGCTCAAGCAAAAGAAAAGATCAATGCAGCCTTCTCTACCCAAAACAAAAAGGTTTGCTCAAGAGCATCATGAAAATTATAGAAGAGTGTTGGGACAAGCAAATGGACACCCCATTGTATGGGACTGCCTCTATTTGAACCAGGAAATTCTTTACCATCGGAAGAAGGGTGATGATGCACAAGTTGGGAGTTAAGGGGTTGCTTCAGCGATGTGCTTGCAAGAATGATAGAAGATGAGGATCTTAGAAATAAGATCGATCAACAAGGCATTCTCTATGAGGACCAACGCGGAGATGTCTTTTCAAATAAAATGGCAATCCAAAACATCAACTCAATGAGCCCTCGTAAGTGTTTTAAGTTTTAACTATTAAATTTCAGCATGTATGTTATTTTTAGTCTTAAGTCATAACATTAATACATACATGTATTTTGTCATTTTAGTTGATTGGTGGTGTTCATATGGAGGTAGAGCCATTGAGCTACAAAGATTTGCAAAGCGTATCGTTAGTCTTTGTGCTTCATCATCCGGTTGTGAGCGAAATTGGAGTGCATTTGAATTTGTAAGTCAAGTTGATTAATTTTGTTAGCAAAATTTCAGCAAACATATTATTAATTTTTCCTTACTTTGATCATTTGTAGATCCATACCAAGAAAAAGAACCGGTTAGAGCACAAGAAATTGAATGATTTGGTCTATGTTGCTTACAACCGAAAGATGACAAGTATATTTCAAAAGCGGCGTGAGGAAGGTGGCAAAAGTTATGACCCTTTGGTCATAGAAGAGTTTGATTGGGGCAATGAATGGGTTGACCCAATGGCCGAACCACCTCAAGGTGCTCGTGGGTGTGACCTTACGTGGGACCATGTTGATGAAGCCATTGGTTCATCACGCAAGCTTCAAGGTCGTAATCTTTCTAAGAGGGCTCATGGTGATCCGTTGACCTACACTCGGCGTGTGAGATGTACATCAAGGATGGTTGAAGAAGATGAGCCACACTCGGGCAATGAAGAAGAAGAGGAAGAAGAAATCATGTTTGATGATGATGATGATGTGGATGATTATGGTGAAGCTCCAATTGATGCTATCCAACATGATGATGGGAATAACATTGTAGCATCTACCAATTTAGATGAGTTCGAGTTGGATGACTTTTGAGAGATGACAAAGTTGGACTTGGATGACTTTTGTGAGATGAGAGAGTTGCATTTATGTTATTGTTGTGGACTTATGAGTTATGACTCTATGCTTGTGGACTGTGGACTTATGTTGATTATGTCATATTTGTTAATTGTTATGTTGCTCATTGTTCATGTAATTATATATTTTAATTCTTAGTTATTCACTTCATATTGACCCATTTTCATGTAGCTTGTGGATTACGAGAAGATATGGCATATTATCAAATATGAACAAGGTATGTCATTCAATCCATATTTACTCAATTAAATGTAATACAAAATATCCATCACTGTAATGTTTTGTAACAAGCTACATGTTACAACTTGCAAGTTACAAGGGGATATGTGCTATATAGGAGAAAGTATATTGGTAGATGATGGTACTACATGAGCTAAAGAATAGACAAAATCAAGGTATGTATGTTCTACTACATTTACCAAACTAAGTTAAGATGTGTGCATAGTGTCGCCATGCCGCACGTCATATGGCGTCGCCACTCCACGCGCCATAAGTGATATTATTGTGTGAAATTGGTGAGGCGCCGCACCGCCGTAATAACCTTGGAAGGGGAGACAAGAAAGTAGTGGAAGCCGAAGGAGAGCATGGACCACCGGGAACCCAAGAGGGCGACCGTGTGGACCACAAGGCAACATCCCCGACATTGACAAGAAGGCATCGTCCAAGTCTTCATTCGCATGAGGACCACACCTCAACCACCACCACCAAACTTCCCATTTCCAAACCAATACAAGTAGGCCCACTTTCCCTCCTACATCTCTTTCCTATTTTCTTTTCATTTTGGTTCCCCTTAGAAGGGCACAACGCACGGCACACACTCCACCTCGACACTGGCGATCAAGCAAGGCAGCCAAGAGGGAAAGAAAAGCCACCTCGCCCAACCGGTGGCTACCACAGTAACCGGCGGTAAGTCTTAGAGCACCATGAGCGCCCTTGGTCAAGAGAGTTCGCTCCCTGGTGCAAGACCATCTTGACCAAGTCCCGACATCGTAGCCTCTTAGAACATCCCAAAACCGAGTGTGGTAAAAGATGCAAGCATAACAAAAATAGTAACTAAATCAAGAAATGCGTAAGCATGAAAAAAGGAAAGGGATAAATGTGAACCGTCCCAAAGAGGAAGCACATAATAGATGAGCCACCACACCTGACCTTCAACCACAAACGGACCCAGCTGTAGAGCCAACCCCAGCGGCCTCCTTGGGGTGAAGGAGGCCGAGGAGTGGCGAGTCGGAGTGGCCGAAAGGAGCCACGAGTTGGAGTAGTTAAGGAAGCCAAGCCAGAAGGCGTGGTAGCCCACGGATCGGTGAGATAGCCTATAGATCCGGCGAGAGAACCCATGGATCGGCGAGGTAGCCCATAGATCCGGCGAGGAGAGCCCACGGGACCATAGATTCGATGGTGAGCCCATAGATTTGGAGAGGTAGCCCACAAATCTAGCGAGGAGAGCCCATAGGACCCTTAGATCTAACAAGGTAGCCCACAAATCCAGCAAGAAGAGGGCCAATCGAGGCCCTCAACCGGTGGAGCCACTAGATCGGTGAGGAGGAGAGGTGGCGACCATAGCTCCAGCAAGGGAAGGCTTAGGAGGTGCGGACTATGGGAAAGGAAGGAAAGAGGTAGGCATTGGCGATCGAGAAGGAGAGGCGGGAGGAAGAGTAGTGGTGGAGAGCGAGGCGTCGGCTTGGGTGAGTGTGCGAACCAAGAGAGTGCAGCGTCAAGGGCCAAGCACGTGGATGAGGAAAGCGTTCGGCGTTTTGTGCCATGCGTGGCCATGCTGTGGAGTGGGCTAGTCTGAGTGCATGTTGGGCTATGCATGCCTAAAGCTAGGCCATGCGTGTGCGTGGGTCGAGCCAAGTGCATGGGCTGATTTAACCACGTGAATAGTAAGTCCCAAGCACATATATTAGAGCAGGCTGAGTGTTGGATGTCGGTAGTCGGCCCCAACCAACACTATTGGAAGTTGGTAGAGCCTGGATGAGCAACCCGGTATACCGGTGGAAAATAGATGGGTGAAGATTTAAATAATGTAATCTAGAAAATGTTCTGTCCTTTGAACTTAACCCCTCACCAAAGGAAGTGTGGGATACCTAGTACATGATGGTTCAGAGTAGCTATGGATACAATGACACAAGCATGCATTCATATTTGTCTTCTAGATTAGAGACTACACTTCTTCCGAGTGAATTTCTATCGGACAACTTGTTAAAGACGGCTTCATCTTGACCCAATTTCTACAAAGTAAATGTAGAAAGCGACGACCTTCTCACATTACCATCAAAGATGAAAACGCCCCGAAGTGACTAGCCTAAGGCCATCCTATCAAGAGAATGACATGATGCTCTGAAAGCGACACAATAATATTCATAGGCAAGGAACTATAGAAAATGGCAGCAAGGTTGACCTAGTCTCGTGCACCCAGCAGGGTAGAAATGCAATCAGCGGTTGCGATAGAATGTATGCCACTGCATTTATTTTTCTGAATCCACGGATGTATTCACACACATCACCAATGTTAATAACGAGAAAAATCTAATTCACATTAGAACTAGTAGTTCTAGTAGAAAACAAACTAGACTAACTTGAAATCTCACGAGACAAAAACCAGTATATTAAGTTTTAGAACTTTGTATTAGTTACAACTAAATTTCTGGTTCTGTGTACCTACTGGATCTAACATTGAACCCTAAAACCAACTACAATCCTGCAGAAAGATTTGAAAGCCATTAAAAGGAGCATGGAAGCTTTGTGCGTACCTCGTCCTCCTCACCTTGCTGTCCTTTTGCTGAACCAATTAATCCTCCGTCGGCCGCACGGAGCAGCGCGTCGAGGCAAGTGGCGGATGAATCGAGAAAACGCTGGAATTCTCTTTGCTCCTTCGTGAGCACCACCCTCTCCCTCACATCCACCTTCGGCGTTTCTTGTTGCACCGCCGCCATGCTCATCTGGGACAGGGCGGGAAGAGATAAGCGCGAGTGAGAGAAAGGATCTCGGGGTGATGGCTCTTGTGGGGAGTTGCGGGAGGCGCGCGGCGCGGAGAGGGGCGAGGAGTCCGAGGAGTAAGGGACATGCCATTCTAGACTTTCGACCCGACCTGTGAGTGGGGTAAAACGATTGCGGGCCCACAAATCAGTTTCAAGAATTTATATTTTCGCAAAATCGCGAACGCACACGCACAGTCCGACCGTGCGAAGAGTCTAGTCGGAACGGCTCGCACGCCACGTTAAGTCACGCCGTCAGCCACTCTACTCATAATGTGAGTTATAATTTTTAACTTAAAATAAATTTGAGCTATTTGTGAGAGAGTACGGAAGAGATACTCGTATGCGATTTTGGTCGATATAAATAAAATCGAAACAGTCCTATTATAATCAACTTGTAGACTCTGTCTTAAAAACACTCTAATTACTATAGAAAACCAAACCATAAAGCAAAAAGAAGGGAGCCTTCACCCTCCCCCCACTCAATAACTTAACACGTTGTGTGCCTCCCACACCCCCACCCCCAGCTCTCACATCCCTTCTACAGCGCTCACCACTGCTAAAGGAGAGAGCTCATGTCCGTCGATGCCAGAGAAGGATAGCTCGCACCATGCAATAGGCGAGAGGACAAGGTCACGTTGGTTAGAAACGACTAGTTCAGGAGGAGGAGCTCGAGCGCAACATCGTCGACAAACTCGAGAGACGACCATGCCTCTTCCTCATCCAAGTTCCAAATCTTGGTGAATTTGAGTTAAAAGTGCAATATTTTTAATGTCAAAGTCAAAAGTGTTCAGTTTTGAAAGTGAAACGTGTTTAATTTAAGTTGAAAGGCGTTCGATCGAGCATTGAAAGTTACAGTTTTTCAAAAGTAAAATTTAAAAGTTTCTTTTTTAATTTGTGGTAAGGATGGTGGCGGCGAACATCGACAGGCAGGGAGGCTCTCAATTGAAATGTGGGTGGTGGGTAGTGTTGTTGTGACCTATGGAAAATGCTTTGTTGTTAGAAGCATAGATATGTTGGAGACGATGGATATGATTGGCGGTGAGCCTTGGCGATAAGCGGAGCTGCGATCGGCGGAGCCGAGGTGGATATGGGGGCAACATGGACAACAAGTAGAGTAGAATCAAGAACTATACCGGATTTACCGATCCAATAGTCACATATCAGAGTAATATGTTTTGCAAATTACAATGCAAAGAAAATTACATCTCTATTAACTTAAACTTAACTCTACGACTACCAGCAAGATCATAGGCCTTAATAATATCATCATTACTAATCTTTGCGGCCAAGCACACTGCAAATCACATTCACAGCAGAAACACACTCGAATCATGAGAATTCCAATTTCACACGAATTGTACTCCTGTACTAATTGATTCAGATAGTAGTAAGTAGTGACCGAATCCCACAGTATTAGGAACGAAAGGGGATCAAAGTGAGGACTCACACGCGCCCTTCTGACCTTCTCGGTGCGTCGGAAGAGGGTCAGGCCGACCTTCACAGAGACGAACAGACAGAGCGTGCGGCAAGCCGGCAAAGAGCCAAAGGCTCAAATATGATGGTGTAACGAGCGTTAGCTTTTCATAAGTAATTTAATTAAAATAAATAAATACAAAAATATAAAAATACAGTTATATTTTCACATATGATGCAAAGAAAAAGAGAAAAAAGATACATTAAGAAGGCAACGTATTCGAATGACAAATTCAGTGAAGGATGTAGACAAAAAATAGAAAAACTATAGATGTTGGCCATTTTTATTTGTTACTTATAAAACTAGACGTTATTTGAAACACGTAAACTATATACAAATTACATTGCTTTCTACCAAATTTCTATAAAACTGCGCATTCTGAAACAGGCTCTCAAAGCAAACATAACATTGACGCCAGTTTTCCTTCTTTTTTTTGTCTGAAGTTTAAATCACATACAATAAATTACTACTCCCAGGCAAATGTTTGATGGTCCAACTTGGACCTACTGTGGTCAAACACACAGAAACATGTGGGTACTTGGCTCTCTCACTTCCATTGTTTTTTACCTCGAGCACAGCACGCATCCAACAGGCACATCGGCCAACGCACACCTCCTTTCTACGTGCATCCTCCTACGCCTTTCTGGCCTTTCACATCAACAAAGCCAATGGGAAAAATAGGGAATCACAAACTTAAACGTACATAATATGATTTACCTCATGATCAGCTATACATATACTCCTTTGGAATATTTTAATTGAAATGATTTACCTCATGAACAGCTATTGAGCTATACATATACTCCGGGGTTAGTCTTCTTGTTGGGGGTGCCAGCTAGGGCTGTAAACGAGCCGAGCTCGAGCGAGCTTGACCTAGCAAGCTCGAGCTCGGTAGAAACTCGAGCCGAGCTCGAGTGAGCCTGAGATTAACATCGAGCTTTAAGCTAGGCTCGAGCTCGGCTCGGACAAAACTCGAGCCGAGCTCGAGCTTCGCATTGTTGAAATCTTTGCGCCTAGGAGTCTAGATCGAGAGTCAGGAGAGGAGAGAGGACTGCGGGCATGGTTCTTGACCGTCGGGCGCATTGGAGGAGGAGCTGGCCATCGCGCCGTCGGTGAAGTGCGCACCGAGCGGCGGCGGTCGGGGAAGAGGAGGATGGTGGTGGCGTCGTAGATCCGATGAAGGGGCGGTGATGGAGCTTCCGCCGCTGCGCTGCGCGTCCTCTAGATCGGTCTAGGATTTGTGTCGGTGGGGATTTGTGGCTCGGCGAACCTCGTTACGAGCCGCGGCCCCCACCCTTTATTTATTGCGCGTGCGACGAGGCCCACCACCATTAGATGGTGGCGCCCGATCGAGTGTAGATCAAGGCCCCAATTAGCGTTGGGCTGGTGGGAGAGATCAATCAACATTCTCCCCTTGATCTCCTCTATGCTTTAACTTTAATTACTTTTGTCTTTACTCATTCCATCACAGTTAGTGCATAGAACATGTCTCATCGTCACGGTCAATCGCCGATAGATTTAACAGCTACAATACACCCTCTGTTCTGAAATAGTTACTTTAATCTTTTGGGCCATCTTTTAGTCCAGGAATCATAGGCTTTCCCTTAAACCCATGCGACTCGTGTTCTCTGAACACGTTGGGTGGTAAGCCTTTAATAAGCGGATCCGCTAACATCTTTGCGGTACTTATATGCTCAAGACTTATAATTTGATCCCGAACTTTATCTTTCACAACATAGTACTTTATGTCAATGTGTTTGGTAGCACCACTTGACTTATTGTTGTGGGCATACGTTCTGCGGGTTCATTATCGCAGTACAACTTAAGTGGTCTATTGATGTCGTCAACCACTTTTAAGCGGGTATGAACTTCTTTGCTTGATTCACGCCCGTAGCCTCATAACATGCTACAAACTCGGCATACATTGTGGACGATGTAGTGACGGTTTGCTTTGAGCTTTTCCACGATATAGCTCCTCTAGCGAGAGTGAACACATATCCGGATGTTGACTTTCTATCATCTCCCGCATAATCAGAATCTGTATACCCCACTATATGGAGTGAATCTGATCTTTTGCATGTCATCATGAGGCCTTTTGTTCCTTGCAAATAACGCAAGACTTTCTTTACCAATTTCCAATGTTCTATTCTAGGATTGCTCTGGAATCTGCCAAGTAACCCGGTAACAAACGCTAAGTCAGGGCGCGTACACACTTGAGCATACTGCAAGCTTCCGACAGCTGAAGCATATGGAACCGATTTCATTTGATCGAGCTCGTACTGGTTCCTGGGGCAGTGAAAATCCCCATATCTGTCGCCCTTGACTATAGGTGCAGGTGAAGGACTACATTTATGCATACCAAATTTCTTTAAGACTTTCTCTATGTATGCCTTTTGTGACAGTCCCAATGTCCCTTTGTTTCTATCCCGATGAATTTCGATCCCTAGAACGAACGAAGCTTCACCAAGATCTTTCATGTCAAAGTTTGAGGACAAAACCTTCTTTGTCTCCAGTAGCAGATTGACATCACTACTAGCCAGTAGGATATCATCCACATACAGGATTAGGAAGATAAACTTCCTATCTTTAAACTTTGCATAAACACAGTTGTCCTCTACATTCTCTTTAAACCCAAATTTTCTTATTGTACTGTCAAACTTCAAATACCACTGTCTTGAAGCTTGCTTGAACCCATAAATCGATTTCTTTAGGTGGCATCCCATTCTTTCATTTCCTTCCACGACAAAACCTTTCGGTTGTGCCATGTAAACATTTTCCTCCAAATCCCCATTAAGAAATGCCGTCTTTACATCCATCTGATGTAACTCTAAATCATAATGTGCTACTAATGCCATTATGATTCGAAGAATCTTTACATGGGATGGAGAAAAGGTCTCATTGTAATCAATCCCTTCTCTTTGCGTAAAGCCTTTTGCCACAAGTCGCGCTTTGTATCTTTCTACATTCCTCGAGTCAAGCTTTGTCTTGTAGACCCATTCTGACCCTCTTGTTTGGCTTCTTTAGGAATAATTTCCAAGTCCCAGACTTTATTAGCCTTCATGGACCTCATTTCCTCTTCCATGGCCTCAAGCCAATTTGAAGAATTTTCGCTTCTCATGGCTTCTTCAAATGAGGTGGGATCATCCTCCATTTGAAATTCCTCTGTATGATAAATCTGATAATCATCAGAAATAGCTGATCTTCTTACTCTTTGAGACCTCCTCGGGGCTTCCTCATTTGGTACATCTTCTATTTGAGGCTGTTGTTGCTCCCCCTCATCAGTGGCAATGCGTTCTATAGGATCCTGAAGAACAGGTTCCTCATTCTCATTCATTGTTTCCATAGGAGGAACAATAACAGATGCTGGCACCACAGTGTCTTGCACCGTCGGTGCAGCGACAGCAGGTAGTGTGAAGAATGGCTCTTGAATCATCGGAGTGGGCGCATACACCCGCTTCTCTTCAAGGTCAATCTCTCGAGCTACCATGCTTCCCCTCATCATTTCATCCTCTAAGAAGACAACGTGTCTTGTTTCTACAAACTTTGTATATCATGCGGACGGTAGAAACGAAAACCTTTTGACTTTTGGGGTAGCCAATGAAATGGCAACTTACATTTTGGGATCAAGCTTCCCAAGGTTTGGGTTAAATACTTTAGCCTCGTGAGACTCCCCACACACGTAAGTGGTTTAGTGAGGAACTCTTCACATCCACAACTCAAATGCGGTGTTTTGGGCACCGATTTACTAGGCACTCTGTTGAGAATATGAATGGCGGTTTTCAACGCCTCCATCCATAAACTTCGGTGGCGGTGTGGAATAGCTCATCATGCTTCGCACCATATCCATCGAGTGCGGTTGTGTCTTTCAGCTACTCCATTTTCTTTGAGGTTCACCCGGTGTAGAATCTTGGGCCACTATGCCATTTTCTGTAAAAACCTTGCAAAGGTCCAGAACTTGTCCATATGGGGTATGTCGACCGTAGTACTCCCCCCACGGTTAGATCGGACTATCTTAATCTTTAAATCGTGTTGGTTTTTAACTTCAGCCTTAAATATCTTGAATTTATCTAAGGCTTCATTTCTTTCTTTGATTGGATAAATATATCCATAACGGGAGTAATCATCCGTGAATGTTATGAACGAGTCATAACCATCCACACTTTTCACAGGAAAAGGACCACAAATGTCTGTGTGAACAATTTGTAGAACTCCTGTGCTTCTTTTGGCGTCTTTCTTAATTTTCTTTACATATTTTCCTTTAATGCGTTCTCTGCATTGTTCTAAGTCTGAGAACTCTAATGGAGGAAGAATATCATTCTTAACTAGTCTTTCTATTCTCCCCCTCGAAATATGGCCTAAACAACAGTGCCATAATTTCAACGACGCATCTAGAGTTCTCTTTCGTTTCCTGTTTACATTCGTAGATGAGGATTCATTCACTTTCTCGCACGCGACGTTCCCATTATCGCATACGACATTCACTTCATCACGTAATGATAACAAATAAAGCTCATTTTGTAAGATGGCAAGACCAACACATTCTTTATTAAATATTATTTCACACTTGCCATTTCCAAAATGACAATCATAACCATCATTGTCCAAACATGAAACACTAATCAAATTCCTCTGTAAAGAGGGAACATAAAGAACATCTCTAAGTAAAAGAGTGAAGCCATCAGCTAGCTCTAATGAAAGATCTGTGGCTTCAACTTCAGCTTGGACTCCATTTGCGACTTTAACGCATCTTTCTTTTCTTTGCGTAGTCCTCGTCGAGCGGAATCCTGTAAGAATTAGCAACATGAGCAGTTGCTCTGAGTCAATCCACCAAGTAGATTTTGAATATTGCACATCAGATTCATTTATAAAGGTAATAATGTTCTCACCTTTCTTTGCCATTATCATCTTTAAGTAATCGGGACAGTTCTTCTTGTAGTGTCCGTCTTCTTGCTGATGAAGACAACGATCTTTGTCTCTGCAAACTTATTACTGTTGAGGTGATGGGCGGGGTTTTCCCTTGTTCTTTGAGGAGGAGTGCTGTTGAAGTTCTTTTTCTTGTTGTCCTTCACATAGTTGATAGAACCACCATGTGAGGATTTAATTCTTTCCTCCTCTTGCACACACATAGCTATGCACTTTTCTAAGTCCCATTTCTCGGGCTGCATGTTGTAGTTGACAACAAAGGTGTCAAACTCTTTCGGCAAGGAAGCAAAAATCAAATGAATAAGGAACTCATCCTTGAGCCAAATCCATTGGTTTGGGCTTGGATGCCAAGTTGCTCATCCTTAGTATGTGCTCTCTTATGCCACTACCACCACCAGTACCTTTACATGCAAAGTGCTTAATCATTTGTGTAGCATAAGTCTTTGAAGAGCGATGGCGACTCTTTATTTTCTCAAGGTACTCTGTGGCGAGTGTCACACTGCGATTGAGCCCAGTGCGAGGCTCAATCGTGTTCTTTATCACAGACCATACATTTCTTGTTGGTGTGGTCCATTCTTATGCTCAAGGTCATAAGACATCATAAGGAGCATGGTCCTCGGTCTTTTACCCAGCGATGTCGTCCTCATTTTCTTTTCTTCTTGGCGCCTCAGGCTCAGTGGGGCGTGCTGTGGTGAGAACCCAGTCCACCTCAGCCAAGATAAACGCTAAGTCTATCTTTTTCTTCTACTCTCCATAGTTATCTTCTTTGAGAGTGGGGATCTCTTTGATACAACTCATCAAGTTGTATCCACCTGAAAAATAATTCAAATAAAGTGAGAACATAACAGCAAAATTATATGCCTTATTTCCAACGTTGGTCAAAAATACGACATACAATTTTATTTATACATTAAATCTACATCACCGTTGGGCAGAAATAGAGATAATGCTCAAAACTCATCAATTAAAATTATAATACTGTTATTATCAATGTTGGTCAGAAAATAACAATATCATAATTCACAACAATTCTCAAAAATTAAATTCTCCCGTTGGTTCGAATTTAATTGAAAGAGTAATCAACATTAACTTTTGCAGCGGAAACATGAAATTATTCTAAAATTTATTCTTACTCAGAAGTATTATTACTGTACTCATCTAATCTCTGGAAAAGTAACACGTTGGTGCAAAATTTACAGAGATTTGATTCAAATTACATGAAATATATGCTGAAATAGATAACATCATGCGCTGCTGGGCCAAAAACCCAACAACCCTCCTTTTTTTTGATTCGGGTGTGAGGGGAAAAATTTCTTAGGGTTCAGAAAAACTTGATTCCTCTCCTTCTAACTTCTTAACTGAGCCTCCAAAAACCAGATCCAAAATCGGTTAGGGTAATTAGGGTTCACTGTAACTCTCTAGATCGGCTCCATAGGGTGGCTCTGATACCATTGTTGAAATCTTTGCGCCTAGGAGTCTAGATCTGAGAGGCCGAGGAGAGGGAGAGAGAGGACTGTAGGCATGGTTACTGACCGTCAGACGCATTGGAGGAGGAGCTGGCCATCGCTGCTTCGTCGGTGAAGTCTGCGCACGGGCAGCGACGGTCGGGGAAGAGGAGGATGGTGGCGGCGTCGTAGATCCGGTGAAGGGGACGGTGATGGAGCTTCCCGCCGCTGACTGTGCGTCCCTCTAGATCGGTCTAGGGTTTGTGTCGGTGGGGATTTGTGGCTCAGGCGAACCTCGTTACGAGCGCGGCGGCCCCCCCTTTATTTATTGCGCGTGCGACGAGAGCCCACCACCAATAGATGGGTGGCGCCCCGATCGGCGCGAATCAAGGCCCGATTAGTTGTTGGGCTAATGGGAGAGAGATCAATCCAACACGCATGTGTAGGCTCGGTGAGGAGTACTGCGGGAGGTGGCGGCGGCGGCGCCGTGGGGCGGCCGGAGAAAGTCGGGGCGGCCGGACTGCACCTTCACCACGCGGTGGCCGAGCTGCGAGATGGCCGGACGGGTGGCGCCGGCGAGGAGGGAGGCGCCGGGAGAGGCGGCGGCGGGGAGAGAGGCGGCGGGGGCGAGGAGCGGCGGCGGGCGGGTTGAGAAGAAGCGGCGGCGGGCGAGAAGGGGACCGGGGCGCGGTGGGGAGAGGAAGGGGAGAGGCGGGAGAGGCGCCGGCGGTGAGAGAGAGAGGAGGCGCCGGTGGGGAGGAGGCGGCGGCGGGGGAGGAGGAGGGGGAGGGCTCGGGGCGAGGGGGCGGGGCGGGCGGCGGGGAGAGGAAGGGGCGGCCGGCGGGAGAGGGGCGGCGGGGCCGGGGGAGGCGCGGCGGGAGAGGAGGGAGGCGGCGAGGGGCGAGGTGTGTGGGGCGGCGCGGCGGCGCGAGGCGGCGGGGCGGGGCGGGTGGTGGCGGCGGGGCCCGGGTGGCGGCGGGGGCACAGGGGTTCGGGAGTGGGGTGTGAATTTGAGAGGAGGCGGGAGGAGGGGTGGGGCGGGGAATTAGGGAGGGTAAAATCCTAAGCTCGCGAGCTATTCGAGCTCGGCTCGTTAAAGCTCGCGAGCTCGGGATAAAGCTTCGAGTCGGCTCGTTTGGGCTCGAGCCAAGCTCGAATCGAGTCTAGAGCGAGCCAGCGCGGCGGCTCGCGAGCCTCGAGCTTTTTACGACCTAGTGCGGCCCCTCTCTCGCCATCGTTTGCGGTTGCCGGCGAGTGGCAAGCCGCGGCAATGACAAATGGGGTAGGTTGCAGCTATGATGAGCGGAAGCGGTGGCAAGGCGCGGCACCATGGTGATGGACGGTGGCAGGAAGCGACTTGAAGCATTGGTGTAGTTTCATATATCTGACCTAATAATATCAGTAGCTTACTGATGCTATTTAGTGGATATTTTCTCTCCCGATTTGCTACGATTGAATCCGAAGCTAACTATCCAGAACCGATATTAAATCCAACCGGACATGGAATTCCCTTTTTGAATTTGATACCAACCAGATGCAATACTGGATGGGTCAGGAATTACCCATACTGTTTACACCCCTAGTCCGTGTAGAGACCAGGCAGAAAATATTGGTGTAGAGCGTGAAGTGTTGCTGCACCATTCTTTAATTTATAGGCGCGCCATTGGTGATGACTTGCTCGATGTCATCATGGCATGTTCAATAATGTTGGTCTCTATTTTCTCCACGTCATCTCTACATCACATATAGATAGAACTAGAGACAAGTACTCTAATATACTCATTCTTTTCAATGACGTTTTGAGAATTCATTTTTGTTCTCAAATATACAGTGTTTTGAGTTTTCTAGTCAATGTTTCTCCAAACAGCCCAAATTAAAGCTGGTAGTTATGAATGCATTAATCTAATTCAACTCACTTATCAGCCAACCACATTGGCATGTTTCCAAGATGAGTTAATACACATTTTCCTATATGATCGCTCGGCACCCAGTAGGCAAGGGCGGCCGAGCCTCTAGAGCGGCGCCACCGAGCGAGGCCAAGCTCATCCATGACCCCTCCTTTGCTACTGCCTTCACTGCTGCTAGCTTGTTGGGACTTTGGACTGGATTGAATGAGTGGTTGGATGGGTGGAGTTTGAGACATTTAAGCTCTGCTCAACTTGGTTTTTTTTTATGGTTTTTAGTTTTTTTTTACTATAGCTGGTTTATTTGCAATATAGCTATTGGTGATTTTTTGGTGTAATTAAATTTAAAAAATTAAAAATGAAAATACAGATTATCTCATCACGAACAATGCAAAGAAATACAAGAAAAAAGGCAAAAAAAAAAGTCCAAAAAGCTAGAAAGTTAGAAAAAAAAACAAAATTAAGAATAGTTAACTAGAAATTAAAAGGTAGAAGCTGAAATCGAAACATACGAGGCCTTAGTAATTAGTAATTATGGTTCTATTAAGAAGAGATAAACTGATTATATGTGATAGTATTAAACACTGTTTTGGTCTGTGGTCTGTGGAGCAGAGGCCAACGCGGCGAGTAAGTCCGAATGGAGAGGGTATTCGTTAATGGTGCAATGGGGACGTTTCACCGTCCAAAAACCGTCACTAAATTCCGACCGACCAGTGGTTCTTTCTACGTACGTAGTGGAGGACTCCATTGTCGCCATCGATAAGTCAGATCATGAATTGTGTTGACGTAAAGGCTGATTGATGTGAGATCATTTTTTCTGACAGAGGTATTCATTCATGGTGTAATGACAGGCATGGCATCGGCAGGCCGTCTCCATCTATTAGAGCATCTCCAACAGTATAAGCTAGTTACTAGCTCTAAGACAACTTCTCCAATAGTATTAACTTTTAGCACATAGCTCATAACATAAATAACCCCACATGACACTCTCACATAATCTTGGAATGTGTGTATGAGTCTAGCTCTTGATCAAGAGCTAGCTTTTCTCTCTCTTCTATTAAAATATGAAATAATATGCTTAGAGCTAGCTCATAAGTCACTATTGGAGATGCACCGTACGAATCCTGCGCCATCCCATGCATGCACTGCCAGGCGGGCCCGAGCACGCGCGTGCACGGATTTTACAACCGGCCGGCCAATGTTGTCAGTCTATGTTTTAATTTAGAGTTACTGTAGATGTAGGTAAAATTTTAATTTTTATTAGAAGATAAATATAATAAATTAGTAATATAAAACTCGCAACTAATAGTAGGCTACTTGCTTATCATACTTTATAATATACATAAGGAAAATATAATATCAAAGTCGAATAAATGCGTAAACGACTTACTATTGGGCTTAATGAAGAACAGGAAGCAACGCATACTTGATGCAGTGCAAAACATAGACGATGCAGTGCAGGAGCTGTCACACAAATATGCTGCCCAAAAACCTTATTACCGCTCCGTGCAAATATTCTCTGCGGCAATAGTTCGAAGACAGTCGCTCTCCCTCATTTGTGTGAACACACCATAACTAACACAATCAAAACCACTCAAATTCAACTCAACTCTCAACCTCTCTTGCCAACAGGGGCTAGTCTAATCGTAGCCATCAAGCCGATCAGGCCACCCTAACACCCACCGGTCAGACCATTGGCCGATCTGACTGTCAGCTAAATGCCAGTCAGCTCGCAAGACAGTTACACTGCTGACGGTCTGATCATTAGCCAAAGGCTGGTTAGATCACCGCCACTCTAACAGTAACAACTAGAGAAACAAAGGTACAAAATCAAACTCAACTAATGACAACACATTAAGAGTAAGGTTAAATACTCATTACCATGGTGGAGCTGCCATTACATGGTCTTACAATTGCAAACTGTATAAATTTTTTCAACATGAATGTAAATTATTTTTAAGCCAATTCCAACGGAAGTATAGAACAAACCAAGGAAATACAAGAGGTATGGTATAAATGTAACATAGCATGTTGCATATTTGCATCAAGGATAAATTATGTCTTACAGAGCCATTTGTCACTCCAATTTTTATGGTATTTTTTTTTAACTTAACCACTATTTTTATTCAATGGAGTGGCGATCTCATTGCAACTGAAACAACACAAGCATGCTATGCAATAATCAATGAATCTTCTGTAAACTATTTAGACAGCAGCACTGAACTGCTTCTTCAGTTTCCCCTGAGATATGCATCCCTGATTCCGTGTAGCTTTGCAGCCACTTCCTGCATGCTGGTGCATTGTCTTGGTGTAGCAAAGTCCAATATTTAGCAGAGAAAGCATGTAGTGTACACCTTTTTCCTTGACAGCCATTGGAGTTTCTTGGCAGGGGTCCAACTCTTGTCGCGGCTGGGGATCAACAGTATGCAATACCTTATCAGGGAAGTTGATCTCTGTAAACTTGGTGGTGGGCAATCCATCCTTAAAACATGTCATCTGTTAGCCTCCTTCAAATAAATATTTCGAGAAGAATAACTCCGAAGCTGTAAACATCTGAGGCAGTAGAGACTTGGCCACCCCCTGCACACTCTGTTGTCAACATCATACAAGAATGGTTTAGTCCAAATGTTAGTATTGAAAATGAGAAATCTCTGCTCAAGTTACAAAGAACCAAGAATGATGCAAAATTAGAAATTACCTGGAGCAACATATCCAATGGTCCCCTTGATTGCAACTGAAGAAGTTGAGTTTGAAGCTTCAAGAAAAGTTGAGTTTGAATCATGAGAGATGGAGCTGTGGAATCAACTTTGAATCTTGTGAGGCCAAAGTCCCCAACATGAACGGTCGTATTATCATCCAGAAGAATGTTGCTAGGCTTCATATCACAATGAACAATAGTTCCTTCGCTATTATGGTGTAGGTACTCAAGTGCATCTACTACATCCACCACAATGCTTATCCTTTCAACCAGTGTAATGTGGTTTGAAGGTAAAATACTTTCATCATCTCAAGTCGAGGATAGTAATGCATGCAAATCACTTGGTGGCATGAACTCATACACTATGGCTTTGAAATCATTTCCCTTAGCATCTATACTTGAGCACGCAGTAAAGATAGGAACTAGATTGCAATGCCACATATTTGTCAAAGCATTACATTCTGCAATGAAGCTCTTTTATTTTGTGCTCCCCTTGTCTCTAGGTTCAAGACTTTCACAGCAACCACATTTGTCCTGAAAATGTTTTCCTTGATATACTAAACTGTATCTTCCGCTAGCAATTAAATTGGATGTTGAGAATCCATCTGTTGCTTTAACAAGATCGTTATAACAAAACTTTGGGAAATTTACTATCAAACAAGGGCAAAGATATATATTTTCTCTTATGTTTTTCCTTCCAGAGAAACAAGACAGATATGACTATAGCAAGGGACACCATGCTGGCAAATGGGATCACTACTTTCAGTATAGTAGATTGCTTGTGCTTAGTTGAATTCAAATGTGTGACGACACATGCAAGTAGGTGTAAACTTGGTATCCCACCACAAAAAGCCTGATTTCCATCAATCTGCATGGTAGTTGCATTCCTAAAAACCCCTTTTGTTGGGATCTCACCATTAAGATGATTCAGTTACAAATCTAACTGCTCAAGAAGTTGTAGGTTACCAAGAGACGCTGGTATTGTCCCAGTAAAGTCATTGTGAGATAAGTTGAGCATTCTAAGGCTTCTTATGTTGCCTAATGAAGTGGGGGATGCTTCCATTGAAAATATTCCTATCCAACTCAACGTCTTCCAAACTTTCACAATTACCCAAAGTGTTAGGAATTTCTCCGGATAGCTTATTGGAATAAAGCTGCAAATATATAAGTTGCTTCGCTTCACCAATTTCAATAGGAAGTTGTCCATCTAGTTAGTTGAAGGATAAATCAATTTTTAATATTGTTGGAATTATGAAGATCTTCTTTGGTACCCTACCATGAAGATTGTTATTGGAAATACCCAATGCTTCAAGCATTTGGAGGTTTCCCAAGCTTGGGGGTATGTGTCCATCAAACTAGTTCAGTGTAGATAGAGTTTTACCAAATGAGATAAATTGGAAAAAATTGACAGAATGAACCCTGTAAATAGGTTGTCAGATAAACTTAGTTTATGCAAGCTTTTGAGAGCCCCGAGCCAAGTAAATCGATTATTACCCATTTTTAAAGTAATCAGGCTGGGAAGGTTTGCTATGCCGGAAGGAAAATGCCCTGATAGCTGATTTTGCCCCCATATGTACATATTGGAGTAGAATGGAATAGTTCCCGAATGAATTTGGCACACAGCCTTCTAGACGTTTTCCTATTATGGAGAACATTTATAGCCGAGTGCAATTGGCTAACCTGTTCATAAACTCTAAGTCTTGCTTGTTATGTGCATGGAGTTTATTCTACTCAAGGTTTAGCCAAGAAAGTTTAGTAAGAGTTTATTCCACTCAAGGTTTAGCCAAGACAGTTTAGTAAGTTTGCCAATAGAGCTAGGCACCACCCCAGTTAAATTATTCATTGATATATCAATAAGGTATAGCTCGGAAGCATTTGTCAATGAACATGGGATGTGCCCACGAAAGAAGTTGCTGTCCAATTCGAACAACTGGAGATTGGGTGGCGAGTTACTGATATTGGATGGTAAATCTCTGCTTAGGTCATTGAAAGCAAGGCTAGAAAGATTTAGGAGGGCTTGTGGATGTTGAGGAACCGTCGCTGGCAACCAGTCCGATCAATTCCTCTATTTAGAATGAAACGAATCAATCACAGAAAACAGAATAATAGATTGAAAACACACAGAGAGGTAGAGAGAACTCCTGGTCTTTCTTTATTGCTTTCGATTGCATGAGTACAAAATATGCCAGTACGGCTTCCTATTTATAGTCTACGATGAGGTGCCCACCATGGGCCTAGGCTCCAGGCCCAGGCCCAGGTTTCTTAACACTCCCCCTTGGGCACTCATTTGACACACTCATGCCTTATTAAAAGTCCATAAAAACCCATTGGGAAAAATTTGGAGAAAGAGTACATGATGCATGTTGTGCTGCGATGCACAAATTGCCTCATTAAAAACCTTGGTCGAGAATCTTTAGGAAAACTCGTCAAGAGAAAAAGAGTACAATTCACCCAATTTCATTCAATCTTCAGGACTTACTCTTTTGGGTACTTGGTTTTCATGACCAAGGTTTAATAACGGACCTGAGAGAATTCTCCCCCTGAATTCTGCACTTCTCTAAGTCTCATCATTCCAATACCTCGCATGCACCTTTCAAAGCTAGACGTAGGGAGTGATTTAGTGAATAAATCTACTAGATTTTCACATGACTTAGTATGCAGTACTTTAATCTCGTCCATCTTCTGCAATTTATGAGCATAGAAGAAATTGGGGTTGATGTGCTTTGTGAGATGACTCTTCACATAGCCCGTCTGCACTTGTGCAACACAAACTGCATTATCTTCATAGATAATTGTGGGGGTTTGCACAATATTCATTTCACATGACTGCTGGATGTGGTGAACCATTCGGCGGAGCCAAGTGCATTCTCGTGTGGCTTCATACAGTGCTATAATTTCTGAGTGGTTCGTCGAAGTTGTTATGAGACTTTGCTTGGACGATTTCCAGGAAATTGCAGTTCCACCATACAGGAATACATAGCAGGTTTGTGACGTTGTGGTATGCAGGTCAGACAGGTACCCCGCATCTACATAGCCAATCAAGTTCAGATCTTGCGGAAGATGTTCTTTATACCCTGCCAATGCCTTTTGATAGATTCTGCACTGTACCTTGCTAACAGGTTCACCGCAAATGCAATGTCTGGTCTAGTGCATTTTGCTAAATACATAAGTGATCCCACCCGATCATCAATACTTTCGATGGGTATGCTTTCACAAAGCCAAACCTTTCTAACACCTTCTGGGTGTAGGCCGACTTATGTACTAATATTCCTTCAGGGACATGCTCGAGCTGCAGGCCTAAGCAGAATTTGGTCTTGCCCAATCTTTCATTTCAAATTCCGACTCCAAGTAGGAGCTTGCTTCTTTTATGTCTTACATTGTTCTGATGATATTCATATCATCTACATACACTGAGATTATACAAAATCCATTCTGGGATCGTCGTATAAACAAAGAGGGACAGTCTTCATTGTTCGTATAGCCTTTCTTGCAGAGAAAGTCGCTTAAGTGATTATACCACATTCTGCTAGATTGCTTAAGTCCATATAGTGACTTTCTGAGTTTCACACTGTACAGATTTCTATTTGTTATGTCTTGGTTTAGGAGAAGGATTCCTTTAGGGACCTTCATATAAATCTCCGAATCCAAGTTTCCATAAAGGTATGCAGTTACCACATCCATCAATTTCATTTCTAAATTCAAGTTCACTGCTATTGAGATCAAGTATCTAAAGGTAATTCCACTCATGGTAGGGAGTAGGTTTATTCATAATCAACTCCGGGCGTTGAGTGAAACCTTGTGCTACCATTCTTGCTTTGTATCTAACTACTTCATTTCTTTCATTTCTCTTTCGAACAAAAACCTACTTATGCCCTACAGGGTGCACATGGGGAGGTGTGCAGCATACAGGCCCAAACACCTCTCTTTTGTTCAGAGATAGCAATTCAGTTTCTATTGCCTTTTTCCAATCTTCCCAATATGATCTTTTCTTACATTCAGCGAGCGATGTAGGCTCAGGATTAAGATCGATTGTGGCAATTTTCTTTGCAAAATAAATGTCGATATTGGCTGTTATCCTATTCATGGACTCTCCCGTGTGCACATAATTTATAGCTATTTCTTCATGAGTTGCTTCTTTTGGAGCTTGTCCTTGCACAACACTTCTTCCAATTGCGGTGGCAAGTCTCTTTAGTTTTTCGGATCCGATGTGTGCGCACACATCCATGCCGATTTCTTCTTCCATGAGGATATTTAGATCCGGTATGCCCTTTTATGAAGGTGTCATACTTGTGCCAGGTCTCAACTGGCACCCCTTCTCATTCTGGGGGACTTTAGTGATCGGATGTGATAAGTCTTTTTTATCCTTTTTCACCAGGCATCCCCGGTTACTTGGGATCCAAGGAGCCGAAGTTCTCGTCCTTTTATTCTGAGGCCTTTGGACGGGATTAGGGATACCTTCTGCTTTCTTTGGTATTTCAACCCTCTCTGGTGCATTGTGTGTAGGCACATGTGACTTAGTCACGCTCTTCAAATCACTAAAGTGATCAGGCAACTGGTTTGCTAATGCTTGCAAGTCAATGATCTTCTGGACCTCTTTCTCTGCTTCATTAGTGCGTGGGTCATGGGCATGAATTCTTGTGGCTTGCCACATATATTCCCGACATTTTTCATCAAGGGGTTGGTTTCCTCCCCCCAAATGTTGGGAAATTATTCTCATAAAAAATGCAATCAGCGAAGATGGCGGTATGCAAATCTCCCGACATGGGTTCCAAATACCTGATTATAGATACAGTCTCATAACCAACGTATATCCCAGTCTTACGGAGAGGGCCATTGCAGTACGCTGCGGAGTGGTATAGGTACATAAACCTTGCATCTATACCTCCTGAGATGAGAAATTTTCAGTGGTGACCTTTGCGCTAGTTGCATAGGTGAATGAATGCTGTAGGCCGATGGTCTAAAGTTGATGAGATTTGCTGCATGCAGGACTGCGTGTCCCCAACATGTAGCTGGCAAATTACAATTCTTCAAAAGGGGTCAGGCAATAAATTTAATTCTTTTGATTAATGCCTCTGCAAAACTATTCTGGGTATGGACATGCGGTACTGAATGCTCAACTGCAATCTACATCGCCATGCAATAATCATCAAATGCCTTTGAAGTAAAGTCTCCGACGTTGTCCATTCTGATGGACTTGATGTGATAATCTGGGAAGACATTTCTGATGCGAATGATCTGCGAGATCAGCTTTGCGAAAGCATGGTTTCTTGTGGACAATAAACCCACATACGACCATTTTGAGGAAGCATCAATGAGCACCATAAAATACTTAAATGGACCTGAAATAGGCTGAATGGGACCGCAAATGTCTCCCTGGATGCGTTCCAGGAATGCAGGGACTTCATCCTTCACTTTCAAAGTGGAGGGTCTAGTAATTAATTTCCTGGTGGCACATGCTGGGCACACAAAATCTTCGTGATCTGGGAATTTCTTTACATTAATATTATACCCTTGGAAATTGTTGATTATATTTCTCATCATTCTAAGACCTGAGTGGCCTAATCTGTCATGCCAGAGACAAAAGAGTTCAGAGCTTCTAAATACTGTCTTCAGGACAGTGTAGACTGTAGGTGCCTTGATATTGGTATAATATAGCCCAGTTTCTAGTGAAGGAAGTTTTTTCTAATACCCTTTTTCCATTCTCTTCGCGCTTCGTAATGAGCAGATATTTCTTACCGTACTTTTCTTCAGTCTCAATGTGGAAACCATTGGCGCGAATATTCTTAAAACTTAGGAGAGTTCTAGTCGATTTTGGGTACAATAAGGTTTTTTCAATGACCAAAGTTGTGCCCATGGGGAGTACAATTGTGGCTCTTACAGAACCAATTATACATGCATCGCTTCCGGCGATTGTCATAAGGTTGCTAGCATTCTTACGAATCGACTGAAAATACTTAGTCTCTCCTAATATGGTATTCGTTGTGCCGCTGTCGGCTAAGTATACTTCCTCCATAGGGCACCACACGCGTTCTAATATAAGGTATTTTATTAACATGTATTAGAAGGCATTCAACACATAAATAAAATACTTCAATATCAGAACATATCATGCCATTGCAAAACTGAATAAATGAATGAATTATTCAAAATCATTCAACCATCACGAGAAAACAAATGCTAAAGTACCATCCATGCAAGTTCTAACTTGTCCTTTTAACACAAAAATAAATGACAATTAAGTGTAATGCATTCTGTGCCTCAGACTGAATCTACTAGAAAATCAGAGACTTTTTTGGCTATTTTCTCGAGAGTGATATGCTCTTCGAGATAAATCATGGCAGTGGCTGCCTCTAAGTCGAAGGGGGGTGCTGCTGTTGTCGGGATGGTCTCAATCTCCATCAACGCGGGCAGCTGCTCAGAGCTCTCCCCCTCAACTGATGCAAAGTGGGCTTCAGGCTGCCCTTTGCCATCCTTCTTCTTTTGGGTTTGAAAGGCATCAATGACATGCTGCGGCTCCTTACAGATCCGCGACCAATGCCCCCACTTGCCACACTTGTAGCAACCTTAATTCTGCTGGCCATAGGTCTTGCCACTCCGCTTTGCCTTTTTGTCACTCGGAGCATCTGACTTGCCTTTCTGGGCAACGGTCTTACCCTTCTTTCCCATTTTCTTTATTAAGGGCTTTCGCACCTTGTAGCTCCAGCGTTGTCCTCGTGGCGGTGGAGCTCTCCGGTGGTTGAGTGACGTAATTCTTGCGAAGAAGTTCGTCCTGAGCCTCCGCAACCTGCATCATATCAATCAATTCGGCGTACTCCTTGTAACTGTCTTGACGATAGTTGCGAGCGAATTATCTTGCATTGGGGTGGAAGGTGGATAGGGTTTTCTTAACCTTCGCAAATCGTGATCGCTTGTCACGAGAGTTGAAGATTGGTACAAATCTGTGCAAGGCAAATTGTACTCCCGACCATCTTGAAGTCGGCAAACCTCAGTCTGATCCACTCTTGCTCTGCTTGAGGAAGAATGGTGTACTTTAGCCTCTCAAATTGCTTCTTGAGTGCCGTCTAGAGTGCTAGCGCGCTTTTCTCTGCCATGTACTCGTTCTTGAGTGTGAGGCAGAGGTGGTGCCTGAGAAAATGAAGTGCCTGATCATTCTCCTCAGGAGTGGGTTGGGCGTCATGCGGTCCACCATTCCCAATAGCCGCACGGAGCTTCTTAGCTCCACGCACTATCTCGATATCGGAAGCCAACGTCAGATAGTTTTGCCCATGCTGGGCCAGCTCCTCGAACTCCCGGTTCGTGATGCCAGTCATCTACATATGTATGAAAGAAATAAATAAGTTTACTGCTGGTAAACGTGCACGGAATTTTCGTAAATAAATGGTACAAAAGATTTTCGTAATGTTCCATAATTTTCTATGAATTTTCTATAAATTTTACTGCTAATTTCAGTGATTAAAAGCAATTTTAAAATTTTACAATTAACAAAAAAGTAAATAAATACAAAAAATAATAATGGCAGAAATAAATATGCTTCAAATGCTTAAAATAATTCAAAATTTGGATTTCCAAGGTCTTTTTACGCTAGAATATGAATTTTCAGTGAATTCTACAATTTTCGAGGGTATATACACAAATTTTCAGTTCAGAGAAAAATTCGCGCAATTTCCTGATTTTCCGAGGGTTTTCTGCAAAATTCGAGACCCGTTCGTAAATTCGAGGACCTCTTCATAATTTTCAGAATTACGAGGCCCTTTCTGCGAAATTCAGGATTTATATGCAAGATTTAAGGACTCTTCAGTAATTTACAGAAAATGGGAGGACTTTTCTGCAAATTTGCCAGCGCTGGCCTGTATTTCTTTTCCTTGTTTTTTCCTTTTCGGTCCATTCGGCCCGTTTGGCCCGCCCGGCCGGTTTTGAGGCACGGGGTAGGGTTTCCCTACCCCATCCTCTCCAGTGGCGGCGGCTACGAAACCGGCTCGGGCGCCGCAGCGGCCTGCAAGCGATGAAGTCGATCGACCGAATCGGCGGTCGGGGTCCGCGGCGCGGTGGCGGAGCGACGGGTCCGGCATCGTGGCAGTGGACAGGCGAATCCAGCGGTGGCCCGTGTGGGGCCGGCGGCGGTGCCCGACCAGTGTGACCGGCTTAGGAGGCACACGCGAGGTGGCGATGCCCGGCCTCGGAGGCTGCGGCGAGCGAGTCGCGGCGGCGGGTGCGCGAGGCGGCGAGGCTGGCGGCGGTGGCCCGTCGCGGCGGTGGCCCGTCGGGGCGCGGCGGCCATGTGAAGCGGCGCGCTGCGGTCGGGCCGGCTTCGGGTGGCGTTGCGCGGTCGGCTTGGGCGGCTGCCGTGTGGCGGCGCCGGCTATTGGCTGGCGGCTGGTGGCCGAGAGGGACATGCGGCTGGTCGGCGTCAAGCCGATGGCCAACGCGTATGGGGACGGCCGATGCCATCTTCGCATGCGACGGCTGTACGGGGCTACCGTGCTAATTTTTCCTTTTTTTTCTTTTTTCGATTTACAGTGCAATCAACACCTACTCTGTATGCAATCTACTGATCGACATTGTGTCGACGACTTGAAGTCTGCTCCTGGTAGATTAGAGCGGATTTGCATAGTAGAAAATCAATCTAGAACGTGAAATTACGAATTTAAAGCGATATAGATAATTCAATCTATTAGAGTTTCGATAATTACCTTTGATTCACCAGAGCAAAGTCGTGCTGATAACGTGTTGAAGAACCGTCGCTGGCGACCAGTCCGATCGATTCCTCTGCTTAGAATGAAATGAATCAATCACAGAAGACAGAATAATAGATTGAAAACACACAGAGAGGTAGAGAGAACTCCTGGTCTTTCTTTATTGCTTTCGATTGTATGAGTACAAAATATGCCAGTATGACTTCCTATTTATAGTCTACAATGAGGTGTCCACCATAGGCTTAGGCTCCTAGCGGATCCGATTTCTTAACGGTGAAACCAACCTACCAACTTAATGACACCTATTTGCAGGAATTGCAGCCGAGCAACCTTGCAAATCCATTTGGGACGTTGCCCTTGATATTATTATACACAAAACCAAGCCACATTAGCGTTGTGATATATGCAAGAGAAAGCAGTATGGATCGATAAGATTATTATTCAAAAGTTGCAGCTGTTGATAGCGATGGGGGGCAAATCTAGGGTTTTCATTACCGAAATCCATTTTCTACCAGTGGTGGCCGGTTTAAGGCGAAAATTGTGATTATCGGTTATTTTTGGATCAAAAATTTCAAACAAAATTTAAAATTCAAACAAATTTTGGCCGAAAATTGCCGATTATCGGCTGATTATCGGATGGAAAAATCGGGCCAAAAACGGGCGAAATTTTCTGAAACAAACACACGCAGGCTTCCAGATATTGAGAACTACAGACGAAATGAGCTACAACCAAAGTATTTCAAGATAGTATGCTCATCCTCCAATTAGAGCAAGTCCAATAATAGAGCCAAGTGTTTAGCTATAAGTCAAGTTATAAGAGCCAAGTTATACAATAATTTGTCTCCTATTTGTCTACAAAAGTTTTTTTATTATTATATGGTACCATGTCTCACATTCTCTTTCCTACTCCTCCTCACATACATTTATTATCTGGGCCCACCACTGCATAGGCTCCCGTGTGCAGCTTGTTGCTTGCATGAGAGCCAAACTCTTCTCTCTCTCCTCTCTTCTCTCCTCCACATCAGCAAAAATGCTGACTAGTTTGGTTATAAGACCCTTATTGTACTTGCTCTTAAGCACCTATGTCTTTGCGCGGACGGCGTCTCGAGGCCACAGGATGTGGTCAACTTTTGCATGTGAGTTACGAACTGCCATAGTAAGAAGGCACCAAATTTCATCTTTTTCCCCAATATAGACAAAAGATTTCAGAACACAGCGCAATGCAGTGGGAATGCAGAAAATGTATGGATCAACGCGAAGAAGAACTCCCAATCTATAAGCACACAAAAAAGTGAGAAGGATGACATAATAATCATATCAAAGGTTCAAAGTTTGGAGGAAAGAGATCGGCAACGGCTAACCAACAACAGAACCAGGCCTAAAAAACCGGCTTTTCAAGAAAACAGCAGAAAAAATTCACGGCACTGAAATGGGAAAAATAACATAAGGAACAATGACCCGAAAACTTGAACGGCAACAAAGATTTGTACCAAATAGACGGGGAAAAATTCGAACTTTTCGACGGGCAGAGACCCAAATCAACGCAAAGCAAGTGCAGGAGCAGCTCAACCACGGCGTGAATTCACACAACAGAATGCTCGAAACAAGCAAGGATCTCTCGAGCCGAGCCCACCTTCTTGCGCTGATCCTGCTGCATCTCACCGCTTCACCGGATCTTGCACCAAATCTCTTCATGGAGGCCACGCCTCTCCCCACACCGGCGGCAACAACACCAAGCCCACCACCGAATCGATGAGTGAGCGATGAGACGGCTCAGGGAGAGGAAGACGAACAGAGGAGAGGAAGAACCGAAGAACACCAATGTGAGCCAACTCAGCCACGCCGCCTGGAAGGGATGCACACGGGCAATAGGGAGCTATGCCGCGGCCATTTCAAATTGGGCCGAAATATTTTGCCCGGCAGCTGATTTTACCGGAGGGCCCGGTTAAATCGGTATTTTCAAAAATCGGCTGGTTTTCAGCCGGTTTTCCAAACCTTGCAAATCTGCATGAATGTGTCCAACCAGATTATTGCGATCCAACCATAGAACCGTGAGACTGGAACTGTTTGCAAAATCAGGTATAATTCCTTGTAGTGTGTTATTACTCAAGTAGAGGTTTGGAGGTGATGCAAGTGACCAAGAGATGAAGGATCTCTCCAGCGAATCTATTTATTGGTAGGAGTAAATGTTTTAGGAATGTTAGATTTCCAAATGAAGGAGAGATTTTCCCTACTAAACCTCGATTTGTAAGATTAAGAGCAGTGACACGACGTTGAGTCTTCATCCTATACAAGACGCCTTCCCAATGGCAGAAGTGTGTGTTGTCATATTCACTCCAGTACATCAAGGCTTGCTGCGGATCAAGACTGATTGCATTCTTGAATTCAAGTAGTGATAACCGATCTGTGTCGTTTCCATATAATGAGCTGCAGATGACTGGCATGTGCACTGCAAGCCATGAGCACCAATAGAAACTGGCCAAGTGCAGTATCATTTATGGTAGCTGCTACTTTGGTCGAATTTAGATCTTGGTTATATGCATAGAAGAAAACACGAGGAAAATTTAGATAGTTAGAGCAAGTTTAATAGTATAGATAGCTGCTACCTCTAATACATTTTCATGTCATCAAAAGGTAATGATGCAGCCAACTCATACAATAAGCTGGCTATAAGTTGTCTCTACAAGAGCTCTCAATCATTTAATACATACATGGGTATTGGTCATTTAATACATGCATGGGTATAGCAGTTAGTTCTATTGGTACATGCATAGATAACGCCTCTTTTCCTGTGCTATAGCCTGACTCTTGCATGGGAGCCGGCTTGCCTCTCTCTCTCTCCTTTTCTCTCCCCTCCACATAGGACTATGCTGACATGGATTCCCTTATAGCTAGCACAGTCAGCCTTATTAAACTTGCTCTTAGAAAACGTTGACAAAGATTCAGTTATCCTATCCAGTGGTTGGTATTTGAAGTACCTGAATGATTTAGTTTTAATGTCTTGAGCTACTCCTTTTCTCAAGACTTGCATTTCCTGCGGCAAGATTCAAAAGAAGTGGAAGTCCTGCCTAATGTAAGTGTAACACAGTGTTTTCTTCATCAGAACATGTTACAGCCTTTATGACTGCTCCTAGGATCTTTACGACCATCATCTAGACGCTACGATCACCTCCTGTAGCCGTACGACCACGTTATTGAGGCTACGATCACCACATTTGTCGTTACGACCACTCTGTTGATTCACCTACCACGTTGACAATTATTACGACCACTCTGTGATCCCTCCAATCACGCCTCGTTACTCCGACCACGTAGTCATAAATTTTAGCTGAAGTTATGACCATGTTCACCGTCGCGTCGCTGCACTTCCTTCGACCACGGTCGATCACCGTAGTCGTAGCTCCTTACGACCACGCAATGATTTTGTCAATTGCTGTTGTCTTAACCCTTATGACCACGTCTTCCTACTGTGTAACCGTGGTCATAACTCCTTTATAACCACGTCTTTAGTGAAACTTGGAATCAAAGGTACGTTCACATTGACTATGACTAATAGCTTTTGTTGAAAATAAATAGTAGTGGTTTTTAAAAAGAGGGGACGTACGGTGGTGAAAGTGGAGGAGATGTGTACGCGAGACGGAAACGAGAGTAGGGGTTCGTGGTATATCCATGAAACTTGTTTTATTCCCAGAACGAGAGTAGTGAAAAGTTATCTCAGGAAACCGAATATTTATATTGGTTTCTAACTTTATCTTTTTCTTTTTTATATAATATCATGACAACCTTAACAATATTAATCAGATCCTACGTTTTTGTTGAGGAACCGTCGCTGGCGACCAGTTCGAACAATTCCTCTGCTTAGAACAAGAACGAATCAACCACAGAAGATAGAATAATAGATTGAACACAGAGAGGTAGAGAGAACTCCTGGTCTTTCTTTATTGCTTTCAATTGCATCAGGTGTACATAATGAGTTGGTATGGCTCTCTATTTATATTCTACGGTGGGGTGCCCATAATGCGCCAGGACTCCTGGCTTGGGCCCAAGTTTCTCAACACTCCCCCTTGGGCACTCACCCAACACGTTCATGCCTCACTAAAACTCCATAAACACCTAGTGGGAAAATTTTGGAGAAAGAGCACATGATACATGTGATGCTGCGATGCACGAATTGCCTCATTAAAAACCTTGGTCGAGAAACTTCATGGAAAACTCGTCAAGGGAAAAAGAGTACAATCCACCCAATTTCATTTGGTCTTCAGGACTTTCCAACTACTAGACATGACTCCTCTTAATAGTACGACAACATATACTAGCAATTCAAATTTTCAACTAAACACCAAGACTGGTAAAAGACTAGAAATACATCTTTAGCCCTAACTAGTCATACTTTGCCTTAGCATCTTCGTGAAGCTTGATGGCGCACATGTTTACTTCAAGTCTGGGTCCTTGTCTTATTATGCATCAACCTATGATGCATCGTTCACTTGAACTCCATCAACATATGATGGGTCTTTACATGACTTGATAATCAACACATGATTATCTTCTCTTGGACATGCATCAACTCATGATGCATCTTCTTGTTAATGGTCTTCAACTCGTGAAGCTATCTTCCATCTTGTATCTTGACTTGAAGATCTTCAACACATGAAGTCATCCCAAGTCATCCTCTTTTGTGGAACCTAACCTATTCATCCAATTCATGGAAAATATTAGTCCACAAATCAATTGCCATTAATTACCAAACTTCACTATTAACTCATAATGGAGGGACTAGATTCTACAATCTTTCCATTTTAGTAATTCATGATAATCTCAACAAATAGTGAGATAAAAAATTGATTTTCAAGTATACAACATGTACACAATAATTGTATACTCTAGGATAAGCTTCTTAAGCAATTAACTCATTTGAGTGTCAGTATTTACCTTTGAGATTAATTGCTAGCAAAGTTTACACATCCAACTATTAACACATAATAGACGACCTAGATGACAGCCCGATTATGCGTATATATGATCTACACAAGTTATATATACTCAAGGAATATGTTTCAATATAAAGATCCTTAATATGTGAAAAGGGAACATGGATCAATACTAATGTAACAACAAAACATAGAATAAACTCCTGTAAATGTGTGCTTATATGAATGTATATTGGAAACATATGCACATATTCAAATTTGACTATTTATAAAGTTCAATCTATATTTTGGATCCGAGGAATGCACTAAGTAGAATACGATGTCGAATGCATACCTCTTATGATTTTTATCTTTTCATCCAAATGAGACTAAGCAATGTCATAATCAATGAATAAATTAGTCTCACAATTAGATTTGTCATTATCACTAAAACTAACTTAGTGGAGCTTGAACTTACAGCTGATGTGTTGCAGTTGGTATTAGAGTGGGCGTTAGATCCATGGTAGATAACTTAGTAACTTAGGCTACTTCAATCAAGTAAAAATCTAACTTAGGGCCTCTTATTAAAAAAAATCTGGCTTAGGTTGAGTAATTACCAAAACTTGACTTTGGCCAAATAATTAACTTAAACTTGACACACACTCTAGTGTACAATAGGATAGGGTTGGGTCAAAGCATTGCATTGTATTTGCATAGTTGTAATGTTGATTAGCAATGTTATGAGGTTGATGCGCATGAGTTGGTGGCAAACTGTCAAATTTATTGCTTGTGTGTCCAAGTGGAATTTATTAAGACTGTGTTGCATAATGATGTGAGAGACAGAGGTCGTGGCCGCTGTTGAGGCTAGGTCATGTTGCCATTCGAGGCATAGAGATAGTGCTGTTTGGCTCATAAGATGTTTTGCTTCGGTTTTGTGTAGTGGGTTCCCTTTAGTTAGTAGATATATAGCTGATAGTGATAAGTGCCCTTTGCAAGTCTAATATTCGGTGAGAGTTTTGATCCTACGAATGTTTAGAGTAACATGTGTGATGAGGCCTAATGCTTTTGTTCCAAAAAGACAATATCCAATAGTGGCTATAATGTTTGGTTAGGCTCAAGTGAGAGGTTATGGTTAAGGTAACTGGTTGGAAGGGCATAGGATTCCAAGTTGTGAGAAACGAGGAGTGGCCGACTTTAGTTATGCCCATGGGATCGAAGTTGATTTAAATTCAATGGGGTCTTAATATTTACATAAAAAAATAGCGACATAAGGCATATCCATCCCTACTTAATAGTTGGACTTAGAATTTTGATGAACTAGTAGGTCATTAAGGTTGTTTAGATTGTTGAACCCATTGAATGATTTGTTTTACTATAGTCCCAACTGAATAGCCTAACCGCATGATTTAGACATGTTAAAAGGTGTGTTAATCTATTGCTTTGGTGGAAATTCATCATGGAGTTATCCTCTCTATGGGCAATTGGTGATTGACTATAAAACTAAGTCTATCAATCTCGCATCATGATTGATTGTTGCAATTATGGCCAATGCCTTGGAAAGTCACATGAGACTTAAAAGTTTAGGGATGGACTTAATAGAGTTCTAGAGGGATTTTGTACCAATTTATAAGCATGAGTTGGCGAAATTGTAACTGCACCTATAGATAATTATGTGCATGACCATGGAGGTAGAATAAATGGATACCATGTTTAAGATAATAGTAAATGAGGTTCATGAAAGTACAGATGATGTGCTAAAATTTGGGTGATTGATCATCATCAAAGAGTAGCTGGTGAAGTTTAGATAGCATCTTGAAATCAGATGCTTGTGGGATTGTTTATTGATAGTGGATCTTTTGATCAAAGAGTTTTGTTCACGCCTTATGTTTTGCACACTCGATAGTCGTGATGACTGTGTTGTTGTGTAGTAAGGTTGCAGAGTTCGGTGAGTTATGGAGTAAAAATGGGAGAAGAAAGTATTATGAGGTTCTATGGTGAGTTTTTGGGAAGGTTTATGATGGAAAACTGGAAATCAATGATTTCTTTTTTAGCAAATTGACATTTGCAATATTATGTAAGTAGTACAAGGGGTACTGGCTTATTGTTCCTATAGAGTAAAGAATTTTGATTGATTTTTTGTGTTGGCATTTGAAGAAATGGTTTGTGTTTTGGCGTGCATGATCATTTGGAGTTCATGACTTCAGAAGAGGTTGTGTTCTATTTCTAATGATGATGAATGCTTAGAGTTGTGGTGGAGGATCCACATAACTCATAGTTGATTTATGTGCATGTCTTGAGTGTCATTTCCATGATGAAGTGATGCTATGATCGAAGGAAATGGCTCCCTTGTTAAAGGGTTGTATCATTGAAAGAGTGAATTCTGTGTTGTGGGAGTTTCATAGTTTGTTTTTATGGTAATAAGTGTTGAAATCATTCCAAATTCTTGCTTTTGAAAAAAATCATTTGGACTTCGTTTTGTTCTTGGATGCTTAAATTTTATATTCTTGTCTGATAAGGTTTGTTGAAGGGTTGGAATCCCTCGTTCCTAGAAGGAATATTAAATTCGTAACATGGAGTTTTGTTGGGCTTAAACGTATAGTGAGGATTATTGATATGATTAGTAATGAGGTGATCGCTAAGATTTGGGTAACTAATGGATTATAAGTTGATTGCATGTTATAATCCTTTGAGAGGAATTGAATTGAGGATAATATTAGCTTTGAGGCAAAACCAATTATGTTGTTGCTACTAGTAGAGCCTATAGGGAAGGGTAGTTAATGATGTCATGTTTAAGCTGGTAAGTCATTAGTAGCGTCAAGAGTGTAAGATTTTGATGAATGTACTTCCCTAATTATGTTTCTCATGGTAGGTATCATCACTAAATGTTGATGATGTTTTAGGTTGCTTGATTTCTATAATATGGATCGAAGATGTCAATGTTATCGGTGTCATTGGTGGGATATTTGAATCTTTGAAATATGAGTCTTAGGTTTCTTGATAGCTAGTGGTGGCTAAAAGATTAGGATAAAGTTGAGGTAGTGTCATAGGAGAACTTAGTTACCTGATTTTATATGAAATCCCGATAGGACTTACATCATTTCGTGGATGTGAGAAGGTGGGAGTTGATGTGTAATTTGATAAATCCACCGTTTTCAGTGACCATTATTTGAGGAAATAGTCAGAGAAATAATTAATTTCATGAGTTAACCATTGACGGAGTTCATCGTGGTGCAAATCAAGTGTGAGCTGAAACACTAGAGATAAAGGTACTAGAGGGATTGAAGTGATGGGATCCAATGCAAATTTTATGTTTAAGGGCATGTGGAATTATTTATTGACAATGTTTCGTTGGTGAAGGGGTTTTGCTTGGGTATTTTGCGATTCGTATACTAAAAATTTCCCAGATTTGTGCAGACATTGCGCTTAAGATTGAATTGGCTTTGTGGCTCATAAATTGGCGTTGGAAAAATGTGTTGCCACAAGGCAACCTAATGTGCTTTGGAAAGTTTCAGTATGTTAAACAGTGGAATTCTATTATTCTTGCTAAAAGCTTTAGTAAGAACTATATTTGCAAGATTTTTCACATGGATGTGTGACTGATACTAATTCTTAAGGGATACGAAGTAAGATATCTTTCATGTTAACTAAAATGATTGGCCGATGTTTAATGAGTTATTTTGGGATCATGTAATTTGGAAACTTGTCCATATCTCATTTTGAGGAAAAGTGGATTCAAGTGGGAAGTTGTAGGGTTTCCGCATTTTATATGTGATTCATGTGATCTTTACTCAAGCGTTACCTACTCGTCCAAGAGAATGTGCTTCCTTTCTTTGAAAAGGGAGGTTGATTTTGAGAAGTGAATCATTCTGCATGTTATATGTGGTATAGAGTTGTTTATTAGGATGAGAATTGATTTTTTGTCTTATTTTCTCTCTCTAAGAGGATTTGTTGTGGAGAAGTGGATTCATCCTATGACTGATTTTTATCTTTATGAAAGAATTTGTTCTGTAGAACTAAGTTGATTTTATTAATGTTATATGATACTTCTCTTTTAAAAGAGAAGAGCTCTTATTGTTATGAATAAAAGTAGTATGGTCTGTTTTTATAGGCAATGAAAGTGATTTTTTTTTAGAGGTTTAAGATTTTTGTATGTTAAGACATGAAATGCTAAAGGTTGTTGGCTTGCTAGATCACGGCCGAGCTGTGCACAGATATAGATAGGCACAGCATCACGCAGCGTTTAATTCTTAGTTTTTAGAGGCGTGCCAGTCAATCACGTACTGCTAACTGACTGGAATGCGTTGAGCATTTTCTTCAAAAGGCTGATGCAATCCATGCAGCCGACCGGCCGCTCGCGCGTCTTGGAGTTTAAGCGATCCCGTTTCCGTGATACCAGGGCAATCTTAATAACATTAAATCGTTTAGCTGGTCGCCATCAGCCAGTAAGTCAAGGCAGCTCTAATCAAATCTCATACTTAAGGCCAGTCTTAGGGCACTCCCAATGCAGAAACTATGAGATAGTTTCTATACTTGTCAATTAATGTAGACACTCACTACTACAGAAGAGGCTATACTGGACGGCTACATCACAGACGGTTCATACGTAACCGTCTGTGATTAAACTGTCATAGACGGTTTATACTGGCAACCATCGGTGATATTTTCACAGACGGTTATTAACACGAACGGTCTGTGATAAATGAGACATCACGCATGTTCGTTTTACTAACCGTCAGTGAAAGTTCCGACGGTTATTAAGACGAACGATGCGTGATTTTTAAAATTATCACAGACGGTTTCTGTTAATAACCGTCTGTGAAAATATCACAGACGGTTATTAACAGAAACCGTCTGTGATAATTTTAGAAATCGCAGACGGTTTGTATTACTAACCGTCGGTGAAAGTTCACAGACGGTTAGTAATACGAACCGTCTGTGGTATCGTTTAAACTACATCTATAGAGACAAAAGTCAAATTCAAGGTAATTTTATTACAAAAGTGCAAAAAAAGACATTCCCAGATTTGAATCTTCTGGACTTCATATGCTTCTTCGTCGACTTCTGGAGTTGGAGGATCAGCCACTGTGTTCTCGAATGCCGTCAAGATTGCCCTTGCCTTCTCGACTTCCTCCTCAAGAATGGGCAAATGATCATTAGCATGTTCCAAAATCTGAAACAGGATGTCAAGATGCGTTTCCGCATCATCGGCCCAATCTGCTTGATCGGAAAGTTTATCCAAGTGTGTCTGCAATGCCGCAAGATCTTTCTCCGCCTTGCGCACATTGTAGAGAAGAACAAGGCTGAGGGCGGTTTCCCTATCCTGAGTGGCAATGAGACACCTCCGTCGACGGCGGATGATGAGGTCCAGCTGACGGATGGAAGCTAGTCGAGGAAGGAGAGCAGGGTGTGAGCGGAGGAGCTGCTCCAGACGTAAATTTTTGGCCGCCTGTGTAAGGTTGCGTCCGAACAACTCATGATGGATAGATGAGAGGAAGGAGATCAAAAGAATTTTAGAAGTCATTATTGAGAAATCTGGTGATGAAGAAGATGATCAGGGAGAGCATAGTGTGTAGAAGGATTAGGGCGCGCATATATAAGCATGAACGCATGCAGACGCTTCGTATTTCAAACCATCTCTGCTATTATGATCAGGGAGAGCATAGTGTGTAGACGCTTCGTATTTCAAACCATCTCTGCTATTATGATTAGGGTGCGCATATTTAAGCATTAACGCAGACGCTTCGTATTTCAAACCATCTCTGCTATTAATATCACAAAACGAGTATCACAGACGATTCTTACTAATGAACCGTTTGTGATACTAGTATCACAGATGGTTTTTATTAAAAACTGTCTGTGTCTGTGATACCCTTCTGTCATAATATTCTGTTCATGATCAGAGGTTAATATATAAGTATGTCGCTTTGTTTGTCATATTCTGTTCATGATCAGAGGTTAATATATAAGTACACATAACGAGGGGATTGTTTGCTCACACCGACAAGGAGTACGTCATGGTACCCTTCAACCAAGGGTAAGTGCTTCACTACCTGCCACACATATGTTTCATTTGTACTTTACATGCAGCATGAACTTAGGATTAATCACTATGGCGACACATATGACTAGGAATCACTGGATTTTGATTGTGATTGTACCAAAGTGGAGCAAGGTAATATACCTTGATTCCCTCCTTAGGAGCAACCACGACTTCAGTCGTGTGCAAGAAGTACTTAATAGGTAAACTCATTTCCTCCATACATAACTCTATTGTAATATTTCTTTTGTTTGCAACGACCGAGGCTAAGTTTTTTGAATCACGTAGGGCATTTGCCGATTATGTTGCCCAAGGAGGAAGACACGACAAATCCAGTGACACGCTACGACACAACACGCGATTTCCGGTACCCGCTACAACACAACAATCCTATATCATACTTTGTTATAATGCCTTTAGAATTGACAATACCGATGTATGTAATTCTATTTTTGCAGTGTCACTAGCAGCTACAGGGCAACGTATGTGGATTCTACGTTTGCCGGCATATGAAGGAACTCATGGCTACTAAGATCAATGATCCAGAGGTTTCTCAAGTCCTTCCAATAATTATTACTTTCTGATTATATATATGTATTTATATTACACACACATGCTAATTAATGACTTAACATTGCTCCTAGCGACAGCGGGTGCACTTCGACGAAAGTGCATATGATCTTGACAATCTCGTCGAGATTCGTGCAATAATCTCCCAATTCTTGCTAGCAGAGGTCATAAGTAAGAGGAGAGAGTTCCACGCTGGCAATGGTGATAATTAGATGTTCAAACATTGGATTGAACTGTACAAATCAAACAATTCCTTCAATTGAATTCATTTGTCAGATATTGTGTAACGATCGATTTTCACTCTATATATGTATGTGATCGATCTGCTGGCTGTTTGTTACATTCATCTGTGTATCGAATTTTGTTGTAATTTACTATGAGTTGCAATCAACTTATATCTGTCATTTATCTGTAATCTGCTTGCTTACTTTCAGAGGGCATGGCTAGCATATCCTGAGGCTAGGCAAAAAACAGCAAATTAAATAGATGATGCACTTAATATCACAGACGGTTCATTGTTAAAAACCGTCTGTGATACAATATCACGAGCGGTTTTATTACTAACCGTCATGATATACAAATATCACGAGCGGTTAGTAATAAAAACCGTGCGTGATATTGTGTATATCACGACGGTCTTTATTACTAACGATGCATGATAGGCGAGTATCACGACGGTTGTTTATAAAAAATGCTCGTGATATTTGTATATCACAGACGGTCTTTATTACTAACGATGCAGTGATAGACGAGTATCACGACGGTTTTTATAAAAAACCGTCGCGTGATACTCGTCTATCCTGCATCGTTAGTAATAAAGACCGTCTATAATGTGAGTTATCACAGACGGCTCGGGAACCGTCCGTGATAACCACCAACTATCACTGACACCTAAACAGCGGCGGTTCAGAACCGTGCGTGATGACGATTCGAACCGTGCAGTGATAGGGCATGTCAGTAGCGATGACTACCCATAGAAACTATACTCCCAATGGATAGTTTCTACAAATAAAATTTTCATCCAATCATTTTATCTTCTCTCTCCTATCATCTACCTATCACAGCTCTTTCTATCTTGGTTCCCGTGTAGACATGGTTTCTTATATAAGAAACCATTTCCTTATCTCTCCTCCTTAACTCCAATGACACATCAGCATTTTGCCTACTTGACACCTTATTTAATGTCATAGAAACCACCCATTGGGACTGCCCTTAGTGGGAGGTTTCATGTCCCAGTTTCCAAGACTGCCATGTCACCTTTTCATGTTTGGAGTGATGAATGAAACATGCTCTCTCAATGCACAGTTTCATATGCTATCTGCAGCATTTAATTCTGGCATGTATTGTGATCAAATGTGCCATGTGAACTATGTAGCTTTGAGGGGAGATGGCGCACCGGATCCGGCGACGAGGAGGAGATAAAACAAAACGCTCTCAGTGCGCGTTTCACGCTATTTCCAAGGTGGTGGAAACAGTGCCCATCCGTTTCTTCACCATGAAACAGTATTTCTCTCTTTCTTCTTTAATACAGTGCCATGTCATCAGTTTTGCTGATATGTCATCTCATTTAATGCCCATGAAACCCTGATGAAATCCCCATTGAGACTGGCCTAAGAGCAAGTTTAATAGAAGAGGTGGCTGCCACCTCTAAGACTAGCCAAACAAGCAAAAAGAGTATACGTGACTCATGGTAGAGGTGGCTAATACAATAAGTTGAGTAGAGGTTACCTCTACTAAAGCACTCAAACATTTAATACTTGCATAAATATATCAGGGGTCATCTCTTGCATGAGAGGCAGCTTGCCTCTCTCTCCTCGTATGATGTGCTAGAGGTCACCTCTTGCATAGGGGCAGCTTGTCTCTCTCCTCTTTCTCTTTCTCTCTTCCACATAGGATTGTGTTGACGTGGATTTCGTTAGATGCGACCTAGTCAGCATTATTGTACTTGCTCTAAGGGTCTGTCTTTTAGGCTTCGACTTTTGTTTTTTTATTGCGGTTTATTGGTTTTAAGCTATTTATAAGAGAAAGTACCATAAACTCACATATGATTTTAACCGATATAAATGAAGTCTCAACAATGTATACTATAATTAACTTGTACACTCCGTTTTAAAAAAAACACTTCGTTTGAAAACTAGTTATTATAGAAAAACTAAAATGTAGCTTTTAAAAATTTGAAAGAAGATTTTCTAATTAGCGCACCAGGATAACATATAGTAATACAATCCAGTGTAAACGGTGTGAAAAAATACAAGAGCACGCGGATCCCTTAAACCGAGGGAAGTTGCCGGGCGAACATTCAAAATACATGCATCGTATATTTGAACAGCATCTAATTGCATACACATTCTTGGAATTGGATAGGTTTCAAAAACTGCCCACACAGCTTATCAATAATGAATTCCTTTCATTTCCTAGATCTCTTGTTTTTAAAAAACGACCCGTTACTTTAGTTTTTAGAAATGTTGTCAAGATAAAGAGAGGTTACAGTGTTGACCTGGATTTTTGGAGCCAAAACTGTCAATCGAGTAATTTTTTTTCTCAAATCAGTTATGTTTTTCTTTACCATCTGATTAGGGGTGCAAGGGGGCAGGTTGGCCTGTTGACCCTCTGGCCCGCCCTAAAATCATGGCTCCAAAGGTTCGTGGGCCAGCTCATAAAATTTTAGGAGCAATACGTGTCCGTAACCCTTTGATCCTCGGGTCGACCTGGCATCGAGCTCCTGTCGGCATCGGCGCATCGCATAGAGCATAGGTCCCCTCTTTTCCCACGATGCCACCCAATCACCACCGCTTCTACTTCCTCCTCCACTCTGCCGCCACCAGCGGTAGTGTCATCCGCATGGTGCGCCACTTTTGCATTTCCCTCTTCTCGACCTACACCAAAGCTTTCTCCATCCCCAATCCTCTCAAACCGTAGAGCCCAAGATAGCAGCAAGGCCATCACCTCTACACGCCACCGCCTCCTCCACTAGCTACGAGCTCATCCCCGCCATTGGCCTCGAAATTGTCCCCTCCGCCGACATGGCCAGTTCCTTGAGCTCGCAACATTGCTGAATACTAAGTTTTAGCAGGTTGCACATTTTGGACTAGCAATGATATCTGCATTGTAGTTCCTTTCAAGGCTCAAGTAGTAGATTTCAACATAGGAGACATATCAGCTTTGCTCAAGATGCTTTAGATGATATCTAATGCGTTTACATAACTACAAAAAGAAACAATTTCACAACCAGGAGGAAGAAATGAAGTAATGTAAAGAGTTTTTCTGAACTGTTGCTTTTCTTGGTCTTGGCTTGCGTATTGTCCTGCATAAGTTAACAAATAAACTAGCATTTATTATGATCAGCTACCATCTGAGTTCTAGCATGAGAAACGTAGTTGTGTTTGTGCAGAGTTCATTATATTTTCCTCAACCGTAACTTGCTAGTGCGTAATGCCTGGATGATGCTTATACCTTCTTTGTCCTGGGTCAATGTATTTCTTATCATTGCATTGCTATGAAAATAGAGCTAAAATTCCTAAACGTTGTTCTTGTTGACAGGATTCGTACAAATATTGACTTGCATGATGTAACATCTCAAATATGGGGACTAGTGTATTTGCGAAAATTGTAAAATCTTTTTGTCGCCTTTCATATCTCAAAAATTGGCTTCCTTTTGAGCTCTTGGTTTGGTTTTTGTGCCAAGTAAAATCCCCGATCAAGAAATAAAGAAACCCAATCATGCAAAGTTGGACTTGAATTCTCAGTTATCAAGACCGAAACAAACAAAACTAAAGGCAAAACATTTTTGAAATTCATGTTCGAATATTTGAACCAAGATTTTAATTTCAAAATTTAAGTCTTGAACTTAAAATTTTAGCAGAATCCGCCTCCAAATAATTTTCAACCCAAGAACTCGTATTTGACTTCAAAGCTCAAATTCAAATTTCGGAATTGAGAAGCCAAACCCCCAAAATTTTGGCCCTTCTTTCTCGCTTCCTCCTCTCTCTCCCCCTGCTCGTGCCCTTTCTCCTCCCTATGTCTTCTGTCTTTCGTTCCTCAGCACCATCCCCAAGCCGAGCTGCACCCAACTATGCCCGCGCGTGCACCCGTCGGCCGCACCGCGTATGTGCCCCTGTCGTCGCCTCCCCCCGTCTTACCTTCCTCGCGCGCATCACCCGGACATTCCTCCCCCGTGTTGCGCCATGCCGGCCGTGCACAACCCACGCACACCTGCACGGTCATATCATCTCGGCACCCACGCTGCCCCCACGTCGTACCACGACCATGACGCCGGCCGCCTTGGCCATACCGTGCCCTCTGCTCCCTGAACATCACTCTGGCGCCCGAGCACGGCCATGTGTCACGTTGTGTCGCCACCACGAATCCCGGCTGCACCCATGCGGCCATGCCAGCCGAGTTGCCTTCGCCCATGCCGGCCATACGCCAGTCCCATCGCTGTCCCCATGCTGTACCACGACACCTCCTCCCCCAGTTCTTGCCGCCCTCGTGCAGCATGTCACCCGGCAACAGCGCAACCCCTCTTCCTCGGCTACAAATAACCTCCCCCGGATGACTCCCCTACATCTCACCTCGCCTCTATTGGGATTTTCATATAACTTTCAATATTTATTATGATTATCGTCTGTCTTACTCAATATGAAATTATTCATATTATTGATACAAGTGATAGCAAATATTTTGATGCAAAATTTAACTCAAGAAATTAATACTCAATGTGCTGAGGAGAGCTGTGCTAGAATATGGTAGACATATTTATTGTGATCAAGTCTGCTGAAAATTGATATGCATGCATCTGTTCAACCCGGGCACAACACAGGGTGGAATAGCTGGGTTTGTAGGATTGGCTCTACAGGCTGTTGACCCACATGATCAGATTGGAATTGATCTCGTAAACAATCTGATCATGACGCATGACTCATACATGTGTGCTTGGGACTAATATATTTTAAACTTATAAATAAAACTGGTATGTCTGATCGTAGTTGGTGACATCATTCAGAAGTCTCATAGGATACTGGAAACAGGTGTGTCACTTTGTAACATTTGGAAGTGCAGTCTATAAATAGGTCCCTACCTTCTAGCCTTATTATATATTGTAAGTGATATCACAGATAAAATAGAAAAATAAAAAGTGGATTAGAAAATCTCTATAAAATTTATCTAGAGTTTTTTTTAAAAATCTAACATTAATACTAGAGGAACGTTCTCCGCATCTGCTTCGTTCTTCGAGCAAAGATTTCTCCATCTCCGCCTCTGCTTTGACCCCTGTGAAGTAATTTGGCTGCCTCGATCCTGATGTCGTCCGTGCAGAAGAAAGCCAAGAAATTCAAACTATTGCCATCAACACCCATCATGCATGCTTTGAAGACTTTCGCCCCCCGCCCATTTCAACTTAGCTTCTAACTTTATTTTTTTTATTATTCGTAAATTTCAATATTTTTTGAACTTTTTTGTCGGTTCTTTTTTTTTTCCGTATTCATTTACGTTATCTGTGATGAGCTAACATATTTTTTCTATTTTTAATTTCTTAATTTTAATTATGTCAAATAAACCACCTTCAGTTACAGTATAATTTTAACCAATCCTCATTCTTCGTGCCAAAGCACGTCTCATCAAACGCATCAGTACATCAGAACAATGCTTCAAGAATTATCTAGGGTGTGTTTGGTTGCCTGAATCTCTTTCGTCCTGGATGGGTGGATCCGTATAATCTGAGAAAGAGCCTGTTTGGTTGCCTGTATAAGCGGATACAGCCTGTATGAGCGGATGCAAAAATACGCCCTCATCCTGGATGGGTGGATACGCTCAAAATGAGCTTCACTAGCCATCTGGATGAGTGGATGCAGTGTATCTTATGCGGTCCCACGTGTCGACCTCTCGGGTTTGGTAGATCGCATCCGCTCATACAGCAACCAAACAGCATCTCAGTTTTTTTGTATCCGCTCATACAGGCTCACCAAACATCTTCTTTTTCTGAAATACGATTCCACTCAGCCCGCATCCACTCATCCAGGATATACGATACAACCTCCATCCACGAACCAAACACACCCCTAGTGTTCCAACACAGACGTGAAGCTTGTTGATTTTTTCCACGCCTTGGTCTACGCGCCAGGGAAGCTCCTCGTGTTTGTTCGTCCGTCAGCACAAGCAGGGAAATCACGTGTAGGCTTCTTTGATCGGCATGCCATCAACCAGATCGATTTCACACGGAATCCTTCGGTAACAAAGTGCAGCTCATGATTATTCTAAATTTTTTTACTAAATTTATAAAAATAATTTAAAATATCCTTTTACCATTCTGAAAGAGCACTCAATATACATACTTGAGACATCATTTACTTATAGAAGAAAATAAAAAACTCTCTTAGAAAAAGGAAAGAAATACTTCTAAGTTACAACTTGGAGAAAGGAAAGAAATACTTCTAAGTTACAACTTGGAGAGGAAAAAGACAATAATAAAAGAAATTGACAAAAGAGGAAGTCTAATGGTGATTTGAGAGAAAAGCTTAACAAGAAACGCGATCAAGATGATCGTAAAAATTTTAACTCTTTTCAGATGAATGAAAAGTACAAGAATTTCAAGTGTCACAACTATGGTCAGTCTGTATGAAAAACAAGAAGCAGAATGAGCAAATGAATCAAAACAATTAACCAGTTGAGCGTAAAGGCAATTCTTCGTTTAACAGTATGTCTAATATTTTTATATGCACTGAATCTTTACTTACTACTACTTTTCTAAATAGTTGGATTGTAGATTTTGGTGCTACTTCTCATATTTCTAGAGATAATAGAGATTTCACTTCTATACAAATAATACCAAGGGGAAATAGATATATCTTCTTAGACACTAATGCTAAAGTTGATGCACTTGAAATTGGAAATTATGTCCTAAAACTCCCTAATGGAGGAAAATTATTATTACAAGACACTTTATATTCACCTAGCATGAGAAGCAATTCAATCTCTGTTGCTCAATTAGAATCTATTGGTTATGACATACTATTTGGAAAAGGAAGAGTTAAAATATTGCTTAATAGAAAATTAGTGCATACTTGAACTCGTCATGATGGTCCTTATTTTCTTGATAAACTATTAAATGATGACAATATTGTTGCTTAGTTGGTGAAAATAACCTCATAGTGAAGAATACTAATGATAGGAACACATGCTCAGAGTCATATTTATGGCATTTACTATTTGCTCACATATCTAAAAACAAAATTAAGAGGCTTATTAATTTTGGAATTCTGCACTTTAAGTGAGAGGATTTTGGTATTTGTGAGGCATGTATAATGGGTAAGATGACTTGTGCGCCTTTTCCAAAGGTGGAAAGATCAAATGAGCCTTTTGTCATTATTCATTCTGATATTTGTGGTGAAATGTCTACTCCCACTAGAGGTCAAAAGATTTATTTTATCATATACATTGATGATTATTCTAGATTTAGATATGTGTATCTTCTTAAACAAAAGTCGGAAGGCTTTGATGTGTTCAAGACATTTAAAACTGAAGTGAAAAATCAATTAAATAGAAAGATCAAGGTTTTGAGAATTGATCGTGGAGGAGAATACACTTCAGGAATATTAAATAATTTTTGTAAAGAGCATATAATTATTCATCATTATACTATACCTTACACTCCAAACCAAAATAGTGTTGCCGAGAAGAGGAATAAAACACTTATGGATATGGTTAGATCTATGATGGCTTATTCAGATCATTCTTTGTCTTTTGGAGGAAATTATACATACTGCTGTTTATTTATTAAATCATTCATCATCTAAGACTGTAAAAATCACTCCTAATAAGTTGTAAACTGGAAGGAAAATTATAGCCTAAAAGCACACTAGAAATTTGTTATCAGTTATTCTTTGGAATTTAAAGAGGACAAGTTTTTCGATACAGAAAAAGGATAAACTGGTGGAAAGAAGGAATGAAATACTTTTATATCTAAACACACATCGCCGCGCTAAGTGAGCAAGGGTGGAATTATTGGCAACTCTACAAAAACACAGATGGATACATCTGGTATTAATTCTCACACTAAAGGAGATTCTGTTCTGAAGGAAATACAAATCAAACTTTCAACACTAACATATTTAGGAAAAGTGGGAGGAATTTAAGTACACCCCAATATCTAGATGATTATTATTTGTTCTTGGGGGAAGTTCACTTTAAAATTTTTAAATTTAGAGGAAGAACCAAAACTATGGGTGGAAACAGTGCGGGAAGAATTAAACTCGATGAAGAGGAACTTGTTGATTTACCAAACAACCGTAAGCCCAAAGGTTATAAATGGGATTTTTAAAAAGAAATTGAATGCAATGAGTTTAGTGGAAAATTATAAGACTAAATTTTTTGTTAAAGGCTAATTTTTTGTTAAAGGCTTTACACAAAGGAAATGTATTGACTTTGTGAAAACTTTACACAAAGAGAAGGTATTGACTTTGTGAAAACCTTTTTTCTCATGTTGCTAAATTTACTGTAATTTGTATTATTAGTACTTTGATGGCTTATTGTGATCTTGAACTACACCAAATGGATGATGAAATTGCCTTTTTTTAGTGGTCTTTTAGAGGAAGAAATTTATATAAAACAGCCAGAAGATTTTGGGAAATAGGAAATGAAAATCAGGTTTGCAAATTAAATAGATTAATTTATGGTCTTAAAAAAGCTTCACATTAATGGTATATTCTATTTGATAATTCTATCACGTCATATGGTTTTCAATAATGGAAGGTGATCATTGCATATATACAAAAAGTTATGGGTAAGTATTTTGTCTTATTGCCTTTATGTGCTGATATGCTCATTGTTTCTATTGGCAAAAGCACATTGATGAAAGTGAAAGCTTAGTTATCTTCTAAATTTGATATGAAAGATATGGAGGAAACTTCCTATGTTTTTGGGAGTGGAAATACATAGAGATCAGAATAAAAAGATTCTTGGGTTGTCCCAAAAAGCATACCTTGGAAATATTTTAAAACAATTCTCTATGGAAAATAACAAACCTATTAATGCACCTATTGTGAAGGGAACTATACTCAATGAGGAATTATGTAAAAATACTCATGAGGAAAAGGGGAACTATACTGAACTATACTCAGTGAGGAATTATATCAAAATACTTATCAGGAAAAGGGGAACTATACTCAGTGAAAAATTATGTCAAAATACTCATGAGGAAAAAGAGAACTATACTCAGTGGGGAATTACGTCGAAATACTCCTAAGGAAAAAGCTAGAATGAATGGAATTTCTTATTCTTCAGCTTTGGAATGTCTTATGTATGCTATATTTTTCACATGATCTGACCTTAGCCATACCATTGGAATTCTTATTGGATATCAAAAAGAATCCTGGGGAAGAGCACTGGAATCAAATCAAATATGTATTGTGTTATGTCAGAGAAACTATGGATTATTCATTATGTTTTAATGACCATAATCTTCAACTGCAAGGTTATTCCGATGCTGATTGGCAAATAACTTCTGGTTATCTATTTACATTGGCAGGAGGTGTTATTTCTTAGTGTAGCAGGAAACATGATACAATTGCTCATTTTACTATGGAAGCTGAATACATTACTACATCTAAAGTAGCAAAGGAAATTGTATGACTAAGGGAATATCTTGCATCATTTAAGGTCGTGGAAAGTGCATCACAACCTATCACTTATTTCAAAGTAAAAATAAACACATTGAAGGAAGATACACTGAATAAGCCAGTTAGTCAGGAATTATTTTCTAATCATGATTAAATCATGGAACTTCAGTTTATTGATTGAAATATTTCAACCAAGTGGGAGATGTTGGGATCTTTTTGTGGTTTTCAATATTTATTATTGTTATCGTCTATCTTACTCAATGTGGAATTATTCATATTATTGATGTAAGTGATAGAGAATATTTTGATGTGGAATTTAACTCGAGGAATTAATACTCGAGGTGTTGAGGACGGCTGTGCTGGAATATGGTAGTCATATTTATTGAGATCAAGTTTGCTGAAATTTGATATGTATGCATTTGTTTAACCCGGGCACAACATAGGGCGGAATAGCTGGGTTTGTTTTGCAGGATCGGCTTTGTAGGCTATTGACCCACATGATCAGATTGGAATTGATCTTGTAAACAATCTGATCATGGCGTATGACTCACACATGTGTTCTTGGGACTAATATATTTTAGACTCATAAAACTGGCCTATCTGATCGTGGTTGGTGACATGGTTCAGGAGTGTCACAGGATACCATAAACAGGTGGGTCACTTTGTAACACCTAGAAGTGGAGTCTATAAATAGGTCCATACCCTCTAGCCTCATTATGCATTGTGAGCGGCACCACCGATTAGACAGACGAGTAGCGGGTAGACCAAGAAGCCTCTGTAGAATTAATCTAGGGTTTTAAGAAAACCCAACAACATTCTCCTCAATTGCGCCCCTGCACCTTCATGATTGCCTGAACGTCCCTCAAGCCTCCATCTTCCCTCCTTCTGACTGCTCCACCGCCGCCAAGCCTTCTCCCTCACCGTTGTGTCGCCACTAAGAAGCCCCATGCGTCGCCCCCGTCCACATCACTGGCTCGCCATGGACCTTCTTTGCCTCGGCAAATCACCTAGTGAGCTTCCCCATGACTCACTCTTGCTCGTACTCCTCTCCGATTTCTCCCTCTTCCACCACAGCAGTGCCACCTCGTTCGGCCCCTGCCTTTGACTACCACTCACTGCCGCCTTGTTCCACCCCTGCCTCCGACCATCACGCACCGTCGCCAGCCTGCCCTGTATGCCACGGCCCAAGCCAACACCTCCCCTCGCCTCCTAACCTCCCTAGGGGCCCATTTTGTCTATCGCCTCCATCCCTACGGCCATCAATCGCCGGCCATGCGCACCACCCTTCCCTTTCATCCTCTCCGTTGCGGCCGAAACAGAACCACCCCCATACCACTCTCCCCTTGAATGGCAAATAGGCCCGGCTAGTATGTCTCGTCCTGCATACATGACTCAATATCCTTTGGCATATGGCTAAAATGTGGGATTCCTGTTTAAGAAACATTCAAACATGCAATCTGATGAAAAGTGTTTTGTAAATAAAAATGGGAATATGTAGGATCGTATGGCATAATTAGGGGGGATGAATGATTGCCTCCGCTTTTCAACTCTTCAAGTAGTTGATAATGATTTCGACAAATCGATTGACAATTCAACGCTCAACTTTGCACATAGTCAAATGATCTAGCTGCGCTAGCAATCACTAGAACACTTCAACACATCACGAATCAGATTGATTCAGGATGCTCTTTATTGCTGGATTTTCATGGGTTTACAAAGTGCCCTCACAAGCACCCCTAAAAACCCTCGCACAAAAATCTTCCTCAAAGCCACGGCCAAAACACTTGGCCTATCCTTGCTTCTATATGCTAGAGTCCAAACTGTGTTTGCCTCAAACACGTAAATCTCAAACTGTGTCCTTATCTCTTGGACACGTAATCCTATCTCTTCCTCAAATCAAGGGACCCGAAACCCTTCCAAACACAGGTTTTACCATATCTCTAACTCTTCCCGTTATGGACTCCTTCCATAATGTTTCCAATCTCACCACGTGATGAAGCCTCCAGGTACGCACCTCCCGTAGCTCCATCTCGCATCATCAACCTCCGTGTAGAAGTCTCTAGGACCGCACTGAGCACTTCTTCACGCATCACTATCTTTGATCTCCACGTGCTCCAGCATCAATCCGACCATCTCGCATGACCTCCTCAACCATCTGGACCTCAGATCTCTCCATCCTAGTCCCGGTCCTCCACATCACGAACCATAATCATCTTTACGCTCATCTGCACATGCAAATACTAAAGAAACCTTCTCCCGGCATAAGTTCTCCATAACTTGACCGTCATCAGCACACACACACACCACCTTGTCCATCCATAGACAAGAACAAAACCATCCACGACCATCAACCAGGTCGTCCATGACCACAATTCTATCACTTTCTAGAAACCAGCTCATTACGACTGCTAGCTCAACGAGTACTCGAAAACAACAAGACCTTCACTTCACTCAAAACACTCAGGAAAAACAAGCATTGCTACTAACTAGAACCACCGAGTCTCGACTACCAGGTACCAATCACATAACACAAGTCTATGACAACCAATAGCAATAACTACGACTACTGACCACTGGCCATCGAGTACCGAGCCCTTCCGACTACCGAGTACTCCCATCTTTCGAGTATTAAAACCTTCGAGTACTGTCCCTCTGAACATTATTCACCAATCCCCAACTAGCATGCACAAACCAGCCAACCACTGGCCCAACACGAGTACTCGAGGTACTCGAAGATCATAAGAATTGAAGCACCCATATTGATAATAAAGTCTACGAGTACCTACCGTAAAGTTTATGACTATCGACCAGTTACTATAGCTACGACCATCGATAAGGCCATGTAGCTACATCCATCAAAAAGTACTGAAAGTTACCATGTTCAACCAGGTATGGTCGTTCTACCGTAGATGATGTTCCATGATTGAATTGCCATGGTTGAAGCCAACTGTGGTCGAAGTCGCCGTAGTCAAAAATACCATAGTCGAAGTTCAGTGACATTCAAAGGCCGTCTGATGCCATTCAGACCCGGTCGAACTGGTCCAAAACTACTCAGAGCAACCAAAAACACTCAAAGCCGACTAAAATCACTCGGAGCAGATCTAAACCATTCGGACCCAAGCAAAAACCCCTTGAACACGACCGAAACCACTCGAACCTGAAACCTACAACTGCAATCAACCGAAACTATCACAAACACAAAATCTAAAGTAATCCAAATATCAATTATTCATCATCGCTTTAGGTACTACCATCCACATGGTCTAACAATCTCTCCATTGATGAATACATTGACAACACCTTAAAAATCTCAAATGAATTGTGTTTTGAAAGAAAGCAAAATTTGCGAAACTTAACAAACCCTCGACAAAACTCATGAAACTCCCCCTCAACATCAAATTTCTTTAGTTTCTTCCAAATGATCAAATTTCTCTAGTTTCTCCCAAATTACTCTCCCCCTTTCTCTAATTTCTCCCCCTTAGGCAATGAAATCATCAAGGGTTCCAAAGCGAGGATTAGTCTAAAAAGGAGCAAAGATAGTAAACATCCAGAAGCTTTGAGGATTATCCAAGTCACTTTGCACTGATTTAAGAATTTAAGCAAGTCATCTTTTTATGTAGAGCTCTCTAGATCATATAAACTCATATATCATATAACAATGTCATAATAAGTCTTTAGCATGATTAAGCAAATTAATGTACATGAAAAACTATTATAAAAATGACTAGTGAAGGTAAAGATCCCACTCAAGGAGATAGCCATCTAAAAATATAGATTTAAGTCAAGATGGTAGAATCACATGCTAAGTGAGACACAAGTTCCAAACTAAAACACAAAGCTTAACATAGATTTACATAACTCAACAGATAGCATTGACACTTGATTATGGCCTATCTCAGTAAAGCATGTCCTAGACTGGGAGCCATCTACAACAACCACATGAGCTTCAGCCCATATTAATTTTAGCACATTTAAAATGGTATTTTTGAGCCAACTTGATTCACATTTCATTAAGTGTAGCATCTCAAGCCTTATCTAATCGATCATGCCAAGCCAAAAGCTTAAGGTTTCATGATCTCGGTCATAGAAAACTCCCTCAAGTTCATGCCTAGTGCAATGCAAGCCATCTCATGAGAGAGAATTGTTGATATGCATACATTATTAGCAATTTCACCACAATTGGCACATGTATTTCTAAACAAGCTAAAAGTGATTCAAGAAGGAACTGAAATGGCTCAAACTTAGACTTGACCTAGAATCAGGATTTAACTAGGTATTTAAATATGACATATCTTAAAAAGCAATCACTCTAAACAAAACTTAGCTAAGAAATTAGCCTTGCCATGTTGTTTGTTCAAGTTGACAAAATTTAATTACAACTTATCATAATCAAAGCTACATAGCATATGAGTAAATATGATAAAGACAGCTGTACTTCTCATTTGATTCCAAAGTTTGGACTTGATGGATTGTTTGATAAGTATAATAACCAAAGCTTCCAAAATTTTAAGTACCAAGCTCCCCCCTCAAAATAATCCCATAGAATGCAATAGACCCAACTCACTCCGTAATTTAGCAAAACGAGAAGAATGAAGCGGTTTGGTGAAAATATCAAAAACTTGAGAATCAGAATCAATTAAGTGCAAGACAACATCTCCCTTTTCCACATGGTCTCTAAGAAAATAATAGCGAATATCAATGTGTTTGGTTCTTGAATGTTGCACAGGTTTTTTAGCAATACTAATCACACTAGTGTTATTATAGTAAAGTGGAATACTATCCAAACTTAAGCCAAAATCCTTAAGAGTAGCTATTATCCAAAGTAATTGAGAGCAACAAGAAGTAGCATCTACATATTCAGCCTTAGCAGTTGAAAGTGCAATAGATAGCTATTGCCTATAAGCCCATGAGACAAGCGATGTGCCCAAAAAGTAACATGTTTCCGAAGTACTCTTCCGATCAATTTGACAACCTCCAAAATCCGTATCTGAATAAACTCTAAGGGTAGGACAAGAGGAAGAAGAGTACCATAAGCCAAACACTAAAGTTGACTGGAGATACCTGAAAATACACTTTACCGCTTGTCGATATGAAGCACGTGGCGAAGCTTGAAAGCGAGCATACAAACACACAACAAAGTGAATGTCTGGCCTTAAACTGGTGAGATACAAAAGAGAGCCAATTATACTTATGTATTCCGTTTGATTGACAGCTTCCCCATCTTCGTCGGGATCCAACATAGCCATAGATCCCATGGATGTGGAAATTGGTTTAACTGTCCCATGTCAAAACGACAAAGTAGATCTTTGGTATACTTAGTTTGATGAACAAAAGTACTGTAACATCCCAAAATTCAGATGTTCAAAACTATGGAATTTTTAAAACTTTTCTTGCATTTTGTGGCATTCAAATTTTTTCTGAATATTTATTTGAAATCTTTTGAGTTTTGTGACATGCAAATAAATATATTGAGAAATAATATTTAAGTGAAAACAATAATGGTGTTAACAAAAGAAATGGAAAATCCGAGGATCTACACACAAACCAAATTCAAGTATTTGATAAAGGAAATAAAAGTTTGAAATTCAATTTAACTAGGTAAAGAAAAGTAATGGCTAAAGGAATATTAAAAACTCGTATCTAAATAATTGAACTGAGAATACAAATTTTGAATATCATGCAAAACTCAAAATCAATAAATCCCAATATAAATTTAAATTTAAATTAAAAATCCAAATTTCAAAGTTTTCTTGTTTTTCCTCTCCTCTCACTCACAATCTCTCTCTTTCTCTCATACATGTGGGCCCATCCACATTTTTCTCTCTCCTTCCTCCTCCCTCCCATTCCATTTCTCTGTAGCAGAGCCCCTCTCTTCACTCTCTCTTCCTCCTCTCCATCTTCCTATGTCTCCTTCCTCCTCTTCTCATTCTTCGCTTCGCCCGACCGGCTGGCCCCGCCTCCCCTGTTCATCTGTCATCACCACGCGCGCGCTTCTGGCTAAGTCACAGTTCCATCACGTCGCCCTGCGCCTCCGTCACATCACCCTGCCTACCCCGAGTCACCTCGCCGCGCGCCTTCTCCCGTCACCTCCGCTCCCACACTGCCTTCGTCAGCCACAGCGCAAGTGCGCCTGCTCCCGTCGCATCTCCACCTCGGCGCATGCTCTCAACGAGTCACCTTGCCCATGCCTTGCTCTACTGCGGCCATCTCGTCGTCTGACCTGAGGCAACGTCGTCGCTCCACAGCGAGCCCTACTCTTCGGTCGTCAGCCACAGCACCAGCCAGGCATCCCCCTTTGAGCTATAAGTGGCCTCCAACCTCCTCTTAGCCTCCCTGCGCCCTCCTATTTCCTCCACCTTCTTGTTCAGAGCCCAAGGCTCCCCCTGCCATCACCTAGCCGTACAACCACCGGCGCCTTCACACCGTTCCAGCCACAATGGCTGGTCCTTTCCCAAATTGAGCGTGTCACGGCGTGTCCCCACTCCCCATCTGCTTCCCCTCTGAGCTAATTGGATTTCCGCGCGCCGAAGCTCACCGCCCGCTACTTCTCCCCCATTACTAGCCAAAATCGCTGCCGCCATTGCCACTCCCTCCTCGGCGACCCCATATTTGATTCCTCACAATGGGAGTGTCTCCTCGGCATACCGGAGCTTCCCCCACTTCTGGCCGACACCCTCCACCACCCGAGAAACCCCCCAACGGTGACCTCCCCTACGCCGCCCCTGGTCTGTCGCCAGCCCGCCTCAGCATCCCTCTAGCTGCACCAACTTCCTGGGTAAGTTCCACAGGTCTCTCTCATGCTCATGCTCTCCCCACCTTTTCCCCCCTCATCTCCTGTTGTTGCTGCTGCCTTGTTTTTGCCTCATTGCCGGCCACTCTGGGCTGCCGCCCACCCACCTCGCCACCGCCCCAACCGATGCAGCGCCTCTCAATGCTCCCTCACCTTCCCCACAACCCATTTTGGTGGTTGCCACTCCCTCCCTGGCTACCACCTACCACCGACGAGCCCAGCGTCGAGCACCGCCTGGGTGCTCTGTTTTGAGCCCAATCCCTGTGCTCACCTCTTGTAATTTAATTCCCCCTTCTAGTCACAATAGGGCAGCTGCCCAGCTAGTTAGTCGAGCAACTCCTGAGCGCGTGAAAATGAGATCCCCGGTTCGAACTCCATTCCTGTACTTTTTTGTTTTCTTTGATCCATTTAAACTAAAGAAGACTAGAAAATAATCTATAAAAGCTAATAAATTTGATTAGGGTCTATATAAAAAATAATAAGATAATAAAATTTCCATCAAGGACGCTGAATAGAAGCTTATACGAATTGTAAGCACTCGAAGATTTAATCTCGAATAGTTGCATGTCATTAAAAATTAGCAAACTGATTGTCATACAAAAGTAACTAGTGTAAGTTCAAAATTGGTTGCACATCTCCAGTTATTATAAATGCCTTTTTTAAAAAATAACAATCAAAATAATTAAGTGAAATAAGAATTTGTATTTTGATTAACCTTCCACATAAAATGACAATGGATAAATTAGGATATGCCTAAAGAATATATCATAAAACTATTTGCATTACAAAAGCGTTATATAATTAAGTAATACATAATTTAACCATCTAAAATATGGCTGTCATTCCTATATCTTAAAAAGGTCATGAGAATACTTCTTTGCACAACCATTAAATAAATTGAAGAATTTAGCTGTTAATATTTAAACTATAATTATATGACTTAAATGAAAGATTTCCTTGCATATAATTAATTTTCTCAAAATCCATAGGGATCCCTCTCCAAATGGTACTTGAACAATTTAGGGAATTAAATTGAATGCTGAGTCACTAATGTTAATTTCGAATGCAAAATTAAAGTAAACGTTACCCCGAATATACTTAGTTAAATCTCTGCAGTGAGTGACATCTAAATTAAAGCATCCATTCCTGTTGGCCTATTTTCTTGGCATATAGTTGACACCATTAATAATTTATTAGAACTGTTATGTCAAAGGCAACTATCGGGAAAATAATGCTGAAAATCGTTAACATATCGACTAACCCTTAGCTCAGTATGCAAGTTAGATTAAAAATAATGTATGATCCCCTATGTCATGGTTAATGCTCTTATGATATACAAATTAGTGCTATTCAAGAAAAAGCAAGCTAAGATCATATATCGGTCCATAGGTCTAACCTGACTCATAAAACTTCCTTAATAAATATAAAATTGATAAAAGAAGATATTAAATAAAATGGGTTGCACCATGGTATCAATAGCTGGCTAAACCTAGCCATCCTCAAATCCAAAGCATAATATTTTTGTGAATATTCCTTCACCAAAAGCCTTCCTTAGCATCCATCTCGACGGGTTTCTCTTAGCCATTTATTACTTTGCTCCAACCCTTTTTGACTCCATCAATACTCCGTGCCCCATCAACCTTGCCTTGAATCACCCAAATCACCCATTAACTCATAATAAAGCTAAATTGAGTTTATTTGGATTTATTTGGACCTTTTGAGTTATTTGCATTTATTTGGATTCAGTTGTTTAGCGTGTAATTAGAAATTGGAGCACTGAAGATTCAATAGATCAAGCAAGACCAAGATCCAGACAAAGATGAAGACCAGGAACTCAAGACCATCGAGTGAGGAAAGCTTTTGAGTGAGCTCAAGACCGCGGTAAACCACGCAAGTTGAGTCAATACTTTGATCATATTGAACCTATATTTTCTGCATATTATTTTCATTTTAAATTATCAAATTGCTTGCTATTATTTCATGTGCAAATATATATTTGTTTTAAGAATTCTAGTTATGTGCCTATTATTTAACTTGTTAGTATTACACTCATTTTGAACACTTGAGTATCCGAGTCTTGTCACCCTAGCAAAATTATAATGGTAATCTTTTAAAAATAAATCTACAATTATGCGCTATGCCTAGTACTGCTTAGATTCTCGGGGGCATCAAAATACTCCAAGCATCACTTTAAATCATGAGAAACTGATTTGGGAAGTCATTGGAGAAAATGGCTAGTATATTTTGACATGGATATTTTATGCTCTCCAAAAACCCCAACTTGCTAAATTATCTAGGTAGATGGTTCGGGGGTGTGGTACAGTGGTGCACGAGAGTGTGGTTAGTGGTAGAACCGCCCAGATAACCCTAAGGACCAAATCTTGTGATGTCCTCCAGTGTATAACAGTACAACCACAAGCTGGCAAAATGTAGGCAGGGTTAACTAATTTGCATTGACCTAGCGTGGTTATGTGAAGGTGTGCACACATGCAAAGGGAAGGATGGCCTTATCCCCGCCTCTGCTGTGACGGCTCAAGAGGGAAACTTCTCGAGGGATGGTCGTATCCTATAGAAGAAAGACCATAGTGGGCGTAACCACACTAGGAAGATGCATTGTAATAACCTTGTTATGATTAACTCAGTTGCACGCCTAAGGAAGCGTAGCTGACATTGTGAGATAATCATATCTTGTGGGTAAAGTGTACAACCTCTTCTAAGTAAAAACTATTCGAATAGTCGTGCCCACGGTCATGGGCAGACATGGGAACTTAACTAGATATAGTTCTATTTTAAAAACTTTGTGGGTGAAATTGGAAAAGTGTTATGCAGTGAAAAACCCTGATTTGTGTTGCCCTGGATGTCACCCAGTGATAATATAAGCGATTATACACACTGAAAGGTTAGCATATGGTGCAGAAACCATGTAACGGTGGATGGAATCTAGACCACTATTATTATTGCATTCTTTCACACATTGAAAAAAATATGTTTTAGTTAAAACTGCTAGGTCTCAGGAAATTTCTATGTATCATATTTTAAAAGCAATTCATGCCAAATAAAATAACCCAAGCCTTCTCTTGATAAGCTATGCATGTTATCTATTTGCATCCTGTGTATTGGCTCGTGGAGCACGGTGGTTTGTGCTCACCCCCGCTCACTCAATTAATCCAGAATCAGGAAAAAAAACTTAAAAACAGGAGCATGATAAGAACCACCAAAGATGATATCATCACATAAATCTGTACGAGTAATAGATCATTGCCATGATTGAGAGTAAATAAAGTCTTATCTACCTTTCCCATTTGAAAGTCATTTTTTTAGCAAATAAGATTTAAGCCTATCGTACCATGCTCTATGTGCTTATTTTAGCCCATATAAAGCTTTAGACAATTTGTAAACATGGTTACAAAACTTAGAATTCTCAAAACTAGGTGGTTGTCTAACATACACCTTCTCCTCAATATAACTATTAAGAAAAACACTTTTCACATCTATTGATACAATCGAAAACCTTTGGATGCAGCAAATGCTAACAGAATTCTAATGGCTTCTAACCGAGCAACAAGTGCAAAAATTTCACCAAAGTCAAGACCTTCTACCTGGATGAATCCTTGAGCCACAAGTCTCGCATTATTCTGAACAACAACACCATCCTCACTCTATTTGTTCTTAAAAACCCATTTAGTTGCAATAATATTATGACCATGAGGAGGTGAAACTAAAGTCCAACCTTGTTCCACTCAAAATTTTCTAATTGCTCATGCATGGCATTGACCCATGACTCATCAGATAAAGCATGACTTACATCTTAGGGTTCAAAAGAGGAGATGAAGGCAGAATGAGCATAAGAGGCATTGGAGTTATACCTGCTACAAAGAACTCTCTCATTTACATCACCAATCATTTGTTCTAGGGGATGACGTCATTGAATGTACAGAGGAGCTTGCAGAGTGGTCGTAGACGTGCTCATTGACATAGTCGTAGCAGCCGTCATACTAGACATAAGTGCAGTCGTGGTAACTGAAGTCATAGGAGTGATCATAACGACTGTTGTCGAAGGAGAAGTCATAGAAGCTATAGTCGTAGGAGTGGTCGTACCATCTGATGTCGAAGGAGTAGCCGTTGCAGTTGTAGTTGTATGAGTCATAGTGTAGCTCGAGTAATCCCTGTTGTCGTCATCAGAGTCATAGAAAATGTCGTCAAGTACATCAGAGGCCTGTATACCTGCATTGTCAGCTCTAGTACTAGGACTAGCCTCATCAAAAGTGACCTCACAGGTCTCAACAATTTTGTTAGTTTCTAAGTTGAGTACTCGATAACCCTGAGTGTGAACTGCATACCCAAGAAACATACCATCTAAGGATCTAGATTCAAATTTATCAATATTGCCATATTTAAGGATGAAACATCGACATCCAAACACTCTAAAGTGAGAAATATTAGGAGAACAACCAAAATGAAGCTTACAAGAAGTCTTATGCAACTTAGGTCGCAAGAAAACTCTACTTGAAATATAGCAAGTAGTCAAAATAGCCTCAGCCTAATACTTCCCAGGAGTAGCATGTTCATTTAGCATTATTCTAGCCATCCTGACCAAGGTTCTATTCTTGCGTTCAACCACACCATTCTATTGCGACACTCGAGCTAACGAAAGTTGATGGTCGAAACCCTTTTCGACACAAAAGAAAGCAAATGATGTATTCTTGAATTCAGTTCCATTATCACTTATAATTGTTCTAAGTGCTCATGGAAGATCAATAGCAAGTCTAAGAGCCAACTCTCGAAAGTGACGAAGCTTTGTCCTTAAAGGCTATAAAATATACCCAAGAGTATCTAGAGTAATTGTCAATAAAAACAAGAATATACTATTTACCTCCAATAGACTAAACCCTAGACAGACCTATAGTGTCCATTTAAAATAATTGTCCAGGTGAATTAGTCATCACAAGTACGAGAGGGGGATGAGACGATGCGATAATCTTACCATGTCGACAAGGCGAACAAACTAGATCCATGGACTTTTCAATCTTAAGACTAACAACTCCTCTAACCAGATTCATATTACCGAGCCGAGCTAGATGATCAAAGCCAATGTGACCTAATCTATGGTGCCAGAAGAACAAATCCTTAGAGTCTGAAGAAATAAAACACCTAAAGTTCACCCTTAAACAAAGCGATCAACTCGACTTATTTTGCAAACAAGATCACCAGATGAATCTAAGATAAAACAAGAATGCTTTCTAAAGTTCACCTCAAGATTATCGTCTACCAACTGTGAAACCGAAAGCAGATTATAGCTCAACTTACTGACTAGAGCGACATCCTTTAAGATGAACTTATCGTTGACGTGCACAATGCCTTTTGCCAAAATTCATCCTTGAGAATTGTCCCCAAAAGTGATCATCTCGTCACCAGGGGCACGATTTAGAGAGGAGAACCAACGTGAATCTCGGGTTATGTGGCGAGAGCAACCGAAGTCGATGAACCATATATTCTCCTTCCTCTTGCGATGAGCCTACAGAGCAGTCGTCGGTGTCTTAGTACTAGGGTTAGTCAATAAAGATTTAGGTATCCAGTAATGAGATACTTAATTAATAGGAGCAAAAGTATGCACTGATAAAGATTTAAGTGAAGCATTAGCAATTGACACATTTTGACCAGTCGGTCGTTGAAAAGTAGGTTCGACTATAGATCAGTCGAAGCGGTCTGTCCTTCTCAGTAGAGGTGGTCTTGCAGTCGATTGGTTGAATCGCATGGAAGACACTGGTCAAAAGTCACTTGACTAACCATGTCAAATTGGTCCGGCCATCGATTGATCTAAACTAGAAAAAACATTGGTCGAGAGGCTTTTGAGGATCTGGTCCAACCGTGGGGAATAGCTGGTCGAAAATCCTGTTCGACCACTCTGGTTTGACCATGAAAGCCAGCTGGCCGAGCATGCTTATTTAACCTATCTTTCTTTTATTTCTTCGCTTTTCTAAAATAGAATTGAACCAAGTGACTGTCTTTTCTACAATGAGTACATTGATACTTGCTGGTTCAATTAACTTGACAGCTTTAGGAGGATTATTCTTAGCATGCTCAATACAATTAAATCTTAGACCATGATGCTTCACACTCATTTTTGATTTGTCTAGGATCATATTTAAATTCTTCTTGCCAAAGGAAAATCTTTCTAAAGTGTTCTTAAAATACTCATTTTCTTTAGACTGTGTAGAACATGATGAACATTTTATAGATTCATTCACAATCTCCTTAGAGGCACTAGATTAAACCAATTTTTCCTTTTTAGTAAAATCATAAAATTATCTAGTCAAAGCTTCTATCTCAGTATTAAGCTTAGGACAATTAGAACAGGAAATATTCTCATGATAAAACATTTATTGAATTGACTCCTGAGATAAATTAAGCCTAGCCTGAAGCAAATCACACTTAGAGCATGCTTTAGATTGAGCAGAAGAACTAGATTTGAGCTTTTCAATTTTGCAAGTTTTAGCTTCTCATCACAAGAGTCATATGCCACTTTTAATTCAACAGGTTTAGCAGTTACATTACTAAATTGAACCAAGGTTGATGCATTAATTTTTCTTTCAAACTGCAATTCAAATTGTGAAACTTGATAGGACGCACAAGATTCATCATCATGAAGAGAAGATCTAAGTCTATGAATTTCAGAGTTTAAGTTCTCAACAACAAGATCATGATTTTTAATTTTCTTTTTGTATTTATTGAGGTCCTCTATCAATCTAAGCACAACACAAGATAAATCAGTGTAGGAAGGTTTAATCTCGTCCGGATCACTGTAGAGATCATCATCATAATCCTCACTATTTGCCATAAAGCACATCCCTGTGAAGTCTGACTCCTTTGCCTACTTGTCATTGTCCTCATCACTTGCATATTCAACATTGCTCAAATCAATTTTCTTAAGTGCTGAGAGTACCTTGTAGACCGCCTTACGATAGTTGTGCTTCTTGCTTGAGGCAGTCTTGAACCAAAATCGACAAGTTGGTGCCTTGTCATCATCGACTTCATTACTCTTCAGTTTGGGGCAATTAAACTTAATGTTATTGAGTTCACCAGCATCTGATAGGACCTCTTCTCTGCCTTATTCTAATGTAATTGATTACCTTTGTTATCTTGTTGAAAAGAAGTACAAACTGCTATTCTGGTATCTCCTCTAATTGTTCATCTGAAATTGATCACAAGGCAGACAAAGAGACACTAGAGGAACTAGATGAACTGTCAGCTTGGTTAGTCACTAATAGAATGATTGATGGTAGTGACTAAAACATTCCAAACATACATATCTAGATAATTCAAAATTTGTTGAGCATTATCAAAATCATTATATATGACATCAATAGATTGCAAATAATTTATAATCTTATTGAAATGATTGAAAAGAGAATCTACTGATTGTCTAGATTTCATCTCAAATTTAGACTACTTTTGAATTGATTCTGACGCACACCTTTAACAGACTTTTATCCTTCATGATAATCGGCTAGAGTAGTCCAAATTTTATTTGTAGATTTAAGATGAGCAATCCTGACAAACTCATTTTAACTTAAACCTTACAATAAAATAAATCTAGCCTTAGCATTAGCTTTAACATTAGCAGTATTGGCAGTTGTAACAACAAGAGGTACTTCATATGTATTTTCAACTTTTTTGCCAAATAGTATTACCTTGCGTTTGTAGAAAGACATCCATGCGTGTTTTCTAGCAGAGAAAATCTGTTCCATCAAAAAATAATGGCTTACCAAAGAACCAATCCCGATTTGATGCCATTGCAACTTTTCTCTGATACCACTTGTAGGATCATATAGCACAATCAGAGGAGGGATGAATGATTTTCTCCACTTTTCAACTCTTCAAGTAGTCAATGAAGATTTCGACAGATCGATCGACAAGTCGATGCTCAGCTTTGCACGTAGTCAAATGATCTAGCTACACCAGCAATCACCAGAACACTTCAACACGTCATGAACTAGATTGATTCAAGATGTTCTTTACTGTTGGAGTTCCGTGGGATTACAAAGTGCCCTCACAAGCACCCCTAAAAACTCTAGCACAAAAATCTTCCTCAAAGCCATGGCCAAAACACTTGGCCTATCCCTACTTTTATATGCCATAGTCCAAACTATATTCACCTCAAACACTGACATCTCAAACCGTGTCCTTATCTCCTGGCACATAATCCTATCTCTTTCTCAAATCAAGGGACCCTAAACCCTTCCAAACATAGGTTTTACCATATCTCTAACCCTTCCCATTATGGACTTCTTCCATAATATTTCCAATCTCACCACGTGATGAAGCCTCCAAGTATGCACCTCCCGTAGCTCCATCTCGTATCATCAACCTCCCTATAGAAGCCTCTAGGACCGCACCATCTGTAACTTCTCCACGCATCACTACCTTTGATCTTCACATGCTCCAACATCAGCCCGACCATCTCGTGTGACCTACTCAACCATCTAGACCTCAGATCTCTCCATCCTAGTCCTGGTCCACCTCATCACCGATCATGATCGTCTCCACGCACACCTACACATGCAAATACCAAAGAAACTTTCTCCCAACATAAGTTCTCCAGAACTAGACCATCATCAGCACACACACTCACACCACCTTTGTCCATCCATAGACAAGAAAAATCATCCATGACCATCAACTAGGTTGTCCATAACCACCAATTCCATCGCTTTCCAGAAACTAGCTCATTACAACCGCTAGCTCAATGCGTACTTGAAAACAGCAAGTACTCAGGAATTACCTTCACTTCACTCAAAACAATCAGGAAAAGCAAGCATCGCTACCAATCAGAACCATCAAGTCCCGACTACCAGGTACTGACCACTGGCCACCGAGTACCAAGCCCTTCCGACTATCGAGTGCTCCCATCTTTTGAGTATCAAAACCTTTGAGTACTGTCCCTCCAAACATTGTTCACTGATCTCCAACTATCATGCACAGACTAGTCAACCACTGGCCTAACTCGAGTACTCGAAGATCATAAGAATTGAAGCACTCGTACCGACAATGAAGTCTATAAGTACCGACCAGTAAAGTCTACGACTATTGATCAGTTCCTGTAGCTACGACCATCAACAAGGCCCTGTAGCTACGGCCATCGAAAAGTACTGAAACTTACAATCTTCAACCAGGTATGGTCATTCTGCCGTAGACAATGTTTTGTGATTGAACTATCATGGTTGAAGTCAGCCGTGGTCAAAGTCACCGTAGTAAAAAATATCATAGTCGAAGTTTAGTGACATTCAGCCGTGCGATCCTTCGATGACACTCAAATGTCGTCTGATATTTCAAAGGCACTCAGAGGTTGTCTGATGCCACTCGGACCCGATCGGACTGGTCCGAAACTACTCGGAGCAACCAAAAACCATTCAGACCCGAGCAAAAACCACTCGAACGTGACTGAAACCACTCAGACTTGAAGATTACGACAGTAATCAACCAAAACTTTCATAAATGCAAAATCTAAAGCAATCCAAATGTTAATTATTCATCATCACTTTATGTGCGACCATCCACATGGTTTAACAAAATAAGGATTAATTATGAAAACACAATGGCAGTTCATGCATCTTAAATTTAAATTTTGCTTATTTGCATGGCAATAAAGATTACAAATTAACCCTCATGTAAAAATAGTTAAAGCAAGTTTATGCCATGATTTGTTTTCTAGCGAAAAGTAATTTTTTGAAATTAAAGTGATTAGCTCAATAAAAAGAATGCTAAGACAAAAAATTAATCACAAAATCAAATTAAAGGTTTATACAAGTTAAAATATGAGAGACTTAATCTTGATTAATTTCATGTCAGCCAAGAAAGTAGCAAGTTAATTATTATGAGAAGAATTAAAGCAAGGATTTAAATTTGCTAGTTATCTTATCTATATCCCGAATCCAATATCTATGCAGATAACTCTAAAAACGAATTATAAGCCACTGATATTTATCTTAAAACCCAAACCCTGCAAAAAAAAAAGATACATAAAATGATGTCATTTCATGCACGGAGCTTCTTTAATTAAAAGATCATGTTAAAATGTAATCTCGCCTAACTAATAACAACCCAGCCTTATCTCAAGATTTAAATTCCATGAAGGCATTTGAGAATATTTAATACACCAATAATTCAGTTCAATCTCGAAAGAGAACCCGGTTAATTCATAACTCACCTTCCCAATAAATTGCAACCATTCGTCATTTCTAATAAATTTGTTAATCAGCAAAATAACCAACTTTGCTCATAACAACAATTGGATTAAAATGACCAATCCCCTACTTCAATTAAGTTATTTAATTGATGGTTTGATTATCTGGCAGCCCCAATCTCAGTTAATATTGAATCTTGAATTATCAAGTTAAATTAACCAATTCACACTATAAACATCACATGTGAAACCCACATCCTAAAAATCACTAAGTGTTATCGCTCGGCAAATAATACCTAGTGCCCTGGTTAAACCACTAGTACAAATGTGCTTATCTATGACGATTACCTTGTGACGTTTAGGAATTTCGTCGTGAAACTTGAACTTTCAATGACGGAATTTGTAGCTTCGTCATAGGTGATGTGTGACGGAGCCCAGGCACTAAAAATAATGATGAAAAGCAAAGAAGCGTCACGAAACAACAAAACAAATTCGTCACAGATATAATGCACCCTTCTGCACACACCCACGTCCCACATGGCTCGATGGGTCCCACCTACGCATGGCTCGATGGGTCCCACATGCGGTCCCAGCTAGCGACGCCTAATCAACGCAGCCGCCGTTACGTGGATCCGATGCTCCCTCCCGTGTCGCTCCCATCCGGCGCGCCAAATCCTAGCTCCCGCGACGCCCGCGCGCCAAATCTCCTCCCCCTCGCCGTGCACGCGCGCCAAATCCTCGCCCCCGCCCCCCCCCGGCGCCGCCCCTCCTCGCCCCCCCGGCGCCCCTCCTCACGCCGCCCCTCGCTCCGCCGCCGCCCGCCCCTCCTCCCCGCCACCCCTCCTCTCCCCGTTCCCCTCCTTGCCTCCCCGCGCCCCTCCTCCCCGCGCCCCTCTTCTCCCCGTTCCCCTCTCGCCTCCCCGCCGCCCCTCCTCCCCGCCGGCGCCCCTCCTCCCCGTCGGCGCCCCTCCTCTCCCCGTTCCCCTCCTCGCCTCCACCCGCTGCCGCCTCCTCTCCCGCCCCGTCCCCTTCCTCTCCCCGCCGCCCCACCCCGTCCCCTCCTCGTCCCCTCGCCCCCTCTCCTTCCCCGCTGCCTCTCGTCCCCCGCGCCCCTCCTCTCCCCCGCCGCCGGTAGCCTTAAGGAGCAGGTAGATTCCTTACTTTTGCCCTAACTCTCTTGGTCAATTCTATATTCTCCTCTTCTGAATTTTGATTATGCCTAATAGTAAGTAGAACGCTAACATGCATGATTTTTGTGATCCAGCTAGCAAAGCAACTTATGATAATCTTCTGTCATTTATGTTTGCTATGTTAAGAGAATTGAAGCCTGGTGCCAGTTGATAATTGCTATTGAGTTTTTCTTTGGTAGCTCTGGAGCTAATTTTCGTTATTTGCATGCAATTTGGAAGTTGAGAACCTACACCAATGGACAACATGATTCTTAAATGTATGTTATTTTTTTGGGCATCCTCCTGCAAGTACCTATTGTGGCAAGTTTAAGGGCTAACATAGTGTTCTTGAGCATAGCAAACAGTTTAATTTTGAATATAGCCATTTTGATGTTTAATGTTTGATGTTCTTGGAAAGTTTAATGTTTTGAATATAGCCATTTTGATGAATTAGAAACTGCTGTGTAGATACACCATTAAGATGGTTTACTATAGTTACAATCTATAGATGACATGGAGCTTGCTATAGAGAGTGATTGACTATTACCATTGTGGATGCTCTTAGGTGTCTAATTTTCCCTACTTGTCATATCTTTGAACATGATAATTGAATGGCTACCGTTATTGATTGAATCTGAGCCTGTGGTCCCCTGACACCATAATCAAAACAATCGAAATCATCTGAGCCCGCGCGGCGCGCGGAGGCGATTTGGCGGCGGGAGGCAACCCGGCGGCGGCGGACCGGCGGCGCACCGGTGGCATGGGACCCGCGCTTTGGACCCGCGCGCGCACCGGCGGCGGACCCGGCGGCGTAGGCAGCTCGGTGGTGGACCCGCGGCGAGGCAACTTGGCGCCGGTGGAGCGTCCCCTGGTGGTCTGCGCGGCGGCAGAGACATCGCCGCGGAAATTTGTTCAATCAACTCTCTTTTGGGAAATTTGTTCAAACAGATGGATAGAAGTTGGATTCATGGGAGACAGTTCACACCTACATATATCACTGAGTTCAACAATTCATGCAATTTGTTAGTGAAAGATACCCGAAGACGACCATATACTTTGTCCGTGCGCAAATGTCTTAATCAAACTTTACGGCCTCAGCAAGAGGTGGATGACCACATACACATTTATGGAATGTCACTGCATACACTGTGGATTCATCATGGAGAGTCGGCGGATGATGAAGTAGTTGAGTATTTAGAGCAGGAGGTGGATGGATCGATCATGATGAAGGGATACATGTGGATGTGGCGGATGATGATTATGATGAGGATAACAGTACCGAGAGATGATAGGAGATCATGCGCAGCGGCAGAGGCGATGGAGAACAGCCAAGGTTTGCAAGAGTCCTTGAAGATGCGAAGCGGTCACTTGGCCCGGGATCTAGCCATTCAAAATTCTCTTTTCTGGTGAGGTTACTGTATATCAAGTCTCGTTATCGAATCATCAATACAGCATTTACCGTAATGATGAAGTTGTTGTCCTCAGCATTCCCTCAGTGTGAATTTCCAAGATCATATGATGATGCCAAGAAATATCTTCGTGAATTGGGCCTTGGATACGATAACATCCATGTGTGCAAGAACAATTGTGTGTTGTTTCGGAAGGATTATGCCAAGGTGGATGTGTGCCCAGTATGCAAGGAGTCTAGATGGCAAGATGTTAATGGGAGCAAGCGGGTTCCACATAAGGTTTTGAGGCATTTTCCACTTATACCAAGGTTGAAGAGGATTTTTGCTTCAAAACGAACATCTGAGGAAACACAATGGCACAAGAAAGTGAGGACGCCAGTCGACAATGTAATGAGCCATCCAGTTGATGGGGAGGCCTGGAAGGACTTTGACAGCAGGTATCCAAATTTTGCAGCTGATCCGAGGAACTTGAGGCTTGCCTTAGCTATAGATGGATTCAATCCATTTGGCAACATGAGTACCCAATATAGCATGTGGCCTGTGCTCCTGACACCTTTAAATCTCCCACCATGGGAATGCGTGAATCCAAAGAAACCGCTTTATGTCTTTACTCATCCCAGGTCCATCATCTCCAGGAAAGGATTTTGATTTGTTCCTTGAGCCCCTAATAGAAGAACTGCTCGATCTCTGGAAGGGTGTCGATACCTATGATGCATGTACTGGTAACAAGTTCAAGCTTCGTGCTGCCGTGTTGTGGTGTATACATGATTATCCAGCGTTGAGCACCTTATCGGGTGAACAACAAAAGGCTATTATGCATGTATTCATTGTGACAAGAATCCGTTGTCTCGGGCAATAAGGAATAAGTTATGTTACATTGGACATCGTCGATACCTTCCAAGGACACATGCTTGGCGGAGAAGCTTGGCTTTTGACGGACAGCGCGAAAACAAAGTTGAGCCAGGTAAGTTCACTATAGAGGAGGTCCAAGAGGAGCTAGAGAAGGTGAAAGATGTTAGGCCAGGGAAGCATCCTGCAACTAAGAAAAGGAAGCGTAACGAAGGTCCAGTGATTTTTAGCCGCAAAGTTGGGTTGTGGAGATTGCCATATTGGAAATATTTGAAGCTTCCACATAATCTTGATGTGATGCACATAGAGAAAAACATATGTGAAAACCTTCTTGGCACATTACTCAATGTCGACGGCAAGACCAAGGACACAACCAATGATAGGCTAGATTTACATGATATGGGCATAAGACCTGAATTGCACTTACAGCAGGATGGCAACTCAGTCACTGTTCCACATGCTTGGTATGTCTTGAAGAAGGATCAGAGAATCGAGTTTTGCAAGTTCCTCAAAGGTATCAAGTTTCCTGATGGATATGCAGCGAACCTAGCAAGATTCATAAGTGCAGATTCTTCCAAGGTGCAGGGGAAGCTGAAAACACATTCTTGCCATATACTCCTACAAAGAATCATACCTGCAGGCCTAAGAGGACTTATCAGCAAGGATGTATATGAAGCAGTTGCAGAGCTCGGGAAGTTCTTCAGGGAATTGTGCAGTAGAAATCTAAGGATAGATGTTGTGAAGCGGCTGAAAGCAGAAATCCCATTGATCCTAAGCAAGCTTGAGAAAAATTTTCCTCCGGCCTTCTTTGATGTCATGGTGCACTTGGCTGTCCATCTTCCTGATGAGGCACTGCTTAGAGGTCCTATTCAGTATAGATGGATGTACCCAATAGAAAGGCGACTAGGCACTTTGAAGAATTTTGTAAGGAATAGGGCTAGGCCGGAAGGATCAATTGCTGAGGCTTATGTTGCAAGTGACACGCTGACTTTTTGTTCAAGGTACATGGAGGATGTTGACACTAGATTTAACCAGGATGATGGTAGTGGAGGTGATGGTCCATTGTTTGATGACACCTCTGTTTTTATGCATGGTGTTACTCTTGTTGGATCTAATAGGGTACAATACATTGATGATGGTGTCATGGACAAGTTAGTTTGGTATGTGCTAAATAACTGTGAAGAAGTTGAGCCATATTTGGAGTAAGTATCATTTACTTTTTTTGGAATTATTGTGTGTTTTATTACAAATTTATCAAATTATTTCTTATGAATAAAGTTTGTCCTGCAGCATCTACAGGGAAGAGCTACTAAAGGAAGGTGCACATGATGTTGATAAAAGGCTTGAACAAGGATTTACAAAATGGTTTAGGAGCCATGTAAGTCACTAGACCTTGTGTTTTCAGCTTTCATAAATGGTTTAGGAGCCATATATAATTGGTGATCTGAGTACTTTTATTGCACCCCAGATTGTGAAGCTATGGGCGGAGAAGCCAGAAGAGGTTAGTGAAGAAGTTGAGCCATATTTGGAGTAAGTATCATTTACTTTTTTTGGAATTATTGTGTGTTTTATTACAAATTTATCACTGTGGCCCAGATCTCCGAGTCAAGACCTGTGCATCTTGCATTGTTGATGGAGTGCGGTATAGCACTGTGGACCGTGAGAAGTACCTACAGACACAAAATAGTGGTGTAATGACCGAAGGTACACATGATGGGGAAAACATTGATTTTTATGGTGTCCTTAAGGAGATAATTGAGTTGCAATATAACTCCAATTTTGAAGCACGTCGGTCTGTGGTTCTATTTCGATGCGATTGGTACAACCAAGGTGGCAAGACAAGAGGCATTCGAGATGACGGGCATTTCAAATCCATCAATGTGCAGTCATTATGGTACAAGACTGACCCTTTCATCTTGGCAACTCAATCGAGAAAGATATTTTACTTGCAAGACACATCTTTAGGCAAAGAATGGCGAGTTGTGCAAAAATTTGAACATAGGAATATTTATGATGTGGCTGAAAAAGATGAACCCAGTCATGATGTGCATCAGGATGATCATTGTTCTGATACTGAGCATGAAGTGCAAGAAGGTGATGTTCATGAGGTTACGCACAATCTTCAGGGTGGAGAAGCCACTATACTTGAAGCTAATTTAGTAGACCTTATAAGAAGCAAGAAGCAAGCTACAATTCCTGAAGATAGTGAGGATGAGGATGAAGATGAAACTGTACTGCAATACTGTAGTGATGGTGGCAATGAGAACAATGATGACATGTGCCTAGACGACGACGATGAAGATGATGATTTCTAGGATACGCAAGGTACATACTTGGCACTTTCTTTAGTTGATGCTACCAAAAAACAATTTCATCGCTAGTACTACCACAAGCTGGAAAGGAGTCACTACACCAGGAAGGAGCTATAGTAACATGTCTATGTGCTACTACATGTCAATAAAAATGTTACTAGTCTTTGCAGTAACACAATTTTTAAGTGTTCTTATAGCCCATGTTACTAGCTAGGTTTGAAGTAACACGTGATAAGTGCTACTACATGTCTAAAAACATGTTACTACCTTGTAACACATATCTTATCTATAAGAACATATATTATGTGCTACAACAAACTACCGTGGTAACACAAATATGTGCGACAACAAGCTACCCCAGTAACACATTTTTGGAGCAATAGTAACACCATTGTAATATGAGTAGCAACACACTTTCTTACACCAAAACATTTTGTGGAAACTTATTTTAATATATATAAATATATATACACACAGATCTCGAGAGAGGAAAAAGTAATGATTTTTTTCGAAATGACAATTAATTAATTGCAGAATTATTCTTTCACAAGAATCACATATTCCACAAAATTATAATCATCACCAACATTGCATTCCACAGGGAAATATATAAAATATGGTTCACATAATTTTATAACATACATGACAATCCATTTGAGAAAACAAGTCTTGGGAATAACAACACAAATTTTTCATCCTAGAATGACATAATGATATCTATCTATTCTTCTCAAAATCTTTACCCGATGATCTATCCATGAGGTGAAACAAGTATGAGATTTCAACCATTAATCTTCCGAACCTGCATGTGGCAAACATTACTTAGCTTTAAGGATACATGAAAAAGTATATATGTAGTATTATATGGACCAAGGTTGAAATATCATACCCATATTGAAGGCCAAGCAATCGGCATTCCTTTAGCATGGGCATCATCAATTGACTTGCAGCAGTCCATGGTCGTATAAGCGCCTCGCTTTCGCAAAGAGTGATTGATTCTTACTTTCCAAAATTTAAATGGCGGTATCATCATCCAAATTTCAAACGTTCTTTACATCTAGTCTTTAGACCAAAATTTTCTAGCATAATAATAATTTGGGTTGTATGTTACATTTGATTTGAAATATTCCTTTCAAAAAGAAAGGATATGAAATATATTCTTTCGTTGCACCTGGTGTATCCCGTATGTCATGGCCTCATGCGTGATTCTCCATAAATAACTTAATCTACAGTGTTAATGCAATTTTTTTAAAAGGAAATTGTTAACTGTAATGTGTTCCTTTCCTTGTAAACATTGACTATTTCCATTTAATATGGTGCAAAGACAGAGAATTAACCTTTTGATGGTCAAAGTGTCTCACCCCCTACATGGTAATAGGTCACCGTGGCAATTAGATCAAATAAATCTAACGTGCTCATGAAAAGTGGCGTACCACAAAAAAAAATCCTCACATTATATATAGGTACCTTGCCAACTGCATGATGCATGTATACCAATCATATATAATGTGTGCATGCTATAAAGCCGTCGTCATGCATGCCAATAAAACTGATATCGATCATTGAAGCAACTCAATATATAGTTTACTACTACATATGCATGGTGTAATTTTTTTCAAGACTGATATGTATGGTGTGACTTGAAAAAATACGTACAAAATTAGGAAGGCTAAAGGAAAAATCGAAGGCCACAAATTAGAGTATATATTATGTCTACAGTTTCTCAGCCATACATATATACCTCTACAAATTGAAGTATTGTTTCAGCTCCACCATCCTTTTTGACCATTCTCCAATCCTTCAAGTTAAGTGGACAATAACCCCCATTTCTTGCTACCGTGCCCAAAAATTTCCCTAAAAGTCCACCTTCTGCTCCAATGGGTTGTCCAAGCTTATTGCATTTAACTACTATTCGGTTTCCTACTGGTAGGTCCCAAATATGTGTTAAAGTAGTTCTTCCACGCTTTTTCTCTGTTGCATTCTCACCTGTAAATTAAACAAGAACAGTAATAGTTGATCCAAGGATTTCCATATATCAATCATTTAATTAGTCCATCTGACTAGCTAGCTTTAACTATCTTAATTGAAGATGTACCTGACATATTCAGAGAACCATTATCTTGCTGCTCCACATGTACCTCATTACCTTCCAATTCCTGTGACTCAAGAACTTCTTCAACTTGGTCCATGAAATGCTCACTGATATCACCATCTCCGTTGCTATAATGAGCACTGCTTTTTACTACATTCAACCTTTTCTTTCTTGCCATTTCACCTGGAAATTGTTGTGAAGTTTCTGAAAATATGACAAAATATGCAGTTAAAAACGGTCTCTATCTAGCTATGATTCTTCCGACACAAAAGGAGATAGCACTTTAAAAAAACAGAGGAGATAGAGGAAACTGAGAAAGGAATCGAACTACACATTGACCTTTATCTCCTTAGAACCCCAGTTCCTCAATTCTTCAAAATAACTAGACAGTCAATTTCAGGGCCTTGTTATTGCAGCTTGTTGCTACCACTTGGTTTTTATACTGTAATTTGGGGAATTGCAGCTCTGAAAGATAACACGGATGTTATTTAAGGCTTATAATTCTGCTTCCTAAGATTTTCACAACTTATATTGAAATTATTATGATTGTCATCGGACATCAGATACTTTATAGGTTGTTCTACTGAATACATTAATCAGAAATGATTAAAAGAATGAAAATCTGGATATATCCCATCAGTTAAAGTAAGGTTCTTGCCGAAGTAAAAGCAGTTAACACTTCAGAAGGCACCTTCATTTAAATTGGAGCAGGCAGAAATCTGAAGAAAATCGAACCTAGTTCCAGCATTAAATACAAACCGGTGCAAAATCAGAACTATAATCCCAATTTTAGGCCATATATGCAAAATTCACAATCTGGCACCACAATATGATTATAAAATTTGTCTACGGATTCAGGAAACCATGGGAAAGGTAGTTAAGAAGGTTCACAAATTGCAAATCCATGCTACCAAATACCACTCACCCACATTAATCACATCGGGGATGGAGAGTTGGAGGAGAAGTTACCTGTTGGTTGGATGGGGTGCCGCGGCCGACCGGGACAGCGGGAGACGTAGGCGGCGGCGGCCGCGTCCGGGCGATGCGGCGGCCGCGTCGGGAGAAGAATCGCCTGGAGGGATTGGTCACCCACGACGGAGGACTTGGAGCTGGCGAGCGGCGGCGATGGCCGGGCTGATGTGAGCACCTCCTGGAGAGGCGGTCGAACGAGGGGAGAGGAGGGGTCAGAGGGTTTCAACACCCATTGTAACTTCTGAGGAAGGCAGTCTCAACACCCGCGAAAGGTCTTGACGGTGGGAGAATTTTGGACCCATTTGGACCCCTGGACACCAAAAATTCCTGTTTTGGCCCCCCATGAAAATTTATTCCGCTTACGGACCCTGTTGAGCGCGACTTCACGGGGCGCCGACACGTGGGCGGTCGTGCGGAACCAGTCCGCCACGACCCACCGGCGCCGCGCCCGAGCGCGCGTCTCCCCGCCGACCGCGCCTTTCTCGCCCCAGTGCGCGAACGCTGGCCGAGCGCACGACTTTCCGGCCGCGCGCGCGTCCTCCCCTCCGACCGCATGAATGGCGCCCGACCGCACGACCTCCCGGCCGACCGCGAGAATATGCCTCCGATCGCGGGTTTGGTCCGCCCGACGCGCGCTTCGGGCGGCGGGGGACGGAGTCGTGCGGTCGGGGCGGTCGGGCGGCACACGCGCTGGGGTGGGGAGACGCGGTTGGCGGGGAGACGCGCACTTGGGCGCGGCGCCAGCTGGGTCGTGCGGACTGGTTCCGCACGACCGGCCCACGTGTCGGCGTCCCGTGAAGTCGCGCTCAACAGGGGTCCAAAAGCGGAATAAATTTCCATGGGGGGCCAAAACCGGAATTTTTGGTATCCAGGGGTCCAAATGGGTCCAAAATTCACGGTGGGAAGGCAGTTCGTGACTTCTGACTTTCTGAGGACCGAGGGGGTGAGGAGTGGGGACTTAGAAATTATGACAGGTGATGTATACGAGGAGCCACTAAGGAGTTATGGCGTATGGGAAGTCGAACGGAGAGATTTGCCTGGAAGATTTTACATACGCGGCATGGAGGCTTGCGTGTCTGGCTTGAGCAATGTAGGATATTTGCGTGTTTCGGCCTTGGGCCCAGTGGATATTTTATTTATCCTGACATGGTGGTAAGATTAGATTTTGCGCAATGTAGGAAAATTTTAGTATGGTTCTAGATATTTTTGTTTGTATCCGGATGCTTCCGGTTGTAGATGGAGATGTAGGAAAATTTTAGTATGGTTCTAGAATGCTTATGTGAAGTCCAATTCATGATTGCTAAGTATGGATTTAAAGGGGTTGTACAGCAATTGTGTGCCTGAATAAAAAGTCATAGACCTATATATGTATACTAAAACAATCGTGAGGTATCTGTTCCACTTGCTCTTGTGAGCAATTTTATGTCTCGGTGATGTTTATGCTTTTATGGTGTTTTCAGACTTTTAAGGATTGCTCTTTCCAGAATAACCTTGATATACATGAGCCTGTACATGAGCCTGTATAAAGCAAATATCAGATCAAGCTTTCTTTCAGGTGATCGCCGGGTTCTTTGCTGCTGCCATCCTTGGGAGCTGGTGCAATCTCCTGACTATCATTTACATCGGTACTAGAACTTCATCTTGTCGATCTGGCACTTTTGCCACTGCATGTGAGGACTGAGGAGCAATTACACTTGAACACTTCCTGTTTTCTCACTAGTCCTTCGATTCTCTTGTTCAGGATTTGTCTGTGCACACGCTCTTCCTGTGTTGTATGAGAAGTACCAAGATCAGGTTGACGAGTTCCTCTACAACACCCTTAGCCTGCTTCAGAATCAGTATCAGAGGCTCGACAAAGGCATCTTGAACAAGATACCTAAAGGCAACATCAAGTTTAAGAAGAGCGACTAGTATAACACTTACTGCACACTCGTTTGATTGACCCATACCTAGCCTCCATACCGTGTAATTTGGATATATGATTTGTAACTGTGCTGAACCAAGCGATGTTGATATTGTGTACACTGTACAGTGAAGAATATCTTGTGTGATACTTCTAGCTTTACTGAAGAAAGGAAGGCTGGTATATTGTAGGTGCTCCAACAGTGTAATTTTGCAACAACAGTGTAATTTTGCTCTCAGAAAATTTCTGTTATCCAATGAATGCTTGTTCTTAAAGGATGTTCCAGGTTAACTACTTATGGAAAAATATAAATGCGATTAGAAAAGCTTGTCTGAATGTTGCGTACACACTTATATAATGTCTAATTATTTTGGACTATATGAATTTACAAATCTGGATTATTTTGTATGATGAACATGTTAGAACTTTTCGTCACAATTAAATTTTCAACTTTGCAAATAAATCTACCTTGTGGTTCTACAACCTGGAAACAGATTTTCTAACATGAAAAATAGCAGCGAGTTTCCACATATATTTATCTCCGCTTTACTAAATTTCTGGCATGTTTTCAAACCAAAAGCTATGCTGCAATTTTTTGTTTTAAAGGACAAAATTAGTGTAAATTTAAGAATTTCTACCTTTGCTACCTGTGCCCCCTCCAATTTCTATTAAATAAGATCAATATCTTCAATCTAGCAGTGGTGTTGTTTGTACAATCTATCAATGTTAGATAAGGTTATCCCTAGAGTAGCAAGTAACACATGTCTGTAACATATATATTATATGTTACCAGATGGCTTTGTAACACATGTTTATGTTGCTGCACTATATGCTTGTAACACGTTTATTGATTATATTTAGTATGTGTTACAGTGTCTCCTGGAGCACAAAATATGTGTTGCTGAGTTTTTTCCCTGTAACATAAATTGTATTGTGTTACAGTCAAGTGTTACCATATCCATGTTCTGTTGTAGTGAGTAAACAGGACATTCATCCTTTCCAAGATATCTTACTAACCATATCAGGTTTTACTTACATGGGGAACATACAATTTTCAGTGCCATTGATGTGCATGCAATCTCTTATTATGAACATTCTATTAAGGAACCACATCTTTTGGTTGTGTCTTCTACATCTTTTGCTGTGGCCGCCAGTATGGCAGCAAATAAAATTGTGATCCTGTTCATATGTGGGCTGTATACATATCCACCAACTGTAGATTGTGATTGTCATATTTACAACTTGTAGGCTCCGTTTGGAACGTAGGAAGTTTTCTTGATTCCTATGGGAATTGTCATCTTTCGGTGAAATTCCTGCGGTCAAAACAAGCCGTAGTTTTGAAGTAGATTTTCTGAGTTACATTAGTCTATACAATTCACAAGCCCTGGGAGCTAGGGTAGCATACCGGTCCATCACCGACAGTCATCAGTGTTATGACCATAACGCATAACGATAAAGGTGAATGTTAATGTAATGACGCCAATATGTCATAATTCATGATTACCTGTTTGGAATGCCATTTGAAATAACAGAAAAGGCAACAAAAAAGGTGTGGTCTTGGACTAACTAGCTAAGGTACTTTTACTTTAAGTTTTCCTTGTTGAAACAAATATTTTGCATAAAGTTTCTATCACTTGGAATTTTTGAAGACCCAGGCAATAAACTTTGTTTTTCAATTGTGGCCTCAGCTCTATTCTCCTTATGTGTTAAAGTTTGAAAGGTACATTAGCTTTCTTCTCTTGATTTTGGGCTGAGTATCTAACGAACAAACCTGTGCTGCTACGGATGTTTATACTATTTACAGGTAAAAAGAGCAGTAAGACTGGTACAATTCTTGCAGTTGTGCTGCCTGTATTTGCTGCCATACTGGCGGCCACTGTAACTGGCATCTATTTGTGCTGCACTGTACTCATTTGTGCTCAGTTGCCCCAGAAGGGTGGGTAATTGCTGTTTTCCGAGTTGTGTATACTTGTGTAGACGGGCCATTCTCTGTCTAGTTGTGTATAGTTGTGTATACTTGTGTAGTTGCCCCAGAAGGGTGGGTAATTCTCTGTCTCTACCCATCTCATATTCTCACTCCTCCCAAGCTAATGCAGTTTCATGTTTCCATGCAGTTCTTCGTGCCCATGCAGCTGTTAATACTCACACCCATTAACCTGCAGTTCTTCGTGCCCATGCAGCTGTTACACCATTTGTGGATGTCTTATTGGAAACATGAAACACCGGGCATGAGATGTCTCCTCTTTATTCAGTTACAGGGAGTTTGCTTTTCAAGAATTTGTTCCCAAATTTGAAACTAACTACTCCATGTTTGACAAGTTGGAAATTAAATCGATCAAGTTTGTATAAACTGTGATTATGGGCTTCGGTTTTCTTGCCTCAGCAGTGGATGCCTGACAAACGCCATAAGAGAGTGCCATAAGAGAGTGCTGCTGCTACGTGCTACTAGTGCTACCGGTTGTGATTTGGGAAAATGCCGTGCACATGTATAATTGTAGCCATTTTGGTTTCTCGTCTTCTATATACGTTGAGTGAAACAAATGGAATCGATGGGAGGAGCATCCATAGGAGAAGCTGTGAGTTTGGAGTGTGCTGAGAGCACTCGTAGTGGTTGGGCACTGGGGTTCGCGCGCTGGCTTCAACTCTGCTAATGCTTCCTAGCAGCTGAACCTTCGAGCTGTTGTAACATTGCTTCTCGTGGATGGGTATTTTCTGGAACTCTGAATGTGCCCCAAGACCTTTTATTACGCTATACTAAAGTAACATTGCTTGTACAAAGTTGTTTTTTAGTTCGAAATGAGTTCTTGTCTATATCCGTATATTTCTACGTATATAACAATTAATTAATTGATCTATGGTATGTATAACCATAACTTAAGGCATGTTCATACTGACTGAGGCTGATAAATTTTGGCTAAAAGTAGATAGTATCCTGGGCATGGATCAATATATACATCAGAATTTCATAGAATCCTGGGCATGATTGCATAGAATCTGATAGGATGAGGATTCTGATAGTATGAACTAGAAAAACAATCTCCACATTCGTAACGAGGCCTTAACCTGCTCATGCAAAATTCCTGTATTCCAATCAGCCTCTAACCATCGATACCGTACGTAATACGCGTAACATACTTGAAAGTCTTGAACCATGTGAAGCGATAGCTGCAATAATTCAACGGAGGTACAACTGGCTAGCTCAACCTAAAAAAATCTTAATTATAATTCAACGGAGGTACACAACCAGCTGGTTTAGCATCAAGATAATTGCAAGCCCCATTAACCATATAACTCGTGGTACAAGAAGCATATATTTTAGCGTCGGGAGGGAGGGACGGACGCTGGTTGTAGGGCCGTAAACGAATCGGGCTTAAGCGAGCTTGATGTTTCATATTTGAGTTCGGTAGAAACTCGAGTCGATAAGTTAGAACATGCCAACCTTCTTGAGCTGGGTCGCCGAGACTGAGAGAACTCGTGCGCACTCCGTTGTGTGGAGCTTCCTCAAGTCGCCGGCACAACCGAAGGTGCTCACGGGCACACTCTCGTCCCAGGCCGGAATGGAGACGTGCATTGCTTTCAGCCGCTTCACAACTGGCGGAGCAAGCTTGAGAAATCTGCGGAGAAGGACACCGGCGGCGCGGCAAGCGGAGGGTCGAGTGGAGAGAGGGGGCCGGTGGAGCAGGCGGAGAAGCGTGTGTATTGACTTTTGCTAGCGTTTTCTTTTTTATTTCAAAATTTGATAACTATTTCATATGAGCTCTAAATTAGACAAATAATATATTCATTTAATATTGTTTTGCAATAGTAAATATTTCAATTACTATTTAAGTCTTTATAAGTAGTGAATCAGTGATAGACAATTTATACGTAGTTTGTGTACTTACAACTCTCCTACTACATTGTTCAGGTGTAGTAGTACAATTTATACGTAGTTTGTGTACTTACAACTCTCCAAGGAGCTACTTTTGTCTCAGCAGATTTTAAGGGACTCCTTGAGTGGAGCTATTTTGTTGTAACCCGTTTGGCACAAAACGGCTCCAGGAGCCGGTGGTGGAGCTGTGCCAAACGGGGCCTTACTACTACTACTACCACCACTACTACTACCACTACTGCTGCTGCTGAATTAGATTGAGTACTTTACCAACTATAACATGTAAGAACGAAAGTGGCATTTATTTGAAATAAGTATCCTACAATTTTGAATATCTTACTATCACTTCTAAAATGCAGATTTAGAGAAACTCGTTTAAATCCCATGTACTGGTTAAAATTGTTGATTTTTAGAAAGTGGTTTAATTTGCAGGGCCAAAAAATCCAAAATTTAATTTGGATATTTTGAAAAAGTGGGTTAAATTGCAGGGCCATATAATATAAAATTTAAATTGGACATTTTGAAAAAAATCCGGAAAGTGGTTTCAATTGTACAAACTCCCTAATTAAAAATCTAAAAATTGCCCCCGCCCCTATGTATTCAAGGGTGCCAAAAAAATTTCAAGGGCACCATTTTTCCGAGCGCGGTCTATATTCGGGCGCCAAAAAAAATTTCAACCCATTTATCCACCGCACATTCCACCTCCCCCTCTCTTGTCGCCCCTCCACCTCTCTCTCTGGCCCCATCCACCTCTCTCTCGCCCCCACCGAACCCTAGCCGCCGCCACCGGGGCACCACCGCCGGCGCAGGAGCTGCTTCCTCGCTGACGACATTCGCCGCCACCCCTCTCTCGTCGCCCCTCCACCTCTCTCTCTGGCCCCATCCACCTCTCTCTCCCCACCGAACCCTAGCCGCCGGGCACCACCGCCGCGCAGAGCTGCTTCTCGCCGACGACATTCGCCGCCACCCCTCTCGCCGCCCGCACTCTCTCTCTCGCCCCCATGAAACCCTAGCCGCCGCGTCGGATTCGGGTCTACACCGACGTCTGCCGCTGCATCGAGTCTACTTCCCCACCACCGACCGTCGTCACACGGATCTGGTTCCCCTTCGACGTCGTTCACCGCACCGGGCCTGCTTCCCCTTCCACGACCACCGACGACGTACGACCACCGGTTCTACTTCCCCATCTACGACCACCGCCGCCGACGAGTACCGCAGCGTAGCCACAACCGCGATGGTGGCAACAAGGGGACAAGGTAGGAAACGATCTGGACAACCGCCATCACAAGGTAAGCAAAACTCTTCTCTATTTTCTCTGTGCATGTAGTATGTTGTTTGTTCAAGTAGTAGTTGTCTGTGCAACTGTTCTGTTGTTGCATTTTCATGTGTATTAGTCTGTTGTACCATTTTGTTGCTCTGAAATAGTCCCTGAACATATCTTAGCAGGCAGATGCAACATTTAATATTATCTGTGGAAGTAGTCATACCTAGCTTGCAAGTAGTAGTAGCTCTTACCTCTTACCTAGCTTGCAAGTAGTAGTAGCTCTTAGCTCTTAGTTCACTCCCTATTTTTCTAATAGTTACAATTTGGCTGTTCCTGTAAGAACCTCCGCAAACTGAATACGAAAGAAGCCGGCATAAACAAGTGGCGGAGAATTTAAGGAGGTTGCAAGAACTTGGCATCAATGATCTAGCTTCCTCTTTTAATAAATCGTGTACACAACCTGCAACAACGAAGGGGAAAAAATCAGCAAACAAGAAATCAAATTCTGAAGATTCTGACTCATCGGAGTATCTCCTTGAAGATGATGTTCAAGGAGATAGTGATGATGATGACACTGAATCTGATGAGCAGCCACAACCCCTCGCAATCGAGGTGCTTCTTCTATCTTGTGTGGGGAGGGAGGATATTTGCATTGCATTTTTATGTTGTTTCCTGCATATCTGTTCTTTAATATATGCTCTTGCTTATAGATGCAGCTCACTAACAAGTTGTTTTTTTATCAGTTTCCTCAACAAACATATGTGAAAACCCTCTGTACTAAGAGGAAGAAGAAAAATCCCAACATGGCACCAGGAGTCAGGCAACCAAAGAGAGTGAGGGCAGCTCAACGAGCAGAGGAGATAACTCCTGGGGTCTCAACAAGAGCATACAAAAGGCAACTAACTTCACAGAGACATGTGCAAGATGAAGAGTTGCCTCAAGATGGTGATGCTAGTGTTGAAAACAATGTAGCTGGTGGTTAAGACAATGTAGCTGCTGGTGAAGACAATGTAGCTGCTGGTGAAGACAATGTAGCTACTGGTGAAGACAATGTAGCTGGTGGTGAAGACCAGACTGGGGATTAAACCCAATCCACTGAAGGCAAGTTATAGTTTCTTTGACATTCAAATATGACATCACTTTTGCTGTTTTGCATGAAACTTAACCATCTAAATAAAAATTCTATTCTCAGCTCCCTTGCACGACCCCAAGGAGACCTGTGCCACCAACCAAGGGAATACTGCTGAAAGGATGACAAGATCTATGGGAAGGAGAATGCCCATAGTTGTTGCTGAAGGCAAAAAGGCCACAAGAACTGCTCAAGCCGCCAAGTTCGCATCGGAGGTGGTGTCATCATTCGAGATAAGGTTCTGTCCTAACTCATTGGAAAGAGTACAAGAAAGACGAACAATATTACAAAGACTTTGTGGGAAAGCTATCTGTAAGTGCATTACTCTTTCTATGCTACACTATGATATCACATGACCTGAATTGACTCACTAACGATGCAAATTTCATATCACTAGGGCGATTGGCCATTAACACAAAACACAAGCCAACAGAGGAAGCATGCACCGATGTATTGCGGTCGGGGTGCAACAAATGCGTTATCGGCTGAAGCGAAATACTTCAATGGTGTACCTGCAAATGAGATTAGGACTACTTCTCCTGTTGCTAGTATGACTGATGAGCAGTGGAGGCACTTGTTGCAAAGTGGTCGATCCAAAGAACATGGTATGGGTATCTTATCATAGATTCTTCTTTCATATTTAGTTTGCAGAGGCTCTTCTCATTGTAAACATATGATCTTATCTAACAAGTTCCTTCTCTTGTAGCAATCATGTGAAAAGAACAAGCAGAATCGCAGTAATGTCAAGTATCATCAAGCTACGGGTTCTCGCAGCTATGTCGCACACTTACATGCATATGTAAGTAAAGATTACCTTGTACTATTACCTATTTATTTCATCCAAAAAATTCTTTTGTATTTGTCTGACAGAACTTTGCTGTAAATGATTACCTACCTAACAGAAGGAGAAGAGGAACAATGCAGAACCCAGCACACAACAAATTGAAGAACTTGATGCGGTGGAGGCCTTCAAGACCTGCCATACCAGCTCCAAACATGGTCTGAGTGAACTGGCAAGAGAAGCAGTTGTAAGTCCCTACATCTGTTTCCTTGTGCCTTTAAGATGCTTGTGCTGTTTCCAACAACAATGTTGTGTGTTCAAAATATCCCAGACAGCACATAGTGGACTTGGCTCATTTTTTAGATAATGTCATTCTGCCTCGGCTTTTAGATAATGTCATTCAGCTCATTTGGTCTAAATTTCTGATTATACCTGATGCGACTTGGCTAAAGTCTGTTTGCTAACCGTAGCTAACATAGTGGACTTAGTGATGCTAAAAGTTGTGCTCATTTTGCTGTGCAAATTATGAAATTGAGTTATATATGGATTTCAGTATCTCAATATTATGAACTTCTTAGACTAACAAAATGGGTTGAAGAGTTATCAAACAGAACGCAAAGGTGAGGCTGATACACTACTACTCAGATTAAGATTTATTCATTATCAACCTAAGAAGTGCTCAGAACTTGGTGACAAACATATACACTTCAATTGGTAAACAAACCGAATGGCTACTTAAAAGTTATAACTATTTATGAACACAAAGTATTTAAAAATGAAAGAAATGCAAGTGAATATAGATATATTTTCAAGAAATATAAAGGGTAGCATGTAATAACATGTTATGGTTCCGCACTGGGCACTGATTATAACACAATGCCACCGAACAGAAAACATGAAATCATGGGTGCCACTGAATTCGGTGGACCCAGCCCCAAATAATGCCAATAGGTCATCACTGACCCTGATTTTCTCTTATGTTTTTTTTGTGTGTGTGGTTTACATCGATAGTTGGGATCTTGGTTTTGCAATAATCTACTGGATTTAATTTAAAATGGATCATTGCCAGTCATTTGTAAGAGAAAAAATTAAGAAAGAAGTTCGCTAAAACACAGTTGTCCTCTTGAAATTGGCTCATCACATGTATGTTCTAGACTACAAGTTACCTACTTGTGCATGGCACCATTATGCATAACTACAGCATGCATTTATATAACTAACGGACTTGATGGTGCTTCCCTTGAGAAACAGAATATCAGATTTTTAATCCCTTTGATCATACCAAAAATGTAAATTATTCTATATCATTTGTATTTTGTATTGCTGGCCCATCATAAGATCACTTGGCCAGCTGGCCCCTCTAAGTTCCTAAGTTAGCACCTCCGAAAATAGGTGAAACAATATCTCATGATCCTAGAGATATTACAATCAACATGGCATGGCATAAAAGGAATTCATGTATACCAGTACCTGTTCAGCGACAAATATAATCCCCGATTTTGGTGCATCCCTCTCAAGCAATGATAGTAACACATGCAACCTTTCCTTCTGACTGCAGATCACATGTGTGTGACGAGTGTGTGTGTTGTTGTAACTGGGTTTTATTTCCTTCTTCTTTAATATAATGATACGCAGCTCTCCTGCGTGTTCGAGAAAAAAATATATTATGAACTTCTTGACAGTGATTCATCTGTTCGTTACATCTGTTTGCTATTTCTCATGTCTGTCCAACTAATGATTGTTCCTGGGACATTTTCAGTCTGATATGGAAGCTTTGAGGCGTAACTCGCTGCTGAAGGTGAGACACCAATTACAAAGGCACGGTGGTCTCCAAGGTGCTCTCCTGAACAGCAACAACAACACTTTCTTGAAGAATGTTGGAATCAAAGCGGCCGCCCCTCAAAATCATCTTCATCGAATGAAAGCGAGCCAGGAAGAACTAGCAATGAAAAACAAGCTTCGGCTGCTCTACAAGGAGAACTCGAGGACCTCAAGAAGAAAAGCGAAGAAACTGAGGAAAAGTCAAGCGAGGACCCAAAAGGAGTTGGAGGAGTACAAGAAGCTAACAGAGAAAAACAACCGTGCAATGGAGGAGAACAATGCGCTCCTTCGCGTATCTTGGCCTTGAACAATGGTAACTCTTCTTAGGCATGTGAGTGGTGGTGGTTGCTGGTCCTTGCTGGTGGTTGTTTTGTGGTCGAGAACTTAAGTTTATTCTGTGCTGTGAATTTGTTCTGTGAACTGAGTTGGTTCAAGTCTGTGAACTGAGATAGTGAACTGAGTTGTTTCTGTGAACTAGTTGGAATGTGATGATGACTGAGTTGAGTATTGTTCATTGAGTTGTATGGTCACTGGAATACTGGATCTATTTAGTTATGGAATTGTGGGTCATTTGAATATTTGAAAATTGTGATGTTTGTGATCAAATAACCATATGGGCCTCTATGATGAAATTGATGGTCTTTCTGTGACGAATTTGCAAGTGCTTTCTGTGATGAATTTGCAAGTGATGAACTTTAAGCCATGTGGTCCAATAAAAAGGAGGCACGTGGGCGAACCAAATTGCGCCACGCGGTCCAATAAAATCACGCCACGTGTCCAGCCACGTAGCTGCCACGATAGCAGCCACGTTAGCTACCACGTGGACCAGCCACGTCATCTGCCATGTCCGTCGCCACGTCAGCTGCCACGCCATCCGCCACATGGACCAGCCACGACAGCCGCCACGTGGACCAGCCACGTCAGCCGCCACGCTGGCCTACAGCAGGTGCCGGCTGTTTATGACAAAAAACAACCCTATCCATGACAAAAACCAATCGTCATAAAACAGAGTGTGTTTTATGACGGGGACCCTTTCGTCATTGAACAAAAGCAGTTCTATGACGAAAAATAGAATTTCGTCACGGTACGACAAATGTGACGCGCGTTCCATGACGAAATGAATTTCGTCACAAATTCGTCACAAATTATAATCTATGACGAATGTGGCATCTTCAGTGACGACACTGGTTCGTCATTACTGTTCACATCCCTAGTAGTGAACTCTCCCATCTATCAATAGGTCTTGTCTAACCTATGCAACTTCCTTAATAAATATAAATCAATTAAAAAGCTATTAAATTAAAAGATCAAGCTTTGGTATCCTGTAATTGACTGTATCTAGCCATGCTCCAATCTAAAGCAGAATATTCTTGTCAATATTCCTTTGACGTCAATCTCTCTTTTATCCTTCCCGACGAAGTTACTTCATCACTTCGCTTTCACTCAAAATTTGTTTGACCCCGTCTCTACCCCGCAACTCCCAAATCTTCTCTCATATCCTCATTCATAGCAAAATATAAATAAGCCCAATTAAATCAATTCAAATCTTTATAGATATTTGGATTTATTGGGTATTTCGTTCATTTGTCACGTCATTAGACATTGGAGCCACAAGAGACGACAAGTTCGAGCAAGATCAAGGTTCGGGTAAAATGTGAAGACCAGAAGCTCAAGACCACTGACTGGGAAGGCTTTGAGTAAAATCAGGGCCACAGTAAATTGAGTAAGGCAAGTCATTCTTTGATCATTTTGACCCTACATTTAAAACAAAAGTATATTAATTTAAATTAGCAAATTTTGCATGCTTAATTTATTATGAAAATATATGTCAAACTCTAAGGTAGATACATACCCACTTGACATCTTAATATTATTGATATGCCATTCCTTGACACTTGAAATACCCGATCTTTGTCATCCTAGACATTAATGGTATCTTTACTAGCTATAAGTCTTATTAAAATACCACGCTAGTCCTATTTAAGTTCAGGACATTAATTTGCCCTGATCATCAATCTTTAAATATGAAAACTTATTTTGGGATAGTCACAGGATGTAAGTGACTGATAATTTGTAACAACTTAATTTATGCTTCTCAAAACCCTAAAACTTGTTGAAACCTGTCTGGGTAGATGGTAAGAGAGGTTGGTGCCGATGTCGCATGAGAAATTGTGGTTTGTGGTATGCACTGCCTGGATAAATTAAGGATTTAATCCTGTGATGACCTTCTATTATAAAATAGTACAACTATAAGTCTACAAAGTGCAACTGGGACAAGTAGGGTTACTAGACCTTGGAGTCTTTCCACAGAAGGGGCGTGGGGTTGTGCATGTGCGGACCTAGGTTCGGCATGAATGGGACACTGTCTAGGGTAATGTGTACTCGTTTCACTAGCGCTATGGAAAGTCGTAGCCTAGTTATGCTAGATGTTAGGGTATGACTTCCCGCACGAACTTATAAGCACCTACCCTAGGTGGGGCTTCATAAGGGTGGACTGGCAATGGGGCGAGGTAACTATGAAAAGCTGTGTGATGGTCACTTGATCTACATGGCTAAGGAACCATGTAGAGCTATTGGGTCGATTGTCTCTTGCGGGTAAAGATGTACAGTCTCTGTAGAGTATAAACTATTTGAACAGCTGTGCCCACGTTCAAGGATAGACATGGTAACTTTCTCGAGTTAGTTCTATTTCAAAAACGTTTACGGGTGGGATGAAAACTCATCGGGTCGAGGTAACCCCGACTTTGGCTTTTCTTGAAGGGAACTGTACTCTAGTGATGATAATGATCAAAACTAGCATTTGACGGAGGTAGCCATGTACCGTAAAAGGTGGATGTAACCTGCACTACTATTATTATTGCATTCTCTCAAATAAACTTTAGAGAATCTATTTTAGTTAAAACTGCTAAGTCTCAGGAGTTTTCCTAATTATTGTAACTTTCAAAATGGTGCCTTTAGCAACTAAAAGAACCTCAAACCTTCCTTGACAGCTTTACATCTCTTATTATTGCATTCTATGTGGTGCCTTACTAAGTACCGTTGTACTCATTCTTACTTAATTACCATTACTCAGTCAGCAAGTAAAAGAAGGTCAAACCCTATGGTGCTTTAAAGGAATTGACAGAGCTAGAGGATGACAAAGCCAAGAACTAGGTCGCAAACCCTAGTTGGCAGCTTGTGGGCAAGTCCTGAGGGTCCCACCTGTGTGAAATTCTATTTCTGCTGCTGCATTTTATTGATTTTGGCCTGACTAGCCCATGAGTAAGTAATTACTGTATTATTTACGCTTTCGTAGGATATGATTTTCAATACACAATAACGTATCTATGAGCTCTATCTACTGATCCAAGGAATAGTACGGTGAAAATCACAAAGGATTTCGGGTTGATAAAATCCAGGTCCAACACATAATTTCTAGACTAGTGGATCAAAATTTTGCATGATTCCTATTCTAGTTTATCAAAAGTTTACATGATTTTCTAGACTAGTGGATTAAATGGTTTCTACCTGATCAAATATTAATCTGGTGGTTTCTACCTTAAATATCCAGTCCAGTATTTACAGTCTATTCTATGCAGAATCCGAAATGTTATGTTGTAGGTTGTATTGTAGATGTCTGCCAGCCCAGCCCATATGTGATGGATTTTCATATCCTATGTAACAACTTAGCTGAAAACTGAAGTGGTGCATCACATCTCAATATAAAATGGACATGAGTTTAAATGCATGCATATTCTTGGAATTGGATAGGTCCATCGGGAGCCCCCCACCACACACACCAATTTCGTGAGCTCGATCGATGTCCCATGATGTTGTTTATTCTTTGCACTATATCGTGAACTCACTGGTATAGAATGTCTTTTTATTTGGCATTTCCGGATAATAAATGGATATAGCTTCTATCCTTTGTAGTGAACACACGACCAAATAAAGCATGAGAAGGAAAGCACTTGTTGAGTTCTTCATTTTATCAGCTCAGCTTGTTGATTTTTAAGTAGCATAGCATGTTGTATCAAGAAGAAATGGTGTCCTTACATTAATTGTGGTCGACTCTACCACAACTTTATTCAAGGACTAGGAGTAGCGACTAACTTGAACAAGATCAATATGCATACTCCCCTTAAAAAGATCTATACACACTTCCATATGTGATACGTAATAATTCTTTTGCAAAATTTTCTGGCCAAACTGAAACTAGTTAACTGCTTCTTCGGTTTCCTCTTGGTTTCTGACATATGCATCCCTGATTCCATGCAGCTTGGTAGCCACCTCCTGCATGCTGATGCGCTCTTTTGGGGACGACTTGGTGCAACAAAGACCAATGTATAGCACAGAAAGCAGATAATGTACTCCATCATCCTCGACAGCTATTGGAGTTTCTTGGCTAAGGTCCAACTCTTGCAGTAGCTGTGGATCAACAATATGCAACATCTTATCAAGAAAGTTGATCTCTGCAAACTTTGCAATGCTCAATCCATCCTTGAACATGTCATCTGTTGGCCTCCTTCGAATGAATATTTCGAGGAGAACAACCCCAAAACTGTAAACATTCGAGGCAGTTGAAGCTTGACCACCCCCTGCACATTCTATAGATCTCATATAGGAAGAGCTTAGTTTACATTCACATATTCACATTATCAAGTTATGTAGAGTGGAATCACAATGTAAAAATGGACAATATATACCTGGAGCAACATATCCTATGGTTCCCTTTACTAAAATGGAAGAAGTCGAATTGGAGGTCACCAAAAGATGATGTTGTGGAATCAATTTTGAACCTTGCAAGTCCAAAGCCTCCAACATCAGCTATCATATTGTCATCCAGAAGAATGTTGCTAGGTTTTAGATCACAATGAACAATGGGCCCTTGGTGGTTATGGTGCAAGTACGCCACTGCATTTGATTCATCCACCACAATGCTTAATCTTTGAGCAAGTGAAATGTAGTTCACCCTTGAAGAGTTTTCATCAGCTTGAGTTGAGTGTAGGAATTTATGCAAGTCCCCTCATGGCATGAACTCATACACTAGTGCTTTGAAATCATTTCCTCTAGAATCAATGCTCGAGCACACAGTTATGATGGGGACTATATTACGATGTCACACATGTCTCAAAGCATTACACTCTTATGAAGCTCCTTTTTGCTCCCCTTGTCCCTAGGGTAAAGATTTTCACGGCAACCGCATTTTTGTATTGAAATAGATTTACTTGGTATACAGAATTGTATCTTCCTCTACCAATTAAATTTGATGTTGAGAATCCATCTGTTGCTCTAGCAAGATTGTTATAAGAAACTTTGGGAAATATGCTATCAAATGAGTGCAAAGATATTGATTTTCCCCTTTGTTTTCCCCTCACAACAACAAGACAAAGATCACCACAACAAGTGACACAATTCTAGCTAGGGGGATCGCTACTTTGAGTATTATAGATAGCTTGTGTTTAGACGAATTTGAAGACGTAATAGAAGATGCAGGAAGGTGTAAGTCCGTTGCCCCACCACAAAGCCCCTGATTTGCATTAATTTGTATGGCAGTTGCATTCTTAAATATTCCTTTTGTTGAGACCTTACCCTCAAGATGGTTGAATGACAAATCTAGTTGTTCAAGAAGTTGAAGGTTACCAAGGGATGCTGGTTTTGATCCAATCAAGTTACTGTAAGACGAGAACTTTCAGGCTAATTAGGTTGTCAAATGAAGTGGGGATGCTTTCATTGAAAATATTCTGGACCAACTCAATGTCTTCCAAACTTTTACAGTCACCCAAAGTGTTAGGAATATCTCCAGATAGCTTATCGGATGAAAGCAGCAAAATCATGAGTTGCTTGGCATTGCCTATTTTGGTGGGAAGTTGCCCATCGAGGTTGTTGAGCGATAACCCAACTTGCGATATTGTTGGAATTCTAAAGATCGCCTTAGGTACCCTACCATGAAGATTGTTATTGGAAATGCTCAATGTTGCAAGGCTTTGAAGGTTTCCAAGCTTGGGGGTTTGTTCTCAATGAATTGGTTTGTGTCTAGAAGTTCTGTCAATTGAGATAAATTGGAAAGGGAGGATGGAATAGACCCTGTAAAGATGTTGGTAGATAGGCTTAGTTTTTGCAAAATTTTGAGAGCTCTGAGTCATTGTGGTACCACACCTATAAATTGATTGTAATCCAATCCTAAAATAATCAGGTTGTGAAGATTTGCTATGCCGGAAGGGAAACCCCCCTGATAATTGATTTACTACCAAAAATAGATGTTGAAATTAAACTAAAGGTTACCTAATGAATCTGGTACCTAACCTTTTAGACGATTCCCTGTCATCAAAAAAAATTTTAGCTTAGTACCTCAGTGCAATCAGGTACCTTGCTTGTTACGTGCTTGGAGTTTCTTCCATTCAAGATTTAACCAAGACAGTTTGGCAAGTTTGCCGATGGAGCTAGGCACAACCCCACTAAAATTATTTCTTGATATTTGGAGATGGTATAGCATGGAAGCATTTACCAATGAATAGGGGATATGCACATGAAATAAGTTGGCATCTAATGCGAGTTGTTGGAGATTGGGTAGGAAGTTACTGAGATTGGACGGTACCTCTCCACTTAGATTTTCAAACCAATGCTAAGGTCAATAAAATTATTTATTGATATATCGAGTTGAGTATAGTTTTAGATTCTGGATTATTAATCTCCTATCAATAGTTTTATATTTTTGCTATAAAATAATAAGAGAAGGTCAAGGTATGACAAAACGAATGCAACTTATTTTGAAGCCAATTAACACAACATAAACAAGATACAAGATGCAAGATATAAATGTGACAGACTAATGTCTTTGTAGAACCATTTGTCTTGCTAGCCATTATAGCAAGAAACAATAAACTCCTTTGAGGAGTACACTAGTTATGGTCACTTAAACTTATTTATTTAAAAGAACAGTGATCTCACTTTAAGTATGAACCGAAAGACACACACATGACTAATGCATTTGTGGTAAAATGACAAGTCTCCTATAAATTATTCAGACAACCAAAACTACTTAAGCAACAGAACAGCTTCTTCAGTTTCTCTAAGATATGCATCCCTGATTCTATGCAGCTTTGCAGCCACCTCCTGCATGCTGATGCGTTCACTTGGGGATGTCTTGGTACAACAAAGGCCAACACTGAGCACAGAAAGCAGAAACTGTACACCATTCTCGTTCAAGGCCATTGGAGTTTCCTGGCATAAGACCAACTCTTGCTGTAGCTGGGGATCGGTGATTTGCAATATCTTGTCAGGAAAGTTCATCTCTGTGAACTTTGCAATGCTCAATCCTCCGTCCTTAAACATTTCATCTACTGGCCTCCTTCGGATGAATATTTCAAGGAGAACAACTCCAAAACTATAAACATCTGAGGCAGTTGAGACTTGGTTACTAGTAGCGCACTCTATAGTAGACCACATACAAGAATAATTAGTCACATGTTAGCACAAGAATTGAAAATAAGTAATATATGGTCAAGTTATACAGAGACAAAGAACAATACGGATAATAAGAAATTTGTGATCAAATTATATGGAGACATAGAACTATATGAAAAATGGACATTACACATTACCTGGGGCAATATATCCAATGGTTCCCTTTATTGCAAGTGAAGAAGTTGATTTTGAGTCACCACGAGATGATGCTGTGGAATCAACTCTGAACCTAGCAAGGCCAAAGTCTCCAATATGTGCTTGCATATTGTCATCCAAAAGAATGTTGCTAGGCTTCAGATCACAATGAACAATAATTCCTTGGTTGTTATGGTGGAGGTACTCCAATGCATCTGCTACATCCACCACAATGCTTAACCTTTGAGCGAGTGTAATGTGGTTTGAAGTTGGAGTGTTCTCATCATCTCGAGTTGAGTATAGTAACGCATGTAGGTCACCTTGTGGCATGAATTTATACACTAAGGCTTTGAAATCATTTCCCTTAGCATCAATACTTGAGCATGCAGTAAGGATAGGGACTAGATTGCGATGACGCACATTTCTCAAAGCATTGCATTCTGCAATGAAACTCTTTTGTGCTCCCCATGTCTCTAGGCTGAAGACTTTGACAGCAGCCACGGTTTTGCCCTGAAATAGTTTTCCTTGATATACAAAACTGCATCTTCCTCTGCCAATTAAATTAGATGTTGAGAATCCATCTGTTGCTCTGGCAAGATCATTATAAGAAACTTTGGGAAAGTTTCTATCAAATGAGAGCAAAAATATAGATTTTCTCTTCTGTTTTCCCCTCCAGAGAAACAAGATAGATATGACAATAACAAGTGACACCATGCTGGCTAATGGGATCACTACTTTTAGTACAATGTATTGCTTGTGCTTAGTTGAATTCAGAGGCTTGACAGAACATGCAAGCAGGTGTAACTCCAGTGTCCCACCACAAAGTGCCTGATTTCCATCAATTTGTATGGCAGTTGCATTCTTGAATATTCCTTTTGTTGGGACCTCACCATCAAGATGGTTGAATGACAAATCTAGTTGCTCAAGAAGTTGTAGGTTACCAAGAGAGGCTGGTATTGACCCAGTTAAATTATTTTGAGACAAGTTGAGAAATTTAAGGCTACTTATGTTGCCTAATGAAATGGGGATGCTTCCACTGAAAATATTCAAATCGAGCCAGATGTGTTCCAAACTTTCACAATTACCCAAAGTGTTAGGAATATCTCTAGATAGCTTATTGGATGAAAGTTGCAAATACGTGAGTTGCTTGGCATTGCCAATGTCAGATGGAAGTGGTCCATCTAGGTTGTTGAAAGAAAAATCAATTTGCCGTATTGTGGGGATTTCGAATATCCCCTTTGGTATACCACCATGGAGATTATTATTGGAAATGTTCAAAGTATCAAGCATTTGACAGTTTCCCAAGTTTGTGGGTAAATGCCCATCAAATTGGTTTGCGTCTAGATAGAGATATCCTAGTTGTGACAAATTTGAAAGGGATGTTGGGATAAACCCTGTAAACATGTTGTTCTCTAATAATATTTCTTGTAAATTTAGTGTCCCGATCCATTCTGGAACTACCCCTGTAAATTGATTATCACACAATGCTAAACTAGTTAAGCTTGGAAGGTATGATATGCCAGAAGGAAACCCCCCCGATAGTTGATTTAGTGCCAAATATAGAACTCGAAGCTGAACTGAAAGGTTACCTAATGAATCTGGTACCTGACCTTCTAGACGATTCCCTGTCATCGATAAACTCTTTAGCTCGGTGCAATTGCCTAAGCTGTTCATAAACTCCCAGTCTTGCTTGTTACGTGCGTGGAGTTCGTTCAATTCAAGATTTAACCAAGACAGTTTAGTAAGTTTGCCAATGGAGCTAGGCACAACCCCACTAAAATTATTTCTTGATATATCGAGAATGTATAGCTCGGAAGCATTTACCAATGAATAGGGGATATGCCCATAAAATAAGTTTGCATCTAATGCGAGTCGTTGGAGATTGGGTAGGGAGTTACCGAGATTGGATGGTACCTCTCCGCTTAGATTATTGAAACTAATGTAAAGGACATTAAGAGTAGAAAGATTTAATATGGCTTGTGGAAACCTACCTGCCAACTTATTTTCAGCCATCGACAATAATTGTATGCTGGATAACTTTCCGAACTCATCTGGGATGTTGCCCCCAATATTATTACTAAGACATGCGAGCTTACTTAGCGTTGTGATATTGGCAAGGGAAGCAGGGATGGATCCAGCAATATTATTAAAGGAAACTTGCATCACTTGAAGGCGATGAGGCAAATCTGCAGGAAATTGCCCACCGAGATAATTGTGATCCAGCCATAGCACCATGAGTTTGGAACAGTTTGCAAGACTGGGTATCCTATCTTGTAGCATGTTATTACTCAAGTAGAGGGTTTGGAGGTGATGCAATTGACCAAGGGATGGAGGGATTTGTCCAGTGAATCTATTTGTTGGTAGGAATAGATGTTTTAGGAATGTTAGGTTTCCAAGTGAGGGAGATATTTGCCCTACTAAACCTCGATTTGTAAGGTTAAGAGAAGTGACACGATGTGGAGTCTTCCCCCTACACAAGACACCTTCCCAATTGCAGAAATGGGCGCTATCATTCCAAGACATCAAGGCTTCATGTGGATCGAGACTGATTGCCTTCTTGAATTCAAGTAGTGACAGTCGATCCGTCTCGTTTCCATATAACAAGCCACAGATGACGACATGTGCACTGCAAGCCATTAGCACCGAGACAAACTGCACGATTGTAGTAGCCTTCATGGGTGGCTGGATATCTTTGTTGAAGTTAGATCTTGATCACATGCAAACATAAAAACAAGGAAAATTTTAGATAGCCAATACTTAATGTTAGCATACATTCATTAGGTGCTTCTATTATTTCCTCAATAGTGATTTGTACAATTTTTAAAGTTGATAAATGATGAATAGATGTTACTTACCTCTTTGTGTGCTTGAGATTAGTGCTACTCTTGTTAGAGAGAAAAACATAGAAGCACTACTCATTTGTTTCTACTAAAGCCTTTCCTTTCCTCAGGACTTAGTTGTATGTTCATTCCAGACACTGCAGGTTGACTATTATAACAGCAGTTTTTACTAATATGACTAGATTTCAGATATGTGAATTTTCTTGCAATTACGTGCGAGTCAATTAGTTATGTTATCTGGTATATTATTGATTCATGGACCTGCTACTGAAACTACTGAACCAAATTCTAGAAGACCACACACAAATAAAGACGTATCATATGTGATACATATGATGAATTCTTAACATTGTTACACACACATTTTCCATGTTGTGTTATGACACAGAAATTGTCCTAGTAATAACTGACCTGTAATTTGAAACTTTTTATAACACCTTCTTTAGATGGGAAAATTAGATATACAGAAGTGCTAAAGCATAGTCGACTGTTTTTTGAGCTGAAATCAATCGATTTTTTTCCTATATATGCAATATTTTTAAATCATATTTACAATATTTTTTGTCTATATATACAACATTCTAATATGTGTGCAACATTTCTATGCGGAAAAATATATCAGCCACCACCCCATCCTCTTAAAATCATGTGCCGATAGGTGGGACCGAGCCAGCTCCATCTCGCAGCGTGCATCGCCTCTCGGCCTCTCCTCAACGGCAACGCCACCGCCCATGCATCGCCTCTGCATCACCTCCATCTCCCCTCCACCACGCACTTGACCTTGTGCCCTCCTCTCCTCGTCCGACTGAGCCCCTCCCCTCCCCTCCCAATACGTGCCTGTTCCTCCCCGCGGCCTTCGCCTCTCGCTGCCCAAATCCTAACCCTAGTCTCCCGTCCACCCACCCAACCCTATCATCCCTTCGCTGGCAATAGCAGATTGGCTGATGGCCTCACTCTGCTGACATGGAGCCCCCCAGCGAGATCAAGGGCGTGGAGCCCTCCGACGAGATGGAGAATCTCCTCGGCGAAATTGCGACCGTGGAGCTCAACGGAGAGACTAAGCAGCCCTCAACCAAGTCCTTCAAAGAGAAGTCGTCTGAGATGGAGAAGCCCTTGGCGAAGCTCTCCCCCGGCGAGACCAGCAATGGCAGGAAGCCTCCCCTCTCTATCCGTTAGAAGTTGGCTTTCTTGGACTCCGACGATCCCTTCAACTATACCTTCGCCCTTCGGCCTGCCCAACGACATCGTCGGTAATATGGGCTTGACTTCACTGTTCTACGACATGCTTGCCCCATGGTTGGATTCTTCAGGTACTGCCTAGCTGTCCGCGCACACTACAGGTAGATTCTAGTGAGGTAATCTCCATTCTCTGAAATGTCCTCCTATATGTTGTAGTCAACCTTGACAACCAATATACCTATAAATTATTTCTGGACTTGTGACATTGAAATGATATTATTAGTTTTATCAGGGAAAGATATGTCCATGCCACCATGTTTTTTTTTATTTTGCTAACATATAAAAGTAATTGTGTGCTGGAGACTTGTTGATACCCAAAACAACACATTAATTATGAGTTCATCTAATTAATGTAGTGATCATTTTGGTTTCAGCTTTTTAGCTTCCAGCTTATTTTTCACTATTCATAAATTTCGTCTTTTTCTGAACTTTTGGTTTTTTGTTAAGCTTTTTTGCCTGTTCTTTTTTCCCGTATTTGTTTGTATTATACGTAATGGGCTAACATATTTTTTTAATTTTTTAAATTTAATTATATTAAGTAAGCATCTGTCAGCTACAGTGTTTTTTCAACCAACTACAGTGCTTTTCAACCATAAGCCAAAAAAAGCCCAAATGATCACATTAGAGCTAGCCTTCCACTGCCAACTTGTGCCGTGCTACTCATCGTGGACAGAGTGGAGTGAGGAAAAGAGAGCTCTGCTTTTTTGTGCTTTTTCAAAAAATTATTTTACTGGGTCATAGCCGCATTATGGTCCATACTGACATAATCATCTCCAAAACCAGCTTATGGGGTTTGTTGTGCCAGTATTAGAAGTTTAGGTGGTGGGATACCTTACTCTGTAGTTAAAGGGGTTAATGTGACATGCCATTAAAGTTCGAGGGTACCATAAACCTTCTCTCTTCTTTTAAATTTTTTGAAATGATTTTAATTTTTTGTCTGGCCATCAAGATTACCATGTTACATGGACTTGTGTTCTTGCAACCACTAAATCCTGCAGCTAACTATAAGCAATACAACACAAATAAAATGGATTCTCAAAACTTGAACTAGGAAATGTATTTGTGTTAGCAAGAGATGTGTAGCATTTTCTTTGTGCACAATGCAAAAGTACCATTTTGACGTAGGGGGCAAAATACTTTACGTGAAAGATCAGTCTTGATGTATTGGTTTTTTGTTCTGGTAATTGCTTGATGATGGTTTTGGGTAGAAATGTTGCTTAGTAATTGATTGGATGAAATGATTTTGCTGTAAGTCTAAGTGTTAATATGTTCTGGGATCATGGAAGTTGCCTTCAAGATTACCATGTTACATGGACTTGGTTTATTCAAAGCTTCAAAGAGGAGTCGCAGAGAGTGATGGATTTCCTACAAAGTATTCTGATGATGATAGAGAGAATGATATGAACACGGAGCCGACAACATTTGGTCCTATGCCAGCACACTGTTTAGGGTTGAACTAAGGCTCTAGAAATAAAGTTCTTGATCCAAAACAGATTATATCGAAGTATTTCTATATTAATGTTTAATGGTGAACGAACTTATCCTTCCATTGTCATTTCTCTTTGTTGAATAAATTTGTCACTGCCTTGATTTTTTTTCCATCCACTGTAGTTCTGAAAATTGACATTATAGCTTTTTCTCTATTTTCACACATGTTTATGTTACTTTTGCAGAAAAAAGACATGCTAGAAATATGGTTCAAGAGGATAGTTTTGTGGATCCTACTCTCTCCAAGTAACTTATCTATCCTTTTTTATGGTTATATATTGCCTTCACCACTTTGTATTTGCTCAAGAAATGATTGCAATGCATGTTTTATTTAAAAAATATGGTGGTAGCAGACCTTAGTTCTTTCGGTAATTTAGGTGGGGGAGCTGCCATTCACGCAAGTTTATTGCTTAAGTTGGAATTGTTGTTTACTTTTCATACGCTGAGAGCTTAGGAAAAGGTTATTCTGCTATTTTTGATGTTACAACCCACTGTAGTATATAACTCTCTATCATGTGGCAATATGGTACATTAATAAACCATGCTTATTATTTGTTCTATTCTTTGATGGTAAGAGTAGGCAAATTACAGCACTATGTGGTCATTCTTCGGTTGATATGCTGTAGATATTACTTCCGTGTATTTTTGCTAATTTTTCCATTTTTAGTAAGGATAATCTCTGTTATGTACTCCTAATTTTAGATTTCAGGTTGCAGAGCTCCAAATTGCAAAGTTCTCCAAATGGTAGGGAATGTTTTGACGTTGGTGCAACTCATATTGGAAAAACCAGAGCAGCAGTTGCTTACAATTTTTGTAAATAAATGCAAGTTCTTGTGAAATTTTAGCATCGGAGGAACTTGTGGTGCTGCAGGGGTGCCCATGCCCTCGTTCCAGGCTCTGGCCTGGCTTCTATTGGTACAACAAGGTCTCCGGCTTCTGGGGCAAGGTACGTGAGTTGCAACTATTTGTTTTTTATGGTGCTTGCCCATTGAGTTTGTCAGGAGAGTTAATCTGATCATTTGATTTGGTTACCAGACTTGGCCATGATTAAGGAGAGTATATTGGTTGATCTGATGTAAATATTGATTTTAGGCAATTGGTTATGATTTCAGTAATAGGGCGTGTGTAGTTTGGTACAACATGAATGTGTCGTGGAAGACTACTACTATTGCTAGGCAACAATTTGTGCACTTGCACAAACTCACTAGCCTCTGATTCCTGTTTGCAGCTTGTCATCCACAAAATAATTTGATTATACTTTATAATTCTGATTTGGAATAACTTTGTTGTAATGGTATCTTTGCATCTTGGCTAATGAATTTCACAACAGAATTGTCTTTAGGTAAAGTAACATTTAATTTTGTACTCACTTATAGCTCAATGCAAATATGGAAGAAGGACATGCACTCCCTCTTCTGCATGTTCATCTGTGTATGATTCCGTACTGTACGAATCTGTCTCTGTATGGAATCAATGAGTGCATTTGGCATGGGATCGTTTTGCTGCAGATTTAATAGCAATTTAGCAACGGGAATTGGGGCTTATGCGTCGATTTAGGGGGGTTTAATGCTGACGGATTGGGTTTTGGGGATTAGAAAATATGAATTTAGATGTTATGTGGGGGAAACATTATTCCCGACGTGCCCGGACTGGGAACGACCGTGCGCCATGAGGTGGCTGCTACGGCCAGAATAGTCCGGATTGAGTTAGTTAGGAAAGATATTTGTTATCTCTAAGGTTTAAAGAGTTTCCATCTTTTGGAGTTAGTTGGAAATAGGGCTATATAACTCTTGTACGGGACCTGGATTTGGGGTATGCAATAAGAATCCTATTCTGCTTCTCTTCCTCCAACATAGGGCGTAGAGGGGAAAAACCTCGCCCCTCTACCAATCACGACTACGGCCTTCGTAGTTGGGGTCTCGCGCCGCCCACACATGACACCTTGGTATCACGATCCAGGTCTCCGCCGTTGCCCCCCTGTCCCTGCCCCGCCACCAGCTTCCTCCGCCGCCTCTACTATGTCAGGCACAGCTGAGGACGACCTCAAGTCCATGATTCTTGCCCTGACCAAGGAGGTGCAGGCCCTCCAGTCGGTCGTCACCAACAACTCCCAGGCGATTCAGCGCCTGGAATTGCAGCGGCCGGGCCAATTGTCCGATACAGCATCAACAAGCTGCACCAACTCCGGCGAGCATCACTCGGACCGGCCGCCGCGTTTCCAGAAGCTGGATTTTCCCAAGTATGATGGCAAGGGCGATCCGCTTCCTTTTATCAATCGGTGTGAGTCATACTTCCATCAACAGCGCATTGCCGAGGAGGAGCAGGTGTGGATGGCTTCATACAATCTGATGGACATCGCCCAGATGTGGTACATCCAGGTGCAGCGGGACGAAGGCACACCGCCATGGTGCCGCTTCACAGAGCTCCTCAATCTGCGGTTCGGGCCTCCCCTGCGCTCCAATCCGTTGGGGGAACTTGTGGCGTGTAAGCGGACGAGTTCGGTGGCCGACTTCCAGGACAGATTCCAGAGCCTCCTTCCTCGGGCTGGTTACCTCACGGAGGCTTAGAAGGTCCAACTCTTCACCGCTGGCCTTCAACCGCCGCTCAGTCTGGATGTTGAGATCCACAATCCCCAAACGCTAGCGGTCGCCATGAGCCTCGCGCGCAAGTTGGAACTCCGCGACCAGATGGCGGCGGCGCCGGCTCGTTCGTGGGCAAAAGGACTGCTGCCTTCACCCGCACAACGTCAGCCGGTCGTGCAGCCATCAGCAACCACGCCGACCGCGCCAGCCACGATATCCGTGGAAGGCCGCCAGGTGAAGCGCCTGTCGGCAGCGGAGATGGAGGAACGCCGTCGCCTCGGGTTGTGCTACAACTGCAATGAGAAGTTTAGGCGGGGCCATAACAGGGTGTGCAAGCACCTCTTCTTGTTAGAGTTGAGCGACTTGGATGACATTGTCGAGTCAGAGGACGACGATCGAATCGCCGCAGACCCTCAGATATCCCTCCATGCGATCGCCGGTGTCCGCACCAGCGAGACGATGCAGGTGCGCGTCCAGGTGGGTGGCGCCACCCTTCACGCACTCCTCGACTCTGGCTCCACGCATAATTTCATCTCCGTGGAGGCGGCGGGCTGCACTAACCTCTCTTTACACCGCCGTGACGACATGTCGGTGACGGTGGCCAACGGCGAGCGCGTGCCCTGCCTGGGCGTGTTCCGGCGAGCGACCTTCGCCATCGATGGGGAGGCATTCCAGGATGATTTCTTTGCGCTTTCGCTGGCCGGCTACGATGTGGTGCTGGGAACTCAGTGGCTCGCATCCCTGGGACCCATTCTTTGGGATTTCGGGGCTCTCACCATGTCATTCTGGCGCAACGACCATCGCGTCAGTTGGCGTGGGATGGCAGGCTCGGCGAGTCCCGGTCTTCGTTCCTGCACGGGACCTGACCTCTTGGCGGCGCTCCTCGTCGACTTCGCCCTGCTCTTCGCGAACCTCAGGGACTGCCGCCACCGAGGTCCCGCGACCACAACATTACCCTTCTGCCGGGCTCGGCGCCGGTGGCCGTCCGCCCTTATCGCTACCCAGTCACGCACAAGGATGAACTGGAACGACAGTGCTCTGTCATGCTTGATCAAGGCCTGATTAGGCACAGCTCGTCCGCCTTCTCTTCGCCGGTTCTGTTGGTGAAAAAGGCCGACGGCTCGTGGCGATTCTGCGTCGATTACAGAGCTCTCAACGCCATCACGGTCAAGGACGCTTTTCCGATTCCAGTGGTCGATGAACTCCTCGACGAGCTGCACGGCGCCAAGTTCTTCACCAAGCTTGACCTCCGCTCCGACTACCACCAAGTCCGCATGAACCCGGCCGACGTGGCCAAAACGGCCTTCCGGACTCACGAGGGTCTCTATGAGTTCCTCGTCATGCCGTTCGGGCTGTGCAACGCACCAGCTACGTTCCAGGCGCTCATGAACGATGTGTTGCGGCCTTTTCTCCGCCGGTTCGTGCTCGTCTTCTTTGATGATATACTGATTTTCAGCACTTCGTGGGCCGATCACCTCCGCCATGTGCGCGTGGTTCTCACCACCCTCCAGCAGCACAAGCTCTTCATCAAGCGGTCCAAGTGCGCCTTCGGGGTGGATTCCATCTCCTACCTCGTCCACATCATATCGGCAACCGGCGTGGCCATGGATCCGACTAAGGTGAAGGCCGTCCTCGACTGGCCACTACCTCGGTCGGTGCGCGTGGTTTGGGGCTTTCTCGGCCTTGCGGGCTACTACCGCAAGTTCGTGCGGGACTACGGCACAATCGCAGCTCCTTTCACGGCTTTGCTCCGCAAGGACGGGTTTCGGTGGTCGGAGGAGGCTACCACAGTGTTCCAGGCGCTGAAGATGGCACTGACCATGGCGCCGGTGCTGGCCTTGCCGGATTTCAATCAGCAGTTCGTTGTCGAGTGCGACGCTTCGGGCCACGGTTTTGGCGCCGTGTTGATACAAGACCGGCACCCCATCGCCTTCTTCAGTCGGCCGGTGGCGCCGCGACATCGCTCCCTGGCTGCCTATGAGCGAGAGTTGATTGGTCTGGTACAGGCCATTCGGCACTGGCGACCTTACCTCTGGGGGCGCCGTTTTCTGGTACAGACAGACCACTTCAGCCTCAAATACCTGCTGGACCAGCGTCTCGCCACCATTCCTCAGCACCATTGGGTGGGCAAGCTCTTGGGATTCGATTTTGCCGTGGAGTATAAACCGGGCAGCACCAACATCGTGGCTGACGCTCTGTCACGCCGCGACACAGAAGTGGGTTCCGTCCTGGCACTTTCAGCACCTCGGTTCAACTTCATCGACCGTCTCCGACAAGCACAGACCACGGATCCCGCTCTGGTAAGCCTCCAAGATGAAATCACTACCGGTGAAAGGTTCGCGCCATGGTCCATCGTCGACGGTTTGGTCGCCTTCGACTCCAAGATCTACATCGCGCCGACGTCCCCACTCCTGCACGAGTTGGTGTCCGCTGTCCATGAAGATGGCCACGAGGGCGTCCAGCGCATGCTCCACCGGCTCCGCCGCGACTTCCACACGCCTAACTTCCGTTCGGTGGTCCAGGATTTCATCCGCAGCTGCTCTACTTGCCAACAAAACAAAACAGAGCACCTCCGGCCCGCAGGACTTCTTTTGCTATTGCCAATTCCGACGGCGGTGTGGGCGGATATTAGCCTTGACTTCATCGAAGCGCTGCCGCGCGTGGGTGGCAAGTCGGTGATCCTTACAGTGGTAGACCGCTTCAGCAAATATTGCCACTTCATTCCGCTCGCATACCCGTACACGGCGGAGACGGTGGCCAAGGCATTCTTCGGGGACATTGTGCGCCTCCACGGCATTCCACAGTCTATGGTGTCAGACCGGGACCCGGTTTTCACTTCTACGTTCTGGCGCGAACTAATGCGGCTGTGTGGCGCCAAACTGCACATGACCTCCGCTTTTCATCCCCAGTCAGACGGCCAGGCGGAGGCGGCAAACAAGGTAATTGTCATGTACCTCAGGTGCTTTACTGGGGATCGGCCGCGACAATGGCTTCGCTGGCTGCCGTGGGCCGAGTACGTCTACAACACGGCTTTCCAGTCCTCCCTCCGCGACACGCCTTTCAAGATCGTCTATGGCCGGGAGCCTCTGTCCATCCGTTCATATGAACCAGGGGAGACGCGGGTCGCGGCGGTGGCCCAGAACATGGCGGAGCGTGACGAGCTGCTTGCAGACATTCGCTACCGCCTGGAGCAGGCACAGGCGATTTCCAAGCACCACTATGACAAACACCATCGCGAAGTCCAGTACGCCATCAGGGATTGGGTGTGGCTGCGCGTCCATCACCGAGTCCTGGCACATCTCCAGCCCGCTACAGCTGGCAAGCTACAGCCACATTTCTACGGGCCGTACCGCGTGGAGGCAATCATCAACGACGCCGCGGTCCGGCTAACCCTTCCTCCTAGGGCGCGTCTGCACAATGTCTTCCATGTGGGCCTCCTCAAGAAATTCGTCGGGACGCCGCCAGATGCACCACCACCCATTCCGGCTATACACCATGGCGCGGTAGTTCCAGAGCCAGATTGCGCGGTTCGCACACGTCTTGCGCGGGGTGTCCGCCAAGTCCTCATCCAGTGGAAGGGCGAGCCGCCGGCGTCAGCTACTTGGGAAGACATTGACGCATTCAGGGAGCGCTATCCATCATTCCAGCTCGCGGACGAGCTGCTCATCGAGGGGGGAGAGATGTTATGTGGGGAAACATTATTCCCGACGTGCCCGGACTGGGAACGACCGTGCGCCATGAGGTGGCTGCTACGGCCAGAATAGTCCGGATTGAGTTAGTTAGGAAAGATATTTGTTATCTCTAAGGTTTAAAGAGTTTCCATCTTTTGGAGCTAGTTGGAAATAGGGCTATATAACTCTTGTACGGGACCTGGATTTGGGGTATGCAATAAGAATCCTATTCTGCTTCTCTTCCTCCAACATAGGGCGCAGAGGGGAAAAACCTCGCCCCTCTACCAATCACGACTACGGCCTTCGTAGTCGGGGTCCCGCGCCGCCCACACGTGACATTAGCAGTTAATGATGAATACAGTTTGTGATTTTATATGGTGATTTGATGTTTTCTATGAAAGATACGTATTTGGTGCATGTTCTGTTTAGCTAATTCATGTTAACCTTGGCAATTTCTGTTCAATAATCGCAAACTATAATATCCTCTGTAGTTCTATCTACTGGCACTTTGGGAAAATATATACCCTTTAGAGTGCTTGCAATATTAAATGATGGATATAGGTGTGAACATAAACTATCTGTGTTCTGTGATTCTGTCTTGATGTTTTTCCTCTTAGTTGTCATGACTCATTAAGTTACTTCTATAGTTTGGGTTCCATTGCATCGCATGGGCACAAGACTAGTTCTCTAACATTTGCCACTTTTGCATTATTTTAATCTTTTTTGGTTGAGTCTACATATGAAATGACACTTTTACTCCTCTCCTTCTTCCTACCAAGGTTCTTCCTACTCCTTGCCTCTGGCTATGGCTGCCACTGATCAAGATGGCCATGGATGTCGTGCCATGCTAAAGAGCAAGGGAGCAGAGGCGATGAAGCTGTGGCTGGATGAGGACCTTGCCTCCGACTTCCTTGTCTCCTCTTGCGCTTATTGTGCCCAGCACAGGCATGCCGCCATCTCTGCAGCCATAGCCAGCAATGGGTTTTGGGGTGGAGGAGGTGCCGATGTGCTGCGACGTAGTGGCAGTGGGCATGGCACCGGCGACGCATCAGGACAAGGCTATCGTGGTGTAAAAGCACGCCAAGGCGGCACGCAACCTCCTGCTCAGCCCGCTTCGATGATGCAACACGATGCCTTGTGCTTGCCAGGCTGGCCTCCTGTTCCTTCGCTGGTCACCCCGGGGCATGCTGCTCTATCGGTCCTACAGCGAGCACAGCGACCCGTGCCACACGTAGGAGTGGTTTGGTAGGAGGCAAAGGCTGAGAGCTCAACACCGGCGAGATGGATGGACAGAGAAAGAAGAAAAAGAGGAAGAGACAGGCGAAATGACCCTCTTGCCAAAAAGAGGTAAGTGCTTCTATGCTTTTCTCAATAGTGATTTGCATAATTTTTAAAGTATGACGAATGGTGGATAGATATTACTTACCTCTTCATTTACTTCGAGATTAGTGCTACTCTTGTTAGATAAGAAAGTATAGAAACACTGCTCAAAGATTAAAATAATGTGAAAGTGGCAAATGCTAGATAATTAGATGAACCTGATGGCAAATAATCAATTAAGGCAAGATCATTGTCAAATAATAGTGTCAATATGAGCGGTGCGTAAGACCATGTGATGTCAGTCTCATAAGAGTAATGAGTATTTGAAACTACTTGTGTCTTGCTTTTGTTGTTCGAGTTTGATTTTGAGAATTTGCATTTTGATTTGTTGCTATCTGAAACTGGTGGTCATATTGGCAAGGGTGCCATGGTATTACCAGCCGAAGCGGTAGTAGCGATGGTGTAATCGCGGTACGATCGGCCAAGCGGTAGTATCGGTTTGTGGTTGTCAGTAGTTATTTTCCAGAGGCCTTTTTTTTAGAGTTTTTAGGATAAAACCTAGGGCCTATTTGTATTGGTTTTTACTTAGAAAAGCAAAAAAAAAAGCCAATACGAACACTCAGTTTTTCGAAGCGGCTTCTCCATTCCTCTCGCTACCGTCTCGCTCCGGGGATAAAGTAGGGAGTCACGAGTGCATCATGCACCCTACTCCTTTCGCTCATGTCGCACACACGTATATCTTCCTCACTTTTTTCATTGTTCATCGCTGTTTCTAAAAGCCATTTCTTTCAACCATTATTATTCATTTTCAGCACTTTTAAAAGTCACAGTCAAAAGTCATCAGTAAAAACCAATATGAATAGGCCCCTACTGCAGTACTGGCTTTGGAGTTGCGGTACAACTAGAGTGTAGCAGTCTGACTGGTATGGAGTTGGCGGTCTGACCAGCATGGGTGCCACAATCAAACTAGCCCTTGTGCTGAGTTGGTTTTGAGTGTTGGTGGTTTGGTAGTGTTAGTCACAGCAAGAATCTATTCAAGTGTTAGTCATGAGAAGTCTATACATGTGTGAGTCATGGTATGCCCATGCATATATTTTGCTAATTGAGAGTTAAGTGCATGTCATTTGTGCTTAGATCGATTGCTTTGTCTTTAGTGTGTAGGTGCTTTGATTATTGTTGCGGCCAGCGGTAAAACCGAGGCCACGGAATGGGTCCTAAGACCATAGCGTGTCACGTAAGTCCGGGTGAAGCAGCATCTTAAGCCAAGAAACATGGGAGAAAGACAAGAATCGTGAGGAGGCAATGTGTGCATGTTGTATGCCAATTGGTCTTATGCATTTCAAGCAATGATGATTCTCAGAGCAAACGTACAATCTTGGCAGCAAGCATTGGGCATCATTAACTATAGTGTGGTGTTGGTGTGCTATGGGACTTAGGCGCTTCAAGTGGTGATGATCTCGAAGCAAGCGTACAATCTTGGCGACAAGTCATGGGCATCACATCATTTGTGAAGACCAGTGGGTGACAATTTGGGAATTTTCCAATGCCGAGTAGATTGGTAGTTTGCAAAACCACGGTATTTGTCTAAGTGGTTTAGGTCACGTCTTTATGATAGTGTCTTATCGAGTTTATGGAGCCTTTAGAAAGTCATGTTTTGAAAAGCGTGCAAGTGTATGAGAGTGTAAACCCGTTTGTGTGTGGGTTACTAGGTTTTCTTATATGTAAGTAGTGTGATCCACTAAGAAGTGGCTGATTGTTAGAGTTAAGTGACAGGTGAAGAACTTCCACTATTAGAGGTACAAACGGGTTGGGTTTTTTCCGATCGACCCAGTACCAAATTCAGTAAGTTGATCAGATTTATGACTGGATTTGGTATGGTATGGTATTCGGATATTTGTAGACGTATTCAGTAGCGAATTCAGGATAGATGCTATCCAACCAAATTGCTTCAGTATGCGATAAATCCAGTATTATCTGAGCAGATGTTCGCCAAGAAGCACAGTTGTGCACTAGCCGGCCCAATAGCCCACCACGACGCCACCAGCCCACCACCTCTCCACGGAGACCACAGCTCCAGTGCATAGCCTCCACCAAACAACCTAGCCAGACCGGAGGCCATCGCGTGAGCTCGCATCTAGGGTTCCATCTAGCCTCCAGAGTAGGCCACCACCACTGGGAGCCTCCAATTCCACCGCCGCTGCCGGGAGCCTTAGATGCTACCGCCACCTTCGGGTTCCACCGCGTCCCCCGGGAGCCGCCGTATCCACCCCAGCCGCCTGGATCCACCGCTGCCGCCTTCCTCTTCTTCTTCGCCGCTCCTGATTCATGAACCACCTTGCAGGCAGCAAGCGCATTCCGCATTCCCCAAGGTAAGTCACCCTACTACGCCTCCTGTTTCCTCCCTCGTTCCCGATCCATACGACCATACCCATCTCAACTCTTCATGTGACTATGTGAGGCTATTGGGCCTGTTTTTGACCGAAGCTAGCGGCTTTTGGCTTTTGCTACAGCACCTAACTTTCAAACATAGTATTTTCTCAAGACAGGGTCTACAAGTTAATTGTAGTACACGTTAAAAGCCTAACATCTGTATTAACTAAAATCGTAAGCGAGTATCTCTCTCTCCGTAATCTCTGTCGTAAACAGCTAAAATTCAAAATTTTCAGCCATAAGCCGCAACCGCGCCAAATAGTACTTCCATAAAGGGAGAGGTTCCATCCGCAACTTCAACACCTGATCGTGCAATTCCTTGCCGAGTGTTGATGCCCCAATATCACGGCAGGCACTCAAAGATCCCGGTGATGGCAACGACATCCGCCGGCGGTTTAACAAAGAACATTGATCTGAACACATCAACAGCAGTTGAAGGGTCTCCGTTCTTTAGGTAGGCATCAACCAACGCAGTCCAAGCCTGTACAGTCTTCTTGTCCATGACATGGAACACCCAGCAAGATTATTCCAATTGACTGCATGCGCCGTACATGGTGATCAGTGATGTGCATAATGAGACATTTGGAAGGAACCACCTCCTCAAAGCATATGCGTGGAGCTCCTTCCCCTCTTTCAATGCTTTCAGCTTGGTGCATACTGGGAGGACAGTCCCCACCGCAATGAGATAAGGTCTGATTCCTTCTTGCTGCATCCAAACTATGCACCTCAGAGCCTGGTCTGGTCTCCCATTGGATACATACCTAGACAACAGCGCCGTTCATGAGACGGTGTTCCTCTTCTTGGTGCTATAGAACACCCGCCTCCCAGAGACCATGTCACTGCACTTGCAGTACATGTCTACCAGTCTTGCCTGGACCTTTGCAACATCTTTACAATCTTGAAACTTCTTCAACACAAGCCCGTGAATCTCCCTACCCAAGTTCTACGCACGTAACTCACCGATGACTAGCACGATCGAGGTGAGTACCACGGAGTTCACCTTGACACCGTCTGCCACCATCCACCGGAAATGCTCCAGCGCCTCCCTCTTCATCCCCTTGTGTGTGAACCCAGCAATCAGTGCCCCCCATGAAACCACGTCCCTCTCCGTCATTTCCTCAAACACCCTCACCGCTAGCTTCACCTTCCCGCACCAGAAGTACACGTCCATGAGCCTTGTCATTAGCATCCCCGGCGCGCCTGCGAACGCATTCTTGACAAGCATCACGTGTGTGGCGGTGGCCATGGCCATCGACGGCGCAGTGCTCCCGGAGATGGACTTGAGGACACACCCGTACGTGTACTCATTCGCGTCGACCCCGGTGGCGCGCATCTTTGCGAACCCGTCCGCGACCGCGTTGCCCGCCTCGCCGCGGCCCCGGCGGACGTGCCAATGGAGGAGTGCGTTCCACAAGAAGGCGCTGGCCCGGGGCAAGCCGTCGAGCACCTAGCATGCGTCTTCCGCGGCGCCGAACACGAGGTAGAGCTCGACGAGCCTGGCGAGCAGGAACTCGTTGGAGTCGAGGCCATGGATGCGGAGGTGGGCGTGGATCTGGCGGGCGTGGGCAAGGGAGCGGCAGGCGGAGAGAAGCGTAGCGAAGATGGAGGGGTTGGCCGGGACGCTGCGGTGGGAGAGGTGGTCGAGAAGCGAGAGCGCGGACGGGACGCTGGCACCGCGACCATGCCGTGGAGGCTGGCGATGTCTTGCTGGCTCGGGAAGGGACCCTGTGGGGCTAAGGAGAGGGAGAGGAGGGCACGGAGGGAGGGTTTGTGGAGGGAGTAGGTAGAGAGGAGGAAGAGGAGCGGTTCTTGGAGCGCCTCGGGGGCAGCGGCGAGGTTGCCGCCAGACAGCGCGGTGTAGATGAGGCACGGGTGGGAAGCCATGGCGCAAGCTGGGGAGCAGAAGGCAGCGGCACGGCAGGAGAGGCAGGGGGCGTGGGAGGTGAAGCGGAGAGGGAGCAGAAGCAAGCGAAGCAGGAGGGGAGGAAGGTGAGAGAGGCCGAGTAGAAGAGGAGGTGGGAGATGGTAACTGTTGGTGGAAGTAGAGAGGAGGGGTAATTAGATATAAGAGAGAGGGAGAGGGATGTTAGATGGATGGTCAAGATTTCAGTATTCAGATTGGACGGTTGAGAAGAGAGGAAAGAGAATGCACCAACCACCAACTCAAACTTATTAAATAGTAAAGATATATGCCTTGTGTTGAGTTGAGTCATCTGCGATTTGTGATTTAAGAGATTAGGGTTAAGGTTTTCTTGTATTGCAGCTTTGTGTGTGTGCTTTAAGCTTAAAGCCCTGCTATTCTAAGGGATTGACTGTAAATAGGGATGCCAACGGGGCTGGGGTCTCGAAGGAGCTCCCTCGTCCCTGCTATCGCATCCCCGCCTTGGCCCCGCCAGCCTTACCAGGGCGACTAAGCCCCTCGTCCTGGTCCCCGCAGGAACTCGGCCCCACGGGATTAATAACTAGGATAAAGTATTTTAAAATAATAATTATTTTATTATATTTATTAATTTATAATTATTTACACATTCTTTTTTAAAATATATATTTTAACATATGGATTTAAGTTTTAGTCAAAATATACAAAAAAAAGAATACAATCTCACATATTAACTAACTATAATATATTATTAAAAAATATTTTTTTTCATTTTTACCCGGTCCCGTGGGGCCCGCGAGGGGATGACCCCCGCCCTCGCCCTGCTAGCCTAGTGGGCCCGCCCCCGTTCCCTCGCAGGGGGAGATAGCCCCCCACCCTTGCCCTTGATGGGGAATTCCACGCGGGGCCCTGCCCCTGTGGGGGAAATTGCCACCCCTAACTGTAAAGCATTCCTTTCTAAGTGAAATGAGCATTCAAAGTTTATCCAAGTGAGTTGTGTCATAGATTCCCTCATGTGCTTTTAATTTGCTTACTTTTCTCGTTTGGATTTCTCTCTTCATCTTTCCTCGTGCCAAGGGTGTGTGAGAGGTAGAAATATCTTCTGGAGATAAGATCTCATCCATCTAGGCATGATCTAGAGGAAGCTATTTAGTTTGCTCGGTTTTCTCAAGAAATAGGTAATTCTGATGTTTTGCTCTCGTAAGTATTTTGGGTTAAATTCGTGTTATGATTTATCTTGGTAGACATGTAAGAATCCATCCAAAGTTACCTAAATCATCTAGGACTCATGAGTAAGACCAGATCAAGATTTTCCATTTTTACTTGGTTTTGATGCTCCCTTCACTCAAATAGAAAAAATTAGAACTTTGGTAATGATTCTTTCGATCGTTGATTAGAATAGATTCATAACATCTTAATGGATGTGTATGCTAAGTTTCAAGTCATTTGGACCAATAGAGTAAAAGCCCATCAATTTTTTATTTTAAAACCGTGCTGATTTTACTATTCTTGTACTGACTTTACTATAGCACTACTACCGATTTTGCTTAGTTTCATTTGGATATTTTCGTATAGGTCATTGGCTTCTGAACTTCACAACTTCTCATAGTTATTGAAGTGAAGAATTGGGAGTCGTGCTTCTGCTTTGAAAAAATATTTTAAAAAATCTTGTAATCTTGTAGGCTTCTATTCATCCTCTTGTAGTCATAATCTTTGATCATAAACAGTAGCATATATCCAATTTCCCCTCTTTATCCCATATATATGTATTTAATGCACTGAGATATACTTTTCCCCCTTCCACTGATCATACTACACGTGGGTGTGAGGGGGAAGTGGGAAATGGTTGCTAAAAGTTTTTTTATCATTATGTTGAGCATCTCCAACAAATCTTCTAAAGTGATCATATCCCCTACATTTTAGAAGAAAAGGTAAAAAAAAGCTTCAACAGATCCCCTAAGTGGTACCCAAAAATATAAAGGACTCTATCTCTGATTTTTCGTCCCCATATATAAAGGACGCACACCATCCCCTATATGGAATTTTCGTAGTAGTTTTGATGTCTCAGTTAATAAGGCTTTCATGCTTGCTGCAAATAAGGTGGTCTTAAGTAGATATTAGTTTGTACTGGTGAATGTATATAGATTGGTGACTCTGGATTTTGTTTCTCCCATACTTCATACATGACCTGTCAGAAAAGATTAAGCAGATTTTCTAGACAAAGGCGAAACGCCCAGATTTTCTGTACATCGGTGCTGTTTTCGTCCAGGCCTCGCCAACTGCGTTTTGTTTCTGTGCATCGTCGCTGCTTTCGGTCGATCTGCTGGTTGGTAGTTTTTGTGGACTCAGATTTTAATTTAAGGGACTATATTTAGGGGATTTGTTGGAGGTTACATATTTTTAGTCTTCTATATTCTGGATTGTGTCCTCTAAAAAGTGATTTAGAGGATGAGATTTAGATGACATTGTTGGAGATGCTCTTAGGGGAGGTCCTCACGCTACCTCAGGCCTATGACCACCTCGGAGCAACAACACCTGTTAAAGGGTCTACCCTGAGCCAAGTCCCTAAGTCAATCTCGGTGAGGTTTGCAAGACCGATCCCGAAAGGATTCGGGGCAAACTCCAGGCAAGGTTCGCAAGACTCTAAGGGGTCCAGGGTCAACTTTGAATGAGGTATTCAAGACCAATCCCTGAGGAGAAGTCCGAGGCCAACTGCAGATGAGATACACAAGACCAACCTCGAGGAGTCCTGTTACTTGAATTAACTAACAAGCACCATGGACGTCGTGCAAGGAGCTAGCTAATACACATACAACTGTTTTTCTTGATTAGAAACCAACGGTCTATCTATCTTCAAAGAAAAGGTCAACACTCTAAATGAACACTATTTACAAAACACAAAGATTTGTAGGATATTTACGGCAACACACCTTAAGTTCCTGTCTACCTTTTATCCCGCCAGTGTTCGACAATTGAGTAAACAGGTACGACCCTCAAAAACAGCATGAGCCTGTCATCTGAACTGTACATAAAACATTATGTTTCTTCCTCCCCTAAAAAACCATATGTTTTATCAATAGTAAATCTAAGTATGTAACCATGCAACGCCTCCGTACCTGAGAGAGCCTGTGTGCTTTGGTTGGAGAACGACCATAGCTACAGGTAACTAGCTGCTTGCACCCTTTATTTATAGTTATTCTTGTCAACTACGGCTTATAGCTTATGGCTATAACTGATGGCTTTTGTCTATAATACGAGTGTTTATGCGAACGAACCGAATGTTGATAAGCTACTTTAAAATGGTAACAAAGAAACCACCCCATTTGTTTGTTCAAATGAAACAATAAACCACAAGTCATAAACTAAAAAGAACAATGCCATAGACATCCCAACCATATACCTCTGAAAAGCAATCTAATCTTCACTCTACTGCTACTTTAATTTCAGTTTTGTATCCAAATAAAAAATAGTTTTTAGAGACAAACTGTTTTGCTTCAGTTGAATTCCTATCCATACAACCAGTCAAATACGGCATAGTACTCAGTTTGTCGACGAAATGGAGAAAGCGACAGCCTTGTCACATTGTCACTGAAGATGAAAACGCCAGCCACGAGTTGACTTGACTGGCCTAAATTTCCACAAGCCATCCTAAAAACGGATGGCATGATGCTCTCTGAAACATAACGACAGATATAGCAAGGAACTATAGAAAGTGGCAGCAAGCTTGATTCTCATGCACGCAGCATGGATTCACACACATCACCAATGCTAATATGAGAAAATTCTAATTCACATTATAGTTCGTAGTTCTAGTAGAAAACAACCTATTTGTTTGTTTAAATGAAATGATAAGTCATAAGTTATAAACTGAAAATAATGAGGCCATAGACATCCCAACCATATGCCTCTGAAAAGCAATCTAATCTTCACTCTACTGCTACTTTAATTTCAGTTTTGTATCCAAATAAAAAATAGGTTTTAGAGTCAAACTGTTTTTCTTCAGTTGAATTCCTATCCATACAACCAGTCAAAAACGGCGTAGTGACTCAGTTTCTGCAAAGGAAATGGAAAAGGCGACAGCCTTGTCACATTGTCATTGAAGATGAAAACACCAGCCACGAGTTGACTTGACTGGCCTAATTTCCACAAGCCATCCTAACAAAAGGATGGCATGATGCCTGCTGAAACATGACGACAGATATAGAAAGGAGCTATAGAAAGTGGCAGCAAGCTTGATTCTCATGCACGCAGCATGGATTCACACACATCACCAATGCTAATATGAGAAAATTCTAATTCACATTATAGTTCGTAGTTCTAGTAGAAAACAACCTAGACTATCACCTAATTTGGTGAGGCGTGATCATCATTAGAGCGATAGGTGACAAGTTCCTGTCTATCTTTATCCCGCCAGTGTTCGACAATTGAGCAAACAGGTACGATCTCAAAAACTGCATGAGCATGCCATCTGAACTGTGCAGAAAACATTATGTGAAAGAACCTGAACTCTAATTAACCCTAAGTAGTATAATTAACAGTAATCAAGAAATTATAGAAATTATTACAACATATTTAATTACAAGAATGAATTACAACATTTGGCCCTAGCCCTAGGCCATCATAAAGGAAGACGATATTACAATACTTGGTTAATTACAAGAATTATGCAAATGTTGCATAGCCAAAACTGCATGGAATAAAGGCAAATAAAAATAGCATATTACTAGGCGTGTAGCACCCAAGCCGGCCACACCCCTAGCCGCAGTCTTTTCATTTTTGCAATCGGAGAGCGAATAAAAGAACAATCCAAGGGAGATCAAAAGAAAGGGGAAAAGAACCACCGTCAGTACCCTCTAACTAGTAGAGTCATTTAGAGTGGCGTTCATTGAGATTACCAAACCGTCCCAAGCCAATCAGCACCTCTCACCATAAGTGGGCCTCATCATCCAGCTTTTAGAAATCCAACGCCCACATTTTGACTAACTTACCTTAGCCTCAGAAAATCCAATAATAGTGCATAGTCCACAGTTCGGACTATTGGTCCATAAAGCCCACAGTGTTCCAAGACATAATTGTGGATAGAGTGAGGGAAAAATAGTCATGAACAATATAGGAGAGACTAGAGAGAGGTAGGTAGCCGAGTGCCTCCCACTGTTAAGCCCCCATCCCATTTCCCTGCCTCTGCCTACAGCATTTCACACAGCTGAGAGCCCACAACATTCCTCATAGCTGAGAGAACCCCAAAGCCAACCAGACAGCACCACCAGCTCCCTCACAACAATGCCAATCGAGAGGCATCCCAAAGCACAGAGCTCCAAAAGCAAAGCCAAGGAAAAAACCCACCAATCCATCTCTCGGCCGAAGGCCAAAGAGACTTTTCCCCAAAGACCAGCAGCCCACAGAGAGAGAGGACTGAGGAGAGACGAGAGTAGAAGGGGAGACAAAAATGTAGTAGAAGACAAAGGAGGGCGTGGACCACCGAGGACCCAGGAGGACGACCGTATGAACTACAAGGTGACATCCCCGACATCGACAAGGAGGCATCATCCACGATTTCATCCACGTGAGGACCACACCGCAACCACCACCAACAAACTTCCCATTTCCAGCCCAACACAAATAGGTCCACTTTCCCTCCTACACCCCCTTCCCCATTTTTTCTTTTTGGTTCCACCTCAGAAAGGCACAATGCACGACACGCACTCCACCTCGGCACGACCGATCAAGCAAGGCGGCCGAGAGGGAAAGAAAAGCCACCTCGCCCAACAGGTGGCTACCACAGCAACCGACGGCAAGTCTTAGAGCACCACGAGTGCCCTTGGTCAAGGGATTTCGCTCCTGGGCGCAAGACCCTCTTGACCAAGTCTCGACATCATAGCCCCTTAGAACCTCCCAAAACCGGGTGTGGTAAAAGATACAAGCATAACAAAAATAGTAACTATATCAAGAAATGCATAAGCATGAAAAAGGGAAAGGGAGAATGTGAACCGTCATGTAGAGGAAGCTGATACTAGATGAGCCACCATAGCTACAGCCTTTGGCCACAAATGAAACCCACCATAGAGCCGACCCCAATGGCGGCCTCCTTGAGGGTGAAGGAGGTTGAGGAAGCCACGGAGTCGGAGTAGCCGAGGAAGCCAGGGAGTCAAAGTAGCTAAGGGAGCCATGAAGTCAGAGTAACCGAGGAAGCTAGGGAGTCAGAGTATCTGGGGGAGCTAAGAAATTGAGGTAGTCCACGGATTCAGTGACGTAGCCCATAGATTCGGTGAGGAGAGCCCATGGATCCGATAAGGTAGCCCATAGATCCGGTGAGGAGAGCCCATGGAACCATAGATCCAGTGAAGTAGCCCACAGGTTCGGTGAGGAGAGCCCATGGGACCACCTAATCCAGCAAGGTAGCCCACAAATCCGGTGAGGTAGCCCACAGATTTGACGAGGAGAACCCACGGGACCCCTAGATCCAATGAGGTAGCCCACAAATCCAGCAAGAAGAGGACCAACCGAGCCCTCAACTTTGGCGGAGCCACCAGATCCAGCGAGGAACAGAGGCGGCGACCATAGCTCTGGCAAGGGAAAGCCCAGGGGAGGTGCTAGACTATAGGGAAGGAAGGAAAGAGCGGACATTGGCTGTCGAGAAGGAGAGGCGAGGGTGGAAGAGTAGCGACGAAGAGCTGAGACATTGGCCTGGAGTGCGTGTGCGAACCAAGGGAGTGCGGCGTTTTGTGTCGTGCATGGCCAGGCCGTGGAGTGGGTCAAACTGAGTATGTGTTGGGTTGTGCATGTCTAAAGCTAAGCTGTGAGCATGCGTGGGCCAGTTTAGCACGTGAACAATAAATCAAAGAGAGAGAGAAGGGAATAGCCCAAAAACCTTGATGTAGATAAGACCGTCTAGGAAGTCCACTAAAATGGGGGCAATAAATTTCTAAAAACCTATAAATACCCTAGACAATTATTTCTTTAAATAATGCATATGCCTATTAATGCAGAAGTCAAGTCAGTTCAGGCTGAGGCAGCAGAAACCAAGTTGTGGATGACGCCAGCATTTACTACTACTCAGGCAAGCTTATTCTTGATCATAAATATAGTTATGTTAAATATACAAAATACATTACATATCATCTACTGTATATTTGCATTAAAATCCTATTTACAAAACTAAATCGGATAAAGAGATGAGAAGAGAGAAGAGATATGAGAAAGAAAGAGTAGTCCAACTGAGAGAAGCACCTGGGCTACAAGAGTATAAATAGGAGGGTAAAGGGGACCCTGAATAGTAAAATAGAGGGAAGGCAGGACCCCTTTGCATACTGATAGAACATAAGGATCAACAAAACTCTCACTCCGAAAGGAAGCTGTATTTAAGTGCCAACCATTTTTTCGTCTCGGATGGGCAGAAAATACTACCCTGTTACTTATTCATATATCCACATTAGGTAAGTAACATAAGTGTGAGTAGTGATGGAGAAGCTTAGGACCGATAGTGCAAGTCCAGAAGTGAGTAAGTCACAAGCATATATATTAGCTCAGGTTCAGTGTTGGATGTTGGTAGCCAGCCCCAACGAACCCTATTGCAAGTCGGTGGAGCCTGGGTGAGCGTCCTAGTACACCAGTGGAAAATAGATGGGTAGAGATTTAAGTAACGTAACCTAAAAAATGTTCTATACTATGGACTTGATCCAACACCAAAGAAAGTGTTGGATAACTAGTTTATGATGGTTCAGAGTAGCTATGGGTACAGTGGTACAAGCCTGCGTAGTGCACAATAAAATTATGAATTCAGGTTTGTCTCCTAGATTGAAGGCTACCGAGGTCGCTAGGGATCTTTCTTTTTCCAAGTGAAAAGTAGAGTTTTCATAAATTAAAATATGCCACTTAATTTGATAAGATTATTTTCTAGAATCATATAAGTAGAAATGGTGATTACGAACAAAGAAGAGGTATATAGTGCATTTTGCTATTAAAATGCTTGCTGAGTACGTTAGTACTCACTCTTGCTATTACTTTTCTTTGTTAGACCCTAGTTCGACCTGAGATTGCTCTGAGCTGGATGAAGGGACCACAGGCACCGCCTAGACCACAGGAGAGGAGGACGATGGTTGTGAGGACCAGGATGAGGTGGGCACCCTATACTTTGGTTGGGATGAGTAGGCGTCCCAATGAGCTGAGCAAACGAGCTTTAGGGTATATGTTTTGTATCTTTTTCTACTTGTATATTTGTATTAAAGACCATAGCGCCGAGGCAAATGCTGTAATAAAGAGACAATTTCTACATATTGTTCTACTGGCAACTCTGGTAAAGGCTTATTATTTGTTGGAGCAATGTCCTACTGATCGGACAAATAATAATCTATTTCTTAAGTGTGATTACCCTCAGGGTAATGACACGGGCCATTGCAGGTGTTATCATAGCAATAAGTAGGGCCACGCTAATAATATAGACACTGTAGCAGAACTTAAGTGGGCCTTTCTCACTTGCTATATGGCACTAAGTACCTTACTAATCCTTGTCTCTATGTCAATTTCTATTCCACTCTTGTCTCAAAATTATTATGTTAAAAGCTTATCCTTCCTAAAGTGATACCTATGCTAATATAGAATCACTACTTTTGCAGGATGGCATGTTTAGTATTCCACCTAACAAGGTCGAGGGGAGCACATGTTGCTACTAGGGAGGTTGCTTCAGTATCTGGGAGCTCCTTTCCCAAATTATTTCCTGGAGTTTGTAGAGGAAGACGCTAGCTCCGGCGCGCATAGGAGTCATAGTGGCAGGGATTCCCCTAAACCTAACAAACATTTTAGAGTACATAGAGGAGTGGCGTATAGCAGACGATTACATACTCCTTCAAGAGATGGTCCGCAAGGCTACCCACATGCTTCGAGCCCATTTCAGTGACTAGCTGAGGGGTTCGCAGTTTGAAGAGATCCCACCTATTGCCCCAGGGAGCCAAGGCATTCAATTTGGTCCCATCACCACTTCTAGCCGATTCCCAGTGACACCCTCACCCTCCACCACTGCCCTACAGGGAGACACAACTGGCACAATGTTGCTAGCGAACACCCTCCTGCATAACAACACCCAGGGGCACTAGCTCGAGCGAAGAAGAGTTCAAATTATTGGCGAAGGTCGTGCCTCACCTTAGATAGTGAGATAGAGTGTTTGTGAGACTCCCACTGATCAACTACCATAGGAGGCACCTCTTAGCCCTCAGCAGACATCCTAGGGACCAACTACCCCAGAGCCCCACCTCCAGCCCCAGCACCTCACTGGACCTATCCCCAGCCACCACCTCCTGCATATGGACCATTTGAGGGAGCCGATTTTATCCCAGTACCTTCCCCGAAGTATGTTCCCTATCCTTTCTATGACTATTACCCCACATATCCCTACCCTACCCTATGATCTCTACGCTCACCTTCCGACCCCCCATCTCAGGGAGATCTAGGATGTCATTGCCCCAAGGCTAGCTCACCCACGTCTCCTCTACCCCAGACCAGGGTTTAGTGGATCCTACATCACTAAACACCCTAACCCCTTCTGAGACATAGCCACCATATATTACCTTTATAGATATTGTTTAAGAGACCCCAACAGTAGTTAGGCTACTGCTGCCGAATGGGGAGCCGATGGCAGCTAGGGACCTAGGGGAGATGATGGGGATGATGGAGAGAAGAGAGATGACGAGGAGGAGAGTGACCCTAAGGAGAGAGCCAGCAAGTCCGTAGTTTGTTAGATCCTCCTGGGGTATGCAGAGTCTGCCAAGATATATTGTTTCCTTGTTGTATTATGCTGTCATGTGTGTGCCATTTTTTTTCTAGTGGAACTCTTGTAGTAGCATCATGACTTGTGCTTGAGATGATATACTATGCTTTCTGCTTATGTCATTTACTTTATTCCTAGTTAGAGCATGCTTTTAAAGTTCCTTATGTCTGCTCCTGACTGACTAAACTGGTAGGCTTGCAACTCAACATAAGATAGGTTGCTTGAAAATATAGGAGCTGTGAACTCACCTTAAGGAATGGGTAGTAATGCCCAGGCTAGAGGCATGAAGCTAGAATTCTGGCATGGACCTCTCTCTCTCTCATCTTCAGACAAGAATGGACCATGCCCACAGGTATCTTATCCTTTCAACTATCGCACAAAAATGCTCGTCAGCCTTCCGAAGAAAAAAGCATAATTAAGATAGAAAATTAACAAGGGCTGATGATTTAAAAATGACTTATCTCTCTTGCTAAATGACAGATTTCCCGAATGAGTGGTACATGGTGCTCCCAGGCACGTAGCTTAGGCATACCCAGGAATGAAGTCTTGGGCGTACTCAGGAATAAGCCCCAAGCGCTTCCCAAACGTGTACTTTGGGCGATCTCGAGAGCGGGTTCTCAAGCGCACCTGGGCGCGCAGATCCAGGGTAGTGTAGACTCACACTCATAGGCAAGCTCTGAACGCCTCCCAAACGCATAGTCTGGGTGACCACGAGAGCGGGTTCTCGAGCGTAGCTAGGCACGATAGCCCTAGGTAGTGTAGGATTTGGATCTTTTTGGTTTATTTTTCTTTTTGGGTATTATTCAAATTGATGAGAGTGCTCTAAAAACCAAAAGTAAATCCTGAGAGTGAGGTTAACACAACCTTCTACAACTTAAAATAAATTACTCTACTCCCTGTCCGGATGTAAAACTCATTAAAGAGGGGTTAGCCTCTGCAACATGAACAAACCACTATCTTCTTCTCCATAAGATACTGCTAAACAAGAAATAATTAGTGAGACCAACCCAAATCCTCCTCGAAATAAAATGGTTGTAATCCAACATCTAATGAAGAAGTCCCTTACCACCTCCCCTGTAGGATGGAAGATTGCAGGCATGATGAACGAGAGTTGGGATTGAGACTAGGCCCTTTCCAGCAGGCCTGACCAGGAGGAAACCCACCTGTGAATCCTCTAGAAGCAGCACCTGGATAGGCCCTACCTGTAGCCATACCCAACACCAGTCGCCCAGCACTAGTAGGAATAGCAGATCCGTTGGGAGTAAGAGGGAAGTCCTTCGCTTTCTAGAAAACTCTTGTACAGAAGCCAAAGATAATCAAAACCGTTTTATGGAAACCTTGTTGACCAGGGTAGTAGCACCCCTTCCACCACAAGCCCATGGAGTTAGCCTCGGAGATTTTCTCCAGACTCGTCCTCCTACTTTTGTCAAAGCAGTCGATCCTCTAGATGCTAGTGATTGGATAGTAGAGGTAGGAAAGAAACTCGACACTGTAGGTTGCTCAAATGAAGAGAAAGTCCGCTATGCTGCCCCCAGTAATTGGACCTGCAACCACGTGGTGGCTTAACTACACCCGTAACCATGTTAGCGAACAGCCAATTTCATAGGAGGAGTTCCAACTACGGTTCAAAGAGACCCACATGCACACAGGAAGAATGGAACTTAAGAAGAGAGAGTTTAGAGGATTGACCAAGGGAGGAAAGAAGATGATAAGACTACTTTAGCCAGTTCAACGACCTTTCCCATTATGCAACCACCGATGTAAGCACTGAGGAGAAAAAGATAGAAAAATTCATGGCAGGAATGCACCCCTACCTTGAAATTCTTCTGTCCATCCACAAAATCACCAAGTTCTAGGACCTAGTCAATAGAGCTATTATCCTAGAAAGTGAGCACTCCAACCTCACAAAGGAGAGAAGGAAGAAGGCCAAGGTAGACCATCGTCAAGCCCCTACCTTTAAGCCTCGGCCATAGATACAACCATCCAACCCACCTCGATATGGGCCTCCTAAACCTAGACCATTCAACCCCTCTTTCCAAAGGCCAAACACCCCACAACAGCCAGTCACACTTACAATTAGGTGTGCGAAATACGGATGTGGCCCACTTGACAAAAGATTGCCTAAAGGCATCGATGCTTGCTTTAACTGTGGAAAGCTTGAACATCGCAAGATTGAATGTCCCTACCCCCAGCAAGCCCATGGGACAAATAGTGCAGCCCACAAATGTTCCACGATTGCTAGTACTAGCCCCATACCAGATTAACCATCCAAACCAACCCAAAAACAACCAACCTATCATGGGAGGAGACAGAAGAGGAGGACCAACACGATTCACCCATGTGAGCTCAGAACAAAATGGAGAAGCCATTGATGTAATCACTGGTAAATTACTACTTCGACCTTTTATTGGTACCGTACTCGTTGATCTGAGGGCAACTCACTCCTTCATATCCTGTAAATTTTTATTAGAGCATAAAGATCATGCCAGAACCCTTAGAAAAATATATGATGGTTAGTACACCGACGAGAATGATAGAAGTGACATCTATCAAAAAGAAGCAAGCCATCATAATCCACAACACTAAATTCTTAGCTGACCTTTATGTAATCGACATAAGTGACGTAGAAGTAATATTGGGTATGGATTGGCTATCAACCCACAGGATGAACATAGACTGCGAATCAAAAAGTGCATTCATTAGAAAGCCAGACGAGACCAAACTGACATATCTAGGAGTCAGAACCCGACTAAAACCATCCAACCTTAGCCTGGCTAGCATCCAAGGGAAAGAAGTGAAAGACATACTAGTAGTAAAGGATATTCCGGACGTATTTCCTGAAGAGCTACCATGAATGCCTCCTGACAGAGAAGTGGAGTTTGCTATTGACCTTCTTCCCGACACAACACCAATCTCAAAAAGGTCGTATAGAATGAACGCATAAGAGTTAGTGGAGTAAATGGAGCAGTTAGATGACCTCGATGCCAAGGGTTTTATTAGGGAGAGTACATCACCATGGGGAGCCCCGGTATTGTTTGCAGAGAAAAAGGATGGAGGTTTAAGACTATGTACGGAATATAGGGAACTCAATAATGTTACTATAAAGAATAAATATCCATTACTTAGGATAGATGACCTATTTGATCAATTAAAAGGAGTGAGGGCATTCTCAAAATTGACCTAGATCAGGGTACCACCAAATCAAGGTCAACCCCACCGACATCGAAAAGATAGCCTTTGTCTCCCGATATAGGCACCATGAATACACAGTAGTCCCCTTTGGATTAACTAATACCCATGTTGTCTTCATGAACCTCATGAATAAACTTTTCATGAAATATCTTGACAAGTTCATTGTTGTCTTCATTGATGACATCTTGATCTACTCAAAAAGTGAGGAGGAACATCTTCAACACCTCCATTGCCTTAGAAATTATCAGGGAAAACCAACTCTTTGCCAAATTCAATAAATGCGAATTTTGGCTTGACTAGGTAGCATCTCTAGGCCACATCATATCTGGGAGAGGAATAGAAGTAGACCCCACTCAAATTGAAGGTGTTATCTCCTAGGAACGCCCAATAAACACCATTGGACTCCGAAGTTTCCTTGGATTTGCGTGATACTACCGTAGATTCATAAAATTATTCTCCCAAATTGCCACCCCACTCACCAAACTCCTGAGGAAGGACATGCAATATGTACGGACAGGTGCATGTGAATAAAGCATTCAGGCATTGAAACAATGTCTAACCACAATTCCAATCATAGCCCTACCTGAGGATAGAGTTGAATACATAGTCTACTATGATGCTTCCAAGTATGGGTTGGGAAGCGTGCTAATACAGAAAGGGAAGGTTATAGCCTATACTTCTAGACAACTGAGGACTCATGAAATGAACTACCTACTCATGATCTGAAGCTAGGAGCAGTAGTGTTCGCCTTAAAATTTTGGAGACACTACCTGTACGGGTCCAAATGTACCCTGTTTAGGGACCATAAAAGTCTCAAATACATATTTACCCAGAAGGAGCTAAATATGAGACAAAGAACATGGGTTGATTTAATTAAAGATTATGATTTAACCATCAACTACCATTTTAGAAAGGGAGATTGGATCATATACCCTCCCTTTAGTTGGGAAATTGAGGATTTACCCTCCACATCTCAATGACATGTGGGGTCATCATAAGTCACTGATACGTGGGTCAGGAGGGTAAATCCTCAATTTCCATCTAAATGGAGGGTATATGATCAATTTTTTCTTTTAGAAAAGCCAATGTGGTTGCCGATGCCCTCAGTCGGAAAACCAAATGCCACCATCTTGCCGTTAAAGACCATGCCCTTGATGTAATTCAAGAATTAGCCAAGATGAGAATAGAAGTCAAAACCATCACCTCTAAAGCCACTGTAGCAGCCATAACATTCCCCCCACTCTATTAGATCAAATACAAAGAAAGGCAACTCTATGATCCATTCACCAAAGAAGAAGTCTGATGAATTAAATTAGGTTATTCGCAGAGTTTAGGGTCGATGACAAAGGAGTATTGTGGCGGCAAGATCGAATTTGTGTACCAAACGACCCTCAAATTAATCAAACCATCCTACAAGAGGCCCATGACACCCCATACACCATCCATCTAGGTGGCACGAAAATGTATAGAGACCTAAGAGAACTTCTGGTGGACAAATATGAAAAGGGAGATAACAACATAGGTTAGTGTGACACTTGTCAGAAGGTTAAAGTTGAGCATCAACGCCAAGTCGGGCTGCTAGCACCCTTAGAAATTCCGGAATGGATGTGGGAAGATATGTACATGGACTTTATAACTGGTCTACCCATAACACTCAAAAAGAAGGATGCAATCTAGGTCATAGGAGACAGCCTCACCAAATTAACCCATTTCATTGCTAACAACTAAAACTACTCGTTTGATAAATTAGCAAAGCACTATTTGGAAAGAATAGTTTCCTTGCATGGAGTGTCCAAAACCATCACCTCAAACAGAGGGTCAATATTCACCTCTAGTTTCTAGAAAAGCTTACACAATGCCCTAATCACCAAACTCAACTTTAGTATGGCCTATCATCTCCAGGCTGATGGCCATACAGAGCGAGTTAACCAAATCCTAGGAGATATGCTAAGAGCCTGTGTATTGAACTTTGGAGACACATAGGACAAACACCTACCTTTGGCAGAATTTGGCTACAACAATAATTACCAATCCAGTATCCAAATGGCTCCATACGAAGCCCTCTACGGTAGAAAATGCAGATCACCCATATGTTGGTATGAAATTGGAGAACTACCATTACTGGGCCCTGAACTTGTACGAGAGAATGACGAGAAGATATAAATAATTCAAGAATGTCTCAAGATTGCCCAGAGCAGGCAAAAGAGCTATGCAGACCAGCGTAGGCGAGACTTAAAATTTGAAGTTGGGGACTATGTATACTTGAAGGTATCACCAATGCACGGTGGTTCGCCGATTTGGACTAAAAGAGAAGTTGAGTCCACGGTATGTGGGACCGTTTTGAATTTTAGGGCATAAAGCCACCATAGCATACCAACTAAAACTATCTAGCCAGCCATTCAGAATCCACAACGTCTTTCATGTTTCCCAACTTAGAAAATGCCTACGGGAACCATCACAACAGTTGACCAAACTCGACATACCACTGCAAGATGACCTAACCTATGAAGAGCACCTAGTGAAGATCCTGGAAACTGAAGATCGACAACTGCAGAATCGAACAATACGCTTTTGCAAAGTACTATGGAAGAACCACTCCGTCCAGGAAGCTACCTGGGAGAAAGTGGAGTAGCTATGTGAAGCCTACCCCTGTCTATTCAAGTGAGTACCCGATTTTGGGGATGAAATCTTCCAAAGGGGGAGGTTGAAAGAACCTAAACTCTATTTAACCCTAAGCAGTATAATAAACAATAATCAAGAAATAACAGAAATTATTACAATGCATTTAATTACAAGAATGAATTACAACAATTGGCCCTAGTCCTTCATAAAGGAAGTAAAGGCATTATTACAACACTTGCTTAATTACAAGAATTATGCAAATCGAAAAAACTAAAATGGCTAATAGCCAAAACTGCATGGAATAAAAAGCAAATAAAAATAGCATTTCATTCCTTGCCTTACTAGGTACCCATGTATTGCTCAGCATATAGCATGGCCACACCCCTAGCCGCGCTCTTTTCATTTTTGCAATCGAAGAGGGAATAAAAAAACAATCTAAGGGAGAATAAATAGAAAGGGGGGAAAATCGCCATCAGTACCCTCCAACTACAAGAGTCGTTTAGAGTGGCGTTCATTAAGGTTCTCATACCGTTCCAGGCCAGTCGGCCCCTTTCACCATAAGTGGGTTTCATCATCCAGCTTTTAGAAAATCCAACGCCCATATTTTACCAACTTACCTTAGTCTTAGAAAATCCAATAACAGTGCACAGCCCATAGTGTTCCAAGACCCAATTATGGATAGAGTGAGGGTAAAATAGTCATGAATAGTACAGGAGAAAGGTAGACAACCGAGTGACTCCCACTCTTAAGCCCCCATCCTATTTCGCTACCTCTACCACAACATTCCACATAGCCGAGAGCCCACAACATTCCATACACCCAAGAGAACTCCAAAGCCAACCAAACAGCACTACTAGCTCCCTCACAACAAAGCCAGCCAAGAGGCATCCCAAAACACAAAGCCCCCAAAGCAAAGCCAAGGGAAAACCCTAGCAATCCATCTCTCGGGTGAAGGCCTGAGAGCTTCCCCCCCCCTCCCCAAAGACTAGCATCCCACAAAGAGAGGATTGAGGAGAGAGGAGATTTGGAGAAGGAGAGACAAGCAAGTAGTGGAAACCAAAAGAAAGCATGGACCACTGGGAACCCAGGAGGCCAACCATGTGGACCACAAGGAGACATCCCCGACATTGACAAGAAGGCATCGTCCACATCTTCATCCGCGTGAGGACCACACCGCAACCACCACCAACAAACTTCCCATTTTCAGACCAACACAAGTAGGCCCACGTTCCCTCCTACATCCCTTTCCTATTTCCTTTTCATTTTGGTTCCCATCAGAAAGGCACAACGCACGGCACACACTCCACCTCGACATTGGCGATCAAGCAAGGCAACCGAGAGGGAAAGAAAAGCCACCTCACCCAACCTGTGGCTACCACAGTAACCGGTGGTAAGTCTTAGAGCACCATGAGCGCCCTTGGTCATGGGAGTTCGCTCCTAGGTGCAAGACCCTCTTGACCAAGTCCCGACATCGTAGTCTCTTAGAACATCCCAAAACCGAGTGTGGTAAAAGATGCAAGCATAACAAAAATAGTAAATAAATCAAGAAATGCATAAGCATGAAAAAAGGAAAGGGAGAAATATGAACCATCCCAGAGAGGAAGCACATAATAGATGAACCACCACAGCCACAACCTTCAACCACAAACCAAACCCACTATAGAGCCGTTCCCAACGGTGGCCTCCTTGAGGGTGAAGGAGGCTGAGGGAGTGGTAGAGTCGGAGTAGCCAAGGGAGCCATAGAGTTGGAGTAGCCGAGGAAGCCATGGAGTCAGAGTAGCCAGGGGAGCCCAGAAGGCGTGGTTTCCCATGGATCCGGTGAGGTAGCCCATAGATCCAGCGAGGAGAACCCATGAAAGGGGGTCGTATTTAAATGCCAATCATTTTCCGTCTCGAACAAGCAGAAAATACTATCCTGTTATGTTATTCATATCTCCACATTGGATAAGTAACATAAACGCGAGTAGTGATGGAGGAACTTATGACTGGTAGCGCAAGTACAGAAGTGAGTAAGTCCCAAGCGCATATATTAGAGCGGGTTGAGTGTTGGTTGTCGGTAGCCAGCCCCAACCAACGCTATTGGAAGTTGGTAGAGCCCGAATGAGCAACCCAGTATATATACCAGTGGAAAATAGATGGATGAAGATTTAAATAATGTAACCTAGAAAGCATTCCGTACTTTGAACTTGACCCCGCACCAAAGGAAGTGTGGGATACCTAGTACATAATAGTTCAGAGTAGCTATGGGTATAATGGCACAAGCCTGCATAGTGCACAATAAAATCCTAAATTCATATCTGTCTTCTGGATTAAAGACTACATATATCACTAATGATCTTTCTTCTGAATTAAAGGCTACAGATATCACTAATGATTTTTCTTCTTCCGAGTGAGTTCCTATCCAGACAACCTGTTAAAAGACGGCTTCATACTGACCCAATTTCTACAAAATGTAGAAAGTGACAGCCTTCTCACATTACCATCAAAGATGAAAACGCCAGCCAAAAGTGACTGGCCTAATTTCCACAGGCCATCCTATCAAGAGAATGACATGATGCTCTACGAAACGACACAATAATATTCATAGACAAGGAATTATAGAAAATGGCAGCAAGGTTGACCTAGTCTCGTGCACGCAGCAGGGTAGAAATGCAATCAAGCAGTTGCAGTAGAATGTATGCCACTGCATTTATTTTTCCTGAATCCACAGATGTATTCACACACATCACCAATGTTAATAACAAGAAAATTCTAATTCACATTAGAGTTAGTAGTTCTAGTAGAAAACAAACTAGACTAACTTGAAATCTCACCAAACAAAAACCAGTATATTACATTTTAGAACTTGGTATTAGTTACAACTAAATTTCTTTTTCTGTGTACCTCCTGGTAGGGGTGGAAAAAAAGTTCGTTAGTGAGGCTCGTTGGCTCAGTTCAAAATTACTTCAATTATACTTGTTAATTGGTTAAACATTAAAATGAGTTGATTTAAAATGAATTTGAATTTTGCTCTAGCTCGGCTCGGCTCGTTAGCTCGTTAGCTCGTTTCTAAAAATACTTTCAAATTATACATAAAATGATATTAAATCAAACTATATCAATTTTAGAAAAACTCGATAAGACGAGGAGTTAGCTCGATATCCACCCCTCCTGGATCTAACATTGAACGCTAAAACCAACTACAATCCTGCAGAAAGATTTGAAAGCCATTAAAAGGGGATAATTTAATTATTTGCCACTCTTATGAGTAGGGTGGCAACAGATTTGCCACCCTGGCCCGTTGTCAGTGACTCAGGCGGTCCCGCATGTAAGTGAGAGAGGTAATTGGTCAATCTTCAGAGTGGCAAAAAGTTGAATTCCCCATTAAAAGGAGCATAGAAGCTTTGTGCGTACCTCCTCCTCACCTTGCTGTCCTTTTGCTGAACCAATTAATCCTCTGCCGGCCGCACGGAGCATCGCGCCGAGGCCGAAGTGGCGGATGAATTCGAGAAGACGCTGGAATTTCTGCTCCTCCTTTGTGAGCACCACCCTCTCCCTCACATCCACCTTCGGCTGCTGCTGCTTCGCCGCCGCCATGCTCGTACGCGATAGGGAGCAGGAAGAGATGGCATGAGTGAGATAAAGGATCTGGGGGGTGGTGGCTACTGTGGGGAGTTGAAGGAGACCGGCGGCGGCGGCGGCGGGGAGGGCCGAGTAATCCGAGGGAGTAAGGGACATGCCATTTTAGACTTTGGACCCGACTTGTCAGTGGGGTAAAACGATTGGAGGCCCACAAGTCAGTTTCAAGAATTTATAGGGCTTGTTTATATTGTTTTTTGGGTTTGTCTTATGAATAGTAGGCAACAGATTGTTAAAAAAGATATTCACGTACGATTTTGACTAATATAAATGATGTTACTATAATACATACTACAATCAATTAGTAGATTTCACATTGAAAAAACACTCTGTTTAAAAATTATATACTACAGAAAAAATATTTATTGTAGGAAAACAGTTATAAGAAATTAATACAGATATGACCTATAATATTTCTGCAAAATCGCTAAGGCGCGGTCACTATGGTCCGACCATGCGAAGAGCCTAGTCAGAACAACTCGTACGCCACAATAATTCATGCCGTCAGTCACTCCACTCACCTGCATCCTCTCCACATATTTCGAGTGGATTTTTTTAGTAGACTCTTTTAGGCTATGGATTTAGTTTTTGTCATATAATTTTTAAATTTTAGCTATTCACAAAAGACATAGTACACAGAAGAAAACAGTCGCATACGATTTTGGCCAGTATAATTGAAGTCGGATAGTATCTACTGCAATCTACTTATAGACCCTGATTTGAAAATACATACCGTTTAAAAAACTAATTACTGTAGCACAAAGTGATAAACCAAAGCTAAAGACAAATAGAACCTAGCCTTAGGTTGTACCGTTGGCTTAAAATTTTAAATTCTGGTTGTTCGTAAGAGAAAGTATAAAGAGAGATACTAATATATGATTTTGGATGATATAGATAAAATTAGAACAATATTTACTATAATTAACTTATAAATATTATTTTAAAAGATACTCTATTTAAAAATTAGTTACTGAAAAAATCTAAACTATACACTAAAAAGAAGACCCCAACTAAATCGCTTAATACGTTGCCGTTGCCGTCCCGACTCACCCACCCGCGTCCGTTCTACCGCGCTTAGAGGAGAGAGTTCACGTCCATCGATGCTGCAGCCAGAGGATGAGCTCGCGTTGGTTAGAAACCACTGGATCAGGCGGAGGAGCTCGAGCCGCAACATCGTCGACAACTCGAGAGACCTGACGATGCCTCTTCCTCGTCCAAGTTCCAAATATTGGTAAATTTAGGTTAAAAGTGCAACATTTTATTAATATCAAAGTCAAAAGTGTTCAGTTTTTGAAAGTGAAAGTGTTTAATTTGAGTTGAAAGGGGTGTTTGATCGGGGGTTGAAAGTTATCAGTTTTTTCTAAAAGTAAAAGTTGCGGGAAGGATGGCGGCAGAGAACAGCGGCGGTCAGGCTCTCAGTTGAAATGTGGGTGGTGGGTAGCATTGTTTTGACCTGTGGAAAATGCTTTGCTGTTAGAAGCAGCTATGTTGGGGACGGTGGATACCATTGGCGGTGAGCCTTGGCGACAGGCGGAGGCTGCGGTTCCCAGTGACAGCGGCAAGCCACGGCGATGATAGATGGGGGTAGGTTGCGGCGACAACGGGTGAAGGCAGCGGTAGGCCACGGTGGTGACAAACGGTGGCAAGAAGCGGGCTGAGGCACTGTATGTGTGGTAGGGGTGGTCCCCATCTAAGTCACCTCCACTACTCTCATCATATACTATTTGGTCAGTAGATATAATAGTATAGTTTCGAATATTCGACCTGATAATATCGGCCGCTTACTAATGCTATTTGGTGGATATTTTCTTTTCTGATTTCGCTACTGAATTTGAAACTATCTATCCAGAATTAATACTGAATCTGATTGGACACGGAATTTCATTTTCAAATTTGATACTGACTAGATTCAGTACCAAATGGGTCAAGAATTATCCATACCGTTTACACCCGACAGACCGTGTAGAGATCAGGTAGAAAGTATTGGTATAGTGTGTGAAGTGTTGCTGCACCATTCACTAATTTATAGGGGCGCCATTGGTGATGGCTTGCTCGATGTCATCATGGCATGTTCAATAATGCTGGAATTTTTTGTATGGATAATCTTTTTTTATTCAAATTACAGAACTATATCCGCGGAAATTTTTTTTTACAAAAATAGGCTCCAGTCGCCCTATAGTTAGGCGACTAGAGCCTTTCACCCAACCCAGCGGCGACAGCTCGACAATCTGCCAACCGTTGGGCGATTAAATGCAGTCGCCGAACGGTGGAGCGATTGGAACCCAGGCACCCCACCGTTGGGCGACTGCAATCTTGTCGCCCAACCGTGTGGCGATTGTGGGGGGTTAAAAGCGCGGCGCGTTCGGCCGCCGCCGGGCATTGTTGTACCGAGCCACCGCGAGAGACCGAGCGAGAGAAGAGAAGAGAGGAGAAAAGAGAGGAGAAGAGGAGAGGAAGAAGGGGGAGAAGAGGAGGGGGAGAAGAGGAGAAGAAGAGGAGAGGAAGAGGAGGAGAAGAGGAGAGGGAAAGCGCGATTTCCAGGTATTTTTTTTGTTATTGTTAGAAATTTAGTTTAGAATATTTAGTTTAGGAATTTAGTTTAGAAAATTTAGTGTAGAAAATTTAGATGTAGAAAATTTAGTTTAGAAAATTTAGATGTAGAAATTTTAGTTTAGAAAATTTAATTTAGAAAAATTTAGTTTACAAAATTTAGTTTAAAAAATTTAGTTTAGAAATTTAGATATAGAAAATTTAGTGTCGAAATTTTGTATAGTATTTTTATGTATTATTGTAGAAAATTTAGATGTAGAAAATTTTGTTTAGAAAATTTAATGTAGAAATTTTTTTTATGTATTATTGTACAAAATGTAGTGTACAAATTTAGATGTAGAAAATTTAGTATACAAATTTTGTATAGTATTTTTTATGTATTATTATAGAAAATTTAGTGTAGAAATTTAGATGTACAAAATTTAGTGTCGAAATTATTTTAGAAAATTTAGTGTGCATCTTTACATGTAGAAAATTTACTGTACAAATTTTGCAGGTATGACTCGTGATGGACGTGACTCCGAGTGGCGGTACCCACTGTTGGACGAGCACGTGGACCGCGCGCACCGCGCTTCCCGTTGTGTGCCGCCACCGGGAGCACGGATGAGCCGCCTGAGCTGGGAGTGGTCCGGACACGCACACCTCGCGTGGCCTGAGGACTCAACCCCCGTTGGACTGCCAAGTTTGCACTACGCCAGCGTTTTAGTGCTGCCATAAGAACGTACCGTGCTGACCTTCACTTTGTTTGCAGGCTGTGGGATGCTGGACTACTCCCTCTTGCCTAGATGGTGCAGGCCACAGAGGAGGATGGAGCCGCCTTGGCCGCGGGCGGGGACGAGGCGGGCGTGGAGCGATCACGACACTTCCAGTTCAACCGTTCCCTGCTGACGGCTTTGGTGGACTGTTGGCAGCCCGAGACGCACACTTTCCACCTCCTATTCGGGGAGATGACGCCGACCCTGCAAGATGTGTCCCTGCTCCTTGGCTTTTCGATCGCGGGAGGCGCTGCCTTCCTACCGGAGGCCCCGGCCGAGTGGCGCGTGACCGCCGCCGCGATTCGTGGGGTCGTTCCACCGGCCGATGACCACCACATCTTCGGAGAGGATCAGACCCATGGGCCGACGCTGAGGTGGCTCGCACAATACTGGGCACGTGGTTTTTAAAATCGATCGTGTCTTCGAAGCTCTTATTTGTGCTTTTACATACTAATAATGTAACATCCTGAAAAATTCGAATTTGAAAATTTAAAGTTCTTAAATTATTTTGCAATATGTTCTGTTGAAATTTGGATTTTATGGTGATTTTCTGAATTTTGATGCAGGAACCAAAATGTAAGAAAAGCTTTGAAAGATAAAACTAATATTAAAAATGCCACCAAAAGGAAATAAAGATATGAAAATGAGAACATCAAATAAAATAAAAAGACTGTTATATTTTGTGTTTAGATAATTGAACAAAGACTTGAAATAAAATTTCAGGAATTAGGATCCATAATCTTAAAGAGAAAATAGAAGTTCAAAATACAAATTTAAAAATCCAAATTCTAAGCCTCTCTCTTTTTCTTCCTTCTCTCTATTACATGTGGGCCCCACTTATTTTTCCTCTCTCCTCCTTTTTCTTTCCCCCCACTTCCTCTCCCTGCCAGCGGGCCCCCCATGCGCGGCGCGCCTCCTTCCTCCTTTTCTTTCTTTCTCCAGAGCGCGTGTCTGCAGCTCCTGCTCCCGTGCCATCCCGTCGCTGCTCCCTCCCGCTGCCTTCTCTGCCCTCTGCGCCAGCTCCATCTCGTCACCCTCTGCGCCGCGCCTCCCCTCTCGTTCTTCTCTTCTTCTCCCCCCAAGCGCCTGCTCCTTCTTCTTTTCTCTATTTCCTCCTCCCTTCTCCCGTGGCCGAGAGTCCTCCACGTCGTCTCTCTCTTTCTCTCTGCTCTGCGCCACCCGTCACGTCTCTTCCGCGCGTTGCCTCATCTTGTCGCTGCCTCCCTGCCATGCGTCGAGCCCCGCGCCTTCGCGCGTCGAGCCCCGCGAGCGCCTTGCCCGGTGGTCCTTCCCCCCGCTCCGCCCGGTCCGCCACCCGGTTCCCGCCAGCTGCGCCTCCCTCCATTCGGCTATAAGAAGCCCAAGACCCCCATTTGAACCCTCTTGCCCTGCGTTACTCCCCACCCAAAGGAATTGCGGTCTTAGGGTCTCTAACGTCGCCGGCGTACCCTCCTCTTTCAACTCCGGTCGGCGGGGAATCCGCCGCTCAGAGCCATCCCAAGTCGATTCAGCAGAGCAGGAGCTTCCTCGGGGCGTCGCCTAGCTCCTCCCGCTGTCGGCCGGACCTTTCCCCGCCTCCACGTCGCCGGCACCATGAGCCCGCTTGCGCCGCCTTAGGCCACCGCCGCCGGCCATCCTCGAGCCACCTCCGACACGACCAGCGGCTCGGTAAGCTTCCTCCCGACTCCCTCGTGCTTGCGCACTCTCCAATTTCGGCCCCCACTCCACGTTAACATCGGCGCCCGTTTCACCTTCACCGCCGGCTGCCCCACGCCGTCGCCCGCCCATCTCGCCGCCGATCCGGCCAATTAGCCGCCACCATTAGTTTCCTCGTCTCCTGCGCGACGCCGTTGGCCATAGCCGCCCGAGCATTTCCTCTGTTATGATTTGCAGCCTTGGCTTAATAGCTATTCCTCCCCTTTACCATCAAGTAACGCCAAGTGAGCAGCTGGTTAGCCGGGCGCGCTTTCGGTCAGGCCACCCGAGTTCGATTCCCCTCTTCTGCCCCTGTTAGTCGACTTTCGGTTGGTTTTTGCCAGCTGACTGCACTGCAGCTCCCAGCCCATTGCTTACTCATTGAAATGTTACATTCCCATAGAATCAAGAAACACCGAGATCCCCGATGGCTAGCTCAGCACGCTTAGGGCTCCTATGCCCCTCAGGTCCTGGGTTCAAACCAGCTGGCCGCACTTTATTTCCCACCTTTTTATTCTAGTCTTTGGTAACTCATTTTAATTGATAAAAATCATGAAAAATTAGGGGATAGTTTAGAGAAGCTATTAAAATTTAAATAGAATGAAAATGAGATTATTTAAAGATTTAAATTTGAATTAGCTCATATATGATTACTTATATGGTTTGAATAATTATTTTAAAGATTTATTATTAAATAAAGATATTGATAGCGGCATTATAACTTTGATTAAATATCCAAATTTAACGGAGGTTACCTTTAATTAAAATATAAACCTATATGCCCTAATAATTATCATGCCATGAAATAAAACTTAACGATAGACTTTTGCTAAGTGGCAGATAATGAAATGTGATTCTATAGAACAATCTTTGCCCAGATAAATAACTTTAAATTAAAATAAAACCTAAGCCATTGTATATTAGTGAACAACATAGGAGTGACCATAGCATGATAAAGACCTTAATCATCATCTCTATATACCCTAAGCAATCATGAGAACCATTTTTTACTATTAAATAATTTGGGTATAAAGCCACTAGTATTTGGACTAGTTATCACATATAAATAATTAATGTGATTTGCCTAAATGAAGTGAATGGTTAACTAATAAGCAAGGGCAATAATAAAGAAAATCTCTTTTGGTTAAATGTTCAAATTTAATAAAGGCTACCATTAGTTATAATAAAAAAATCTATGCTCAATATTCAACATGCTGTCATTAAATAAATTGTAGCCACAGATTTTTTCTAAATAGCAAATATTGAAATACGACCCTATATACACAGCTTTGCCTAGATAACTAAGTTTAAACTAAAATTTGAGATGAAGCTAAGCCCACTAGTAGCTAAAGTAACGGCAAGATAATAAAAGTGACGCCAATTAAATCATAATGTTAGTTTTAAATGAATAATAGTACTGAACATAAATTTATATAACAAGCTAGGACCCGTATAAATAGACCCTAATTTAAATTAAACTTAACCTAGCGATAAAATGAGGTACATAAAATATCACACCGCAGGCCTTGTCTCAGATCATCTGAATCACCCAATAACTGATAATAAATCTAAACTAAATTTATTCGGAGTTATTTGGATCCTTTGAGTTATTCGCTTTTATTTGGATTCAGTCGTTTATCGCGTAATTAGAAATTGGAGCCTGAAGATTCTACGGATCAAGCGGGAACGAGATCAATGAAGACCAGAAATTAAAGATCATCGCATGAAGCAACTTTGTGTGAGCTCAAGACCGCGGTAAACCGCGCCAGGCGAGTCAATACTTTGATCATGTTGAACCTATATTTTCTGCAAATTACTTTGTTTTAAATTATCAAATTGCATGCTGTTATTTTATATGCAAATACATGTTTAATTTAATATTCTAGTTAGGTGCCTATTGTTTACCTTGAATAATACTACCCCCTCCTTTGGAATATTTGAATGTGTAAACCTTGTCGCCCTAGTAAAATTATAATAGTGACTTTTTGAAATTAAGTCCCTAATTATACGCCATGCTTAGTACTGCATTAATATTCGGGGCGCTAAAATGCCCCAAACACTCATTGTCATTTTAATCATGAGAAACTGGTTTGGACAGTCATGGTGGGAATGACTGGTATATGTCGGTATGATTACTTTATGTTCCGAAAAACCCCAACTTGCTTATATATCTGGGCGGATGGTTCAAGGGTGTGAGTGTGGTGCAGTGGATGCACAAAGTGGGTTAGTGGTAGACCGCCCAGATACCACTAAGGACTGAATCTTGTCATGACCTCCTGTGTAAAACAGTACAACCACAAGTCTGTAAAATACAACTTGGCTAAGTAAATTTATCGAAATCCTCGGACTCATCTCACTGGTAGGGGATTGATGGGGCTACGCTATGGCAAGGGGGCCTGAAGGGACACCAGTGGGGGGTGAAGTTTTCCAGCTGTCCTACGTTGCGGGAAGTAGACGCCCGAGCTGTGTAGTGACTGGGGAAAACATCCCGCGCATAGATGGGACCCACCGCAAGTGAGAGAAGCCCATAAGGTGAGATGATAAAAGGGACTAGATACTTTGAAAAGTCACTGTGATGGTCTGCTCAACCACACTTCTAAGGAATCGTGTGGGGCAATGAGTTGATTGTCTCTTGTGGTGAAAGTGTACAAACTCTGCAGAGTCAAAACTATTCGAATAGCCGTGCCCACGGTCAAGGGCGGACATGGGAACTTAACTAGATATAGTTCTATTTCAAAATGTTTTGTGGGGAAATGGAAAAGTGGAAGGGCAGTGGAAAGCCCTGATTTGAATTGTCCTGGGTGTTGTCCCAGTGGTAAGTTAGGCGCTATAACGCTGAAAGATGCCATATGGTGCAGATGCCATGTAACGGTGGATGGAATTTGGATCGCTATTATTATTGCATACTCTTGAACACTATGCTTTTGTTCAAAACTGCTAGGTCTCAGGAAATTTCTATGTATTATATTTTTAAATAATGGTAACATTTCTCACAAATAAAATGTCAGGAAGAATAAATAGAGTAGTAAGAAAGGAAGATGGCTGTATATGGTAATCACATAAAGAAGTTGGTGGATTCATGATTGATCATAGGAGGGATAATGATAGTGTGGAGTCTAGGAGAAATAATTGGATGGAGCCCAAATGGATTTATAGACTAGATAGATGAATTATATGATTTTTTGGAGTATTAGGAAATGCGAAGGTAATGGTTGGATTACAACACTGATATTTGATATAAATTCTTGGGAGATGTTGACAATATTGGGATTAATAGGATTTGAAGGATTTCTAGGTGGATGAATTGATTTTTTTTGGAAATTTGGAGGTATGAAAATAACTATAGGAGATTAATCTTGATCAATGATATTCTTGGTGGAGATATATTAGTGAACCATAGACCTGATCAATGATATTCTTGGTGGATATTTAATAGAGAATCCTAGATCTGATCAATGATACTCTTGGTGGATGTATACTAGTGATTCGTAGACTTGATCAATGATGTTCTTGGTGGAGATACAATAGTGAAGTAGTTAGAGATGGATAATGGATAATAAGGTCGATAATTGGAAGAGCAAATTATGGTTGTGGATCAATAACAAAAAGGATTGGATTGTTAGGGATTAGAATACTAACGATATTGGTGGATTAATTAAATGATATTGGATAAAGGACGACACTACATGTTTAGAGTTTTAGACAGCAAACCATATAGAGATTGTATGATCAGGGGATTAATGAAATGATGTCGCTCACTGTGTCGAGGGGTAGATAGAAATCAATATAGAAAGAAAGAGATCAGTGGATTAGTTAAATGATGTTACTTGCTGTTTGGAGTCTTAGACAGCAGTCAATAATTAAAGTGTACTTTGGTGGATTAAGTCAATTATGGCAATTGTTGTGTGGAGTTTAGGTAGCAACAATAATACTAAAATTAAATCATGATAATGCTACCAAAAGCGATTTTTGGCAAATAAAATAACCCGAGCCTATCCTTTGTTAAGCCATGCATACTATTTATTTGCATTCTGTGTATTGGCTCGCGGAGCACGGGGTTGGAGTGCTCACGCTCGCTTTTGCGACAAAATTCAGAATCAGAAATCAAATCACTGCGCCTCAGCAACAAGATTGGACAAGCTGGCAGAGAAGATGAAGATGTCAAGGGCTAGGTCGTGAACCTCCAGTTGGCTGCCTGTGGGCATGTCCTGAAGGTCCCACCTGTGTGCTTCGTTCTTCCACTGCTGCAATTTAATGATTTTGGCCTAAACGGTACATGAGTAAGTCTTCTATTATATTTACGCTTCCGCGTGATATATACTTTGATATTCAGAACTGTAATCTGTGAGCACTATCTACTGATCCAAGGAATAGTGCGGTGGAATCACAGAGGATTTCGGATGGTATAATTTGGGGTCCTACAAATAACAACTTGTTTGCATTCAGGTGGAGCGCATGGATCCACAGGCAGACGATTACCAGGTCTCGCACCACTTGGAGGCGTATGTGTTGTGGCTGTTTGGTTGGGTGCTCTTCACCACCAGCCACGCAACTCCGTGGATGCGTGCCTTATCGCTTATGCGAGGGCGATCGCGGACGGCGAGCCCCCAGGTCAGCTGGGGATCGAGCGTACTTGCCGCGACGTACCGTGCCCTGTGCGATGCGTGCACGAGGATCAAGGCGAACTCGATCCTCACGGGCTGTCCCCTGCTGCTGCAGTTGTAGTCGTTCGAGCGCTTCAGCCTCGGACGACCTATGCTAGACGACATGGGTCTGTACAGGGCCGAGATGTATCCAGGGGGAGACGTCGACCGCCAACGATGTGTTCTCTCTGGTGCCGTCGACGAGTAAGTATTATCACAGTCAACTATTTCTTTCTTATTGACGATCGTCACACTAAAAAACTTGTCTTTCTTGCAGGTACAGTTCGCGCACGTGCAGGTCACGCGGGCGTACCTGCCCTTTGTGGAGCAGTTCGACCGCCTCATAACTGACGACGTGCGCTGGGAGCCTTACGCAGATACGGTAGTGCAGGCCTGTGCTCCTGACGGGCTATCCGCACTTTGCTGGCGTGACCGGGCTTTCTGGCTCACCCGCCGGAAGCTCGTGTACGGTATCTACGTGGAGGACTAGCACCCCAGCGAGTCATGCGGCAGTTCGGGCTACGGCAGGCGCTTTCTGTACCAGTCGGACCACCGCTTTCGCGGGCCATGCACGCGTGAGTAATTGCTTCTCATAAATATGTAAGTTCGGGCTACTGTGTTCGCAAGTACTTGCATTACTGTGTTCGTAGGCACAACAAAAAGGGAGTTAAAAAAGGCACAGACTGGTCGAGGAAGATGCAGCCCTGGATTGCGCAGTAGGAGGGTGCGCTTGACAACCACGTGGAGGAGGAGTGCCCATACGACAGCGCGGACTACGCAGGGTACCTGATTTGGTACCAGGCGCGGACAAGTACCAGGCTGGTATATGTCGTAGACCCGCCTGCCACACACATCGCCGCTTCCACAGACACGTATCCGGCGCACCTCACGCGCGACCCTCACATCGCGGTACGTTACATGTAATTTCAAAGATTCCCAAATGGCAATATCGTTTCGATGATGGACCCTTTTATGTCTTTTTGTCCAGGCTGACGTCGGTTCTGCGCTGTTGACCGATTCTGCCGCAGTACTGCAGAGGGTCACCACAGGTGCGGAGTGGACCCACGAGGAGACCATCAGTTTTGTGCGTCGGATAGAGGCCAGGTGCAGACGTATCGTTAGCCTGTTGTCCTGCACGAGGCTACCGACGGTCTCCACACCCACGCCCAGCGCTCTGATGGGCCGTCCACCAGTGCCACCCCGACCAGCGTGGCACTACTCTGGAGGTGCCACCCCGATCAGCAGCTCTTCATGTCTCCTCCGCACATCCCCGGCTTCCACACGCAGGGGGTGTACTCTGAGCTGTACGCCCCTCATCCTACCTCGATGGCGCCATCTGCGGGTACGCATCGTTCGATCTCATTTTTATCCCAAGGCGACATGCAACGAACTAACGATATTACTATTGCAGGTCCTTACCATCATCATCATCATGGCATCTCCCCAGGCCCCGACGATGTAGACCAGTTTTTTGCGGACTGGCCCGGGCTATCCTCCGATGCAGCACCGGAGGTTCTCTCTGGCAGTGCCCTCTCCAGTGCACCGGAGGGCACACAGCCAGAGGTGCAGCTGACTCCACCAGCGCAGGGGCGGGTGCGAAACCCTCCTGCACGTTTTACTTTCTCGGATCGTCGTAACCCGTTGCACCGGAGGACGCCCAAGCGGGGTCGTATGGGAGGACGCGGGCGCAGTGACGGGGCACCTCAGGGTGGCGAGTGAGGGGTGATGCCGATGCTATATGTTACGAATGTAATGAAAAAATACGTGGCATATTACTTACAACTATATTATGAAGTTTATTTAAATTCAAACAAGACTATTATCTCTTCTTTTCGCATTCAATCATTCATATATCAATTCTCAACGTATGTCACTTAGTTATGTATGTATCAATCGTTCTACAGTCAATCTTTCGTAAAAAAAATTTCTACAATTTTTTACGCACCTATAACATACAATGACCATAAACTTTTATTACAACTCTATCATATTTTTTACCAATTTAAATCTACAAAATTTACAAAATTTAAAACAATCACGGGGGTTCATGCAGTCGCCTAAGGGGGGCGACTGCATGAAAGTCGCCCAACGGGAGAGCGACTGCATGAATGTCACCGAACGGGAGAGCGACTAGATGCAGTCGCTTTATGGTGCGGCGACAAGTATTGTGTCGGTTTCTGGTTGGGCGAAAGCCTCCAGTAGCCCAACCATAGGGCGACTAGAGTCTATTTTTGTAAAAAAAAATTCCGCAGGTATATTTCTGTAATTTCGAATAAAAAAGATTATCCGTACAAAAAATTTAATAATGCTGGTCCCTATTTTCTCTGCGTGGTCTCTACATCACATACAGATAGAACTAGCGACAACTACTCCAATATACTCCCTTTGTTCTTTTTTAATGATTTTTAAGGATTCGTTTTTTTCTCATATAGATGACGTTTTGGGTTTTTCAGGCAGTTCGTGCACAAGGATCTGAGGATGGCCTACGAGTTGCAATGCTGCAGGTCATGCACAAGGAGCTCCTCCTAGGGTCGTCGCCGGCGGACTGGGAGGCGGAGGCCTACCCGGCGTACGGCGGCTTCGCAGTGCTCCCCTTCCTCGTCACCTTGTTCCCCGCTGTCTGGTTCCTCCTCGACCACTTCGTCTTCGAGGTACTTGTTTGGTTGCTTGGGCCTGGAAGATTTGCCCCCTAGCTTTGTCATTTTGGTGCCTTGTAGGTGATGAATGCTGGGGCATATTATTGTATTTGAAATTTTTTTCTACTGATCAATCTGAGCTACTTTTAGCTGGAAATTTTGTGTTCTGTTGGGTTCCTAGTTGTGTAGAAGATTATCTTAGTCGTAAATGTTGAAGTATATGTGAATTGTCCATCTTTTCTCATCAGCTTAAGCTTTTGGGTGAACTGGCTGGTGCATGAAACTCAATAGTAAACTCAAATTATGTGCATTTGATATGTAAGTATAACAGAGTAATTATTTTGCTTTGCTGTCTTGGTGGTAAAACAGTTAATTAGAATGGGCATCATGAAATCATTTGTGTGCAATAGTAGCACCGCAAATAATGGCTGACCTACATGAGCATTAAAATGGACTTTCTCATGGCACTTCAATCTCTTCTGATAATTTCAAATCCCAGAATAGTTCTAGCCTCAAAGCGAAGGTATTCCCAAAAGTATAATGCACAGTTGGCATATAGCTAAACTTCCACCAAGTTATCTTCCAGATCTTGTGTTTTTGCATGTGATGAACAAACCAAGTTTACAGGCAAGAAATCAATCTGTTGATGACAAAAACCAAAGTGATGCTTTCTTAAATGTGTTGTGTGATGATATGATGGCAAAGTTCGATAAATATTGGGGCTGAACCTAACAAGATTCTTTTGGTTGCATCGCTGTTGGATCCACGGCACAAATTGTTTCTTTTGAAGTACTGCTTCTTGAAAGCCTATGGAAAACAAGTGGCCAACAAAAAGGCAAACACTATTCTTGTCTTGTTTAGGGTATATTATACTTACTATGAAGAAATTTTGCAGAGTAATTCACAGAGCGGCATTTCTTTGTCAACTGAGGTGGGAGAGGGAAACGCAAACTAGAGCTGGAATTTGCTTTGTTCAAAGAGCAAACCAGACCTACTCACTCTAGAAGGTCAGAGGTTGATATTTATCTAGAAGATTCGCTGGTTCCTATAAGGGAAGGTGAAGAATTTGATGTTTTAAAGTGGTGGAAGAAATTCTGAGCAATATCCTATACTAGCCAAGATGGCTCGCGACTTTCTGGCCATTCCATTGTCAATTGTTGCCTCTGAATCAACATTCAGTATTGCTGGTATGACAATAGATAAATACCAAAATTCCCTAAGCCCAGAAACAATTGAAGCACTGATATGCTCAAAAGATTGGCTCAAACAATACCTCGCAGATGATGATGGTAAGAACAGAACGAATGATATTTTGTTGCTCGAACTATTTTCTTTACATGGTGCTGATATTTTTTTTTTTTGTTTCCGTCGGACAGATTGACTTTGTATGGAAAGAAGTGAGGCATGCCCTGTTTGTGGCAAGATAAATGCGTTTTAGATCCTTATGATTTGTTAGTACCACTTCTATGATTTACACTTTATCGGTTTGTTGCACATACTGGTATTCACTAATTCCGAAGGAGTTTGATGAGACAACTTAATTCTCGGGCTGGATTCTATATTTTGGATTAACTACCTCTACATATACACTTCTTGCCACAAACAGTGATTTTGGAGAGCAACTTGCTGTTTCTCTTGTTAGATCATTTTGTTCTTGATGATCCGATCGGTTGTACCTCAAAGTGGAATCGGAAGAGGAGAGAAACCTCCCCCTTCGGCCCGAACACCCCAAACTTTTCAGGCAACCAATCACATCTTGCAGCAACGGAGGTGACGTAGAATTGAATGCATTGACAATTTAGGCTCAGTTTGCGGTTACAATTTTACCCCTTTAGAAATTCAACTACTAGTAGTGTGGGTGGTAGTATAACTAAATGCTAACTAATATGAATCATTGGATCTTAAAGATTGGACTGCTCAGATTCATTTTAAGGTACCGTAAAAGATACTGATAGTAGAAAGGTGGTAATAGAAATAAAATCTGACCGTTGATTTGTGAGGATCTTATAGACTTTGTTTTTCAACCTGGTTTTTTTAATAGGGTATTTTGGGCTATAACATGTGAATATTTGTGTGTAAACTGCAGTTGCATTAATTAAGGAGGAGGAGATCGTCCATTGATACCATGGCTCTGAGCCAGAGAATGCAATTCGGCATTGCCACCGTGTCGTTCGGCATGCTCTCCTTTCTCCTCGAAATCTTCGCTGAAGGTATGTAGCTCTAGATCACGTGCGGCCCTACATGCCATGCGCTCTTCGCGGGCTATTTCTAACACCGCCGGTAGACCCTTTTGTGTTAACAAAACATAAACAAAGTCCTAAAAGGGCCATGTTTGAACGAAATAGCCCTAAAAGGGCCTATTAATTATTTTGAACAACGAAGGGTTTTTATGCAATTATTTCGACTGTAAAATGGTGATTTTGTCATGTCTTTTATCGGAAGGGCTCTTTTGTAGTGTATTACAGGTGTAAGGGATCCTGCGATAAATATTGTTTAGATAGGGTCTTTTCGTAACGTTTCTGAGGTGGAAGGGTATTCACGCGAATATCTATTTAGTGAGGTGCTTCATTGATAATATGTCAATACAGATACAATTCTGGAATGGTCCACCTGCTTCTGGGCCAAGAGAGATTAATGGACTTCTGGATGGACTTGGACCTGAGGGGATTGGATTGGATTGGATAGTGTGCAGTTTGAATTGGTTTTGGATAGGATAGTGGACTTTCTTTAGTGAGCTTTCGTGTCGGCTTTTGATGATGACTTGTGTAACTTATAGTCCTCTTTTTTTTTAGTTTTAAAAACTGTTTTTGGTTTTTTTATAGTAATTAGTTTTTAAATAGAGTGTCTTCTTAAGTTAATTGTAGTGGACACTATAGCAACTTCATTTATATTGGTCAAAACCGTACGTAGATTTATGTTATTCTTACTCTTTCTCAGAAATAGCTTAAAAACTATAAGTCGTAGTCAAAAGTCATAAACCAAAGCAAAAAAAAGCCCATGACTTTTAGTTAAAAATAAATAGTAGTGGCTGAAAGAAGCGGCTTTTATAAGGAGGGAGCGAGCAATGCAAAAAAGTGAGGGAGATATGCATGCGCATGACGGGAGCAAGAGAAGTGTAGGTGATGCACCCATGAGCCCCTGTCTTATCTCTGGAGTGAGATAGTAGCGAAAGAAATGGAGAAGCCATTTCAAGAAGTTAAATATTCGTATTAGCTTTTAGCTTTTCTAAATAAAAATCCAAAATAGAAGTTAATATAAACAAGACCTTAGTTGGACTTGTTTGGACTTCCCTATTTGGATCTGGATATCCATCCATTCCCAGTTCTGGGTTGAGCTGGACACATATTGAGTATTCTTTGAGGTCGATGGGAAGCCACATCAAATTTCAATTCAATTCAAATAGCATGACGAGGGGAAAAGGTCCAATTTAGGGACTATTCTAAGCAACTTATGGCTATGGCTTTTGACTGTTAGCTGAAATGTACTGTAGCGGTTGTTAGTTTTTTCTAAATCATTCAATTAAAGAAAAAAGAAAACACCGTTATATATCTACAGACAATACAAAGCAAAAGCCAAAAAAACCAAAATAATCGAAGTTAGAAGCTAACATATTTTAAGTAGCTTCTAACTTAAAAAAACGCTAAAAACCAGAAGCCGAAGTTGCTTAAAGCAAGACCTTAACCCCTCTACTTTCACATAAGTCCATATTAGACCTCCTACTACAAATGCGGTTATTTAACCCAAAGCCTAAGAGGTGATCTGTGCTACTAGGGAGTTTAAAGACTATACTTATAGTTGGTGGCAACAACTATTTGAAAAACAATTCATTAAATCTTGGTCAGATTTGAAATCGTTCATAAGGAGTGAGTTTGTGCCATCCTATTATGCATAGGAATTGCTTCACCATGTGGACAACATCACACAAGGGACTAATACTGTTCAAGATTACTATTTTGAGCTGTAAAGTACATGCGTCGTGCTGGTGCCACTAGTTTATTTATGTGAGAAGGCATACTTGAAAGAATGCTTGAATTCTAATATCACCGTTGCACTTGAATTCTAATATCACCACTGCACTTCCACATAAATATTTTATTAGTGTACATGATCTTGTGAATTATGCTATTAAGGTGGAGAAAAGAATTAAGGAGAGTCATGCACAACAGTTCCATATGAGCGAACCCTTTCTTTCTTATGGCTCTACTAGTGTGATACATGAGAAGATGACCAAGTATGTGACTTTTTCTTCGGTCAAGAAGGCATGTAATGCTGTCCCAATGCTACATACAACACTTGAGATGCACCAATACCCATGTGAGGATAAGAGCCACATAGCTAAATTGAGTGAGAGTGTTAAAAAGAGTGAGCTATGTGATTCTACCATATGTGAGGTTAAAAGTATCCAAATTGAGAGTGAGAGATACACCAAAATAAAAAAAGAGAAGTAGATGATAGACAAAGTGAGGTTAATTCTAAAACTAACATATTAATGTCTACTTCTAGTGTTGTTTCTCACATTGTGCAGATTGAAATTAAAGACAAAGAGTTGAATGTTCAACAACTAACACCATTGGAAACCAAGATAGGGAGATAACTATGGGTGGGGATGAAGTACTTGCTTCCACATGGATACATCATGATGATTTTATATCTATAGCACCTACATCATCTGAGGAGGACAATAAAGGTAACAATATTGGTGCTGAATTTAAATGCAAAAAGGTGAGAAATTGTGAGAACTCATGTGTGCAATCAAAAAATCCATGTTCTAAAATTTCTCTGCTCAATTTACATAATATGGAATTGATTACTCAAAAGGAAGTTCTTACTAGAATATTTCCTGATGATTCTTTATACTATATCATATTCGATGATTCTAGAGAGCTATCTACTGTAATTTAGAACCTTGCTGAAATTGTATATTTAAAATTACTATTTAGTACTTATGCCTACACATATAAGTTCAATTTGATTGGAGACTATGGTGTAGATGATAAGTTCTATGTTTATCGAATATACATTATATTTGACAAGCTTGCTGAATTAAAATTGCATGTTTTGGATAAACAATCTTTTGTGCCATGTCATGATCACAATGAGATGGGTTTTAACAATAATGCTTGTTGTTTAGAATGATTTCATAAGTCTACTTGTTCATCATTTGATGTACAATCGTGTACAAGTAATCAGAGTGTCGCAGTTGAAGCATAGAAGACACTAAAAAGTTTCTCCCCTATATTTGAACAACTTAATTTAATTTTGCCCATTAATGCTTGTCTATGTCCTTAAAAAAGTCGAGGATGACTTTTTCTCATGTGATGGAGAATGATGTGAATGACAATATTGCTATGTATACATCTTATGACTGCTATTATATTAATTGATTTGTGCGAAATAATAAGAATGGCACAATAATTGATTTATACATATACTATGCATATGTGTTGTTATGAAACAATAATTGATTCATACATATACTATGTATATATGTTGTTTTTTTAATTTATTATGCCTTTAGGTAATTATAATATGCTAAATAGGAAGAGTATAAATGACAAATATATATTCCATGTATACACGTTGTATTTTTTTGTTTAGTACATTTTTAGGTTATCAAAAGTTGAAGATGACTTTTCTTGAAAAAGGGGAGATGATGCAGATAAGCACATGTTTTACACTTTTCAGTTAAATATACTATTTAACTAGAAAGAATTATTGAACCATATTAAATATTACCAGATAAACTCTAATTTAACTAGGTATTTATTTATTATATTTAGAGATGTGGAGCTATTGTTTTATTTAATATATGTAGGAACATATTTGATTTGTACAAATCCAAAGTGAAGATGCGTTTAGAAGGTCTCGTTTATACTAGTGCATAGTCCATGCAGAAGATGATGACGACTCGCAACAAAAAAAAAATTCAAGAATCCATTGTCCAAACATTTCAAAGACAAATAGAAGCACATGGAAATAAGTGTTCCACACAAGAGCAGTAGGTTCAGCTTCTTCAAGAAAGTCTCGGGGGAATTTGCGGGCAAGGAGAGGACAAACTAGTTCTCCTGATGTTGTCGCAACTGACTTGGATGATTATGAAAGAGAAGAAAATGGCAATGAAGGCAGCAAAACAAGACATGAAGCCCAAGGCCCAAGTGGGCTTTACCCGGCGACCATGCATCATACCTCCAAGGCTTGTGTTTCTTCCTGAATGACCAAAGTCAGCCGGTCAAGTAATTAGCTGCACATTAGTCGTCGTTTATTTAGGAAAGGATTTGACTTTGGTTAGTTGAGATAGCCCGGTCCTATGACCGAACAGAACTTTTTCAGTCGGCCCTAGTTGTTGCCGTGCGCCTCCTGAGACACCATAAAACCCTTGTCATCTCTTTGTAAAAGACAAACCATCTTCTATCGAAATAATAGATCAAACAATTTGCTTGTATTCTTCAGGATAGCTGAATCATCCATGCGAGATTTGGGAGAGTTTTGCTAATCAACATTATTTAACCTTTCTGTTAGGAATTAAGAGCGTGATAGGACTTTGCTTGGTAGTTGTGAAGTTCGGCACATGTGTTTTTGCAAATTAAAGAGTGTTTGTTCTTGCATTGGCAATGGAAGATTACTACGATTCGAGAGGCTGTACGTGAGTATCCTAATCCTATGTCGAGAAGATCAGGCGACCCCGTATCAGCTGAGCACAATATTAGGGAGGTCGGATGGCTTGTTGTAGTAGTCATGTGGCTAGTACTTGATACCTTGGTGTCTGTGGGAGGGGCAAATGGACAGCGGGTGGCTGCCACAAGTGTGGTCTCTGTAAACTGCCGCTTGCTAATTTTTGTGTGGCCTACTTGCGTTTGCCCGGCTCCTTGACTACGCAACGCTTATCTTTCCAAGTGATGACTTTATCTATCGGTGTGGAAAGTCTAGAAAGTCTAACGGAGCTAGAGCTAATTGCATTTCTTGGTTGAGACAGTCTCTAAAAAGCGCCGTCCTTCTAGCTTCATCCGTGACATCGGTGTGGACATACTGAGCAAGGTAGTTAAAGTGGTGCAAATACTCGTCCACGGACATGCTACCTTGTCTTAGAGATTTGAACTCCCTCTTCTTGATATCCATAAGACCGGTTGGAATGTTCACCTTACGAAATGCCACCTTGAAGCGGTCCAAGTGACCACTCATTCCTCTGGTTGCATGGCATTGAAATTATCCCACCAAGCACTTGTGGCCCCTTGAATTGATACGAAACAAACAACACCTTTTCATGATCATTATACTGAGCAATATTTACTTTCTTTTGCACAGCTCACAACAAATTGTCAACATCAAGTGGATCTTCCGAATGGGAAAAGACCAGTGGCCTAGTTCGTTGGAATTCACCCAACTTGGACGTAGCTTGATTTGCTGTAGCTCCACCTTCCCCGGCTGCCATAGAAGTGGTACCAAGGTTGGTGGTGTTCTAAGCGATCTATTGGAGGATGAGGGTTTGACCATGGCTATTCCGCTCAATCTCGGCAAGCACTTAGGCCATTGAAGGGGGCTCAGGAAACTCAACCCCATGGTCATCACCATGCTGATTTTTATGATGTTCTTGCCCCTCATTTTGTCTGGAATGCAGTGGGTTAGGTTGTGGTGGCAGGTTAGGTGGTTGCACGTTTGCGGGCTACGAATGCTTCCACACTTCCCAAAACTTGTTCCATCGATCGGGTTCTTATCCTGTTAACAAACCACTCGTTAAATCTACCTGAGTAAGAAATAGCAACCTTAAAAAGCATTGGGCAGTTATTTTTATAATAGATAACAACCCAAAAGGACAAACACACAACTAATTTAACATACGGTAGGTTTTTGCATGGTTCTTGAAACATAACCACCATGGGCAGATATACAAACCATGTGGCATGGTAGTAGCATATTACAATCATCACATAATAGCATCTACACGTGTAGGTACATTACAAAAGGGGTACTCAGCTCATGCAAAAGAACACCAATTAGTGAACTCTTAACAAAGTATCACTATATATCTAGTCCTCGGCTCCATCAATCCTCTCGATGATGTTGGCTCCTTTGGGAACCACTTCCTCAGGATCCTCCTCATCGGTGAGAAAAGTATGAGAAGAGCGGTGAGAAAACAGAGGCCATGATGAGAACTCATGGCACACTCTTCCTCTCCGTCCGAACAGACAAGAGGAAGCGATAAAACAGCTTCAACGGGTGCCGCCGCGATAGGACTAGCGAGGCAGAGTCAACGGCTATGTCAGGCATTCAAAACCTTGGGTGGCCTGGTTGGAAATGGTGGAAAGACGACGTCGGCAACAGCTGCTCGTGGTGAACAGCGAATAGAGCAAGCGGGCGAGCCACAAGCAGTGAGGTGGCCATCGAGGCTTGCGAAAGGGCCCACAGGTCCACTAGCCAATGGTGCGACAGAGGGAGGCAAGCACAAGCAGGTCCCCTCGCGAGCAAGCATGGCCACAATGGCGAGCTGGGCGGGAGCGAGGTAGAAGAAGACTCCTGATGCGCGGGTCCAGCGCGTCGGCGAGGGAAAAAGTAGGCGGGGCAGGCCGACACAAGGTTGGGCCAGTGCTGGGTCGAGGCGGCGTCGGGCGCGGGAGAGTGAAGTTGGGCCAAGCCAGATTCGACCCAAAACGGCGGCGGGAAAAGGAATTGTTTTTAATGTTTAAATTGCTGAAATGTTAGAGGAATTTTTAAACATAGCAAACGAGTTCTAAAAAATTGTGAATTTTTTGGGGAGGTTCCTGATCGTTTCAATTTTTTAATAAAATTATTTTCAAGATTGTTTCCAGCTTTTGATTCTTCCTGAAAAAACAAACATTGCTGTCTTTAATAGATAAAAGCTTTGTAATAAAAGACAAAAATACAGAAAAACTCTGAGATGTATAAATTAACATATTAAACATAATTTACAGATAGACTAAAATATTGGGCTGTTACAGGCCGGCGGCGCGGCGAAAGCCCGATGGAGCAATAGCCGGCGAGGAGCTAGCTCGGTAGGTCACGGCCGAGCTCTGCACATACATAGATAGGCACAGCATCACGCAGCGTTTAATCCTTAGTTTTTTTTATAGGCGTGCCAGTCAATCACCAACTGCTAGCTGACCGGAATGTGTTGAGCATTTTCTTCGCAAGGCTGATGCGATTCATGCAACCGGCCGGCTGCTCACGCGTCTCGGAGTTAAGTGACCCCGTTTCCGTGATACCAGGGCAATCTTAAGACATTAAATCCTTTAGCTGGTCGTCATCAGCCAGTCAAGTCAAGGCAGCTCTAATCAAATCTCATACTTAATTAGCGCACCATGCGGAGGATAACATACATTTAGTAGTACTAGTAGTGTGCCCGTGCTAACACTACGGTAAAATACAAAACAAGATAAAATTTGTAAAAAATAAAACAAACAATCAGATTCATTAAGATTCACGTCTCATATATTGTATAACCAAATATTTTTTTGAACCTTGAGTGTGTTGTGCGTCCTTCAGGCAATATTGACGCCGCAATACCGGAAGTTGCCATTGCAATTGCTATTAATCCCTTTGAGCGGACTCTAGCAAGAAGTGCCTTGTATAGGAATGTCTTTCCTGTTCCTCCTGGACCGTCCATGAAAAACACCTGGATCTTCTTATTCATGACATGATGTATGATTTCATCAAATCCTGCACACTGCTCCTTGTTAAGGGATTTATATATATCCAAATGTTCTTGGTCGACACCCACAGAAAGTTCTTCCCTAATCTCTCTCATTATGTCGTTGTTAAATTCATCTGCATGATACAAAGCAAGACAATACCGGGAATATTTAATGCACAGGAATAATTATAGAATAATATATTTGATACCATGTAGTTTATCAAAAAAGAAAATATAGATAAGGTGATTGGACAATCTTAACCCTCCTCGCATTGATCGGATGACCTATGTCCCAACCCAACACAACAGAAAATTTAAGTTAAATAAGATACGGGAAGACGATTTGGGAGGACAAAGGATGCCTCAAGTCAAGCGAGGATGTTGCAATTTTCAAACTTGAGAAGGCTACATATGCAACTATCCAGGTTTTCCCCCTCTCTCTAGCTACCTTCTTTGCTTTCTATGAGGGGAAAAAGACGAAAAATGCAGCCAGGATGGCTTTAAAAGTTCGACAAATCACTGCCTTGTTCGCCTTTCCGCCCGTCTAAATAAATCGGATGAAAGAAAACGGCCAAAAATATACTACTGATTTCTTCTGCTTCGTATTTGTAGTTCATTTTTTTGTACTTCTTTACCTGAAGGAAAACAAAAACCTTTCACCTATTGACGATGGAACACAGGAGATTAGGTCGCCATCTACTAAAAGGATCGGCATCTCTTGCTGAAGTTATTGAATTGAACCGAAGAGTCCTTGGAACACGCTATTCTTCTTCTAGAAATCGTTCAGAATGACCTGGGCATTACTTCATAGAAACTCTTAAATAGTAGTAGTATATGAGAAGAACGTGAAGTGTATATGTATTATTCAAAGATCGGTTATTCCTATCTGCTCAAATTTGGTGCGCAACAATTGGAAAGAATCCAAAGAGGCTCCACAAAGACAGAAATCTCAAAATAGGGTATATATGATATCAGATGGGATCCTAAAAGTTACAATAAATATAAATTTTATTCCACACGTATCAAAGCGAAATATAACTCTACTAAAGGAGCATCCTCCAAACACCTCACCTGGGGCATTGGTTTTGAGAAATATTCTTGCCTGAACTTCATGGTTTTACTACCCAATCCAAACTCCAAAATTTATGGTATATGAAACAAAAAATAATGATCTAAAAAATTATGCGATGGATACTTTTTATATTCATTAGATGGTCCTATACCCTAACGAAACAATCATAGAAACTAAGTCATGATTCTACCTTGAATAAGTAAAGTCTATGTACTTCGGTCCACCAAACAATTAAAAGCATAGATTACTAAAGCATAACACGATCAAATATTTGTGATGTTTAGTAAGAAATTTACATCAACATACATCAGTAGCCTCTTTGATAACCCAACCTTTGCGTTTTTAAGGAGTAGAGATAACCTTGCATCAGACCCATTTTGTCCAAAGAAGCGGTGAAGCAGCTTTTTAGTTCCTTTACGACTTGCTCGTGCCTTCTCCACGTTCACTCTGTTGTCATCCTATAAGTATTACAATTAGAGGTCACACTTGACATATCAATGGTAATTCAGTAAAGGCAGCAGCATCTGCAGACCTAATAAATAGCGTACGTACCAGCAGCATTTTGCAGCAGGCTACAGGCATGCCATATTTACCTTTAATATGAGCAGAAGTATGTGTATTTCTATCTACCTGCTTAATTTCTGGTGGAGAAGGGATTTCAGGATCAGCTCAACCAGCTCTTTCCTCTGGGTCAATATCCAGAGCCTCATCATCATCATTGAAGATCGCTTCATGCTCCCAATTGTGACCTGATAAAGAGTAGGTTCGAGCTAAGAAGCCTATTGAAGGCTCAGAAACATGCATTGATGTACAGGAAAGATTATCCTTGTATTTTCTTTTTGGTGTGTAATTATGAATAATTCTTTGGAATAGCAATAATAAGCACGTGCTTATTGATTAAAGATGGGCAAAACCTCAGAATTTCCAAATATTAACAAAAACGAGTAGTATTTGACCAGCATACCTCTCTCAATTTCATCATCCAAATCAAAGTATCTGTCTTTTCCACCTTCATCATCATCCATGGCCTTTGTAGTAAGCCCATGCATATTTTCCCTTGCAGCTTCCACTTCTTCATCTGCCTCGCCTTTATTAGATTGATTTCCACCCTCATTCCTGTTTCCTTTCTTGGGTGAACAGCCATCCATTTACATCATCAAGCTTCTTCACATCCAAACTAAAGGCTGTAGCTTCATTTGTAGGTGATTTCATCATCCACCGTTCATACCCAGTTGCACTGCTTCTCCTATTCATCTTCTCTTCAGCTTCTTCCAAAGTCAGTTGTGTCTATGTGCAATTTTACTGAAGTTATACCTGAAAAGGCATGACAAATTGTGAGGATGCTTCGAAGGAATTAAGAGAGTAATTTCTATTTGGAGCTCCCTGCCATGCAAAATCAACAAATAGTATGTATCAATTGTAGATTGTGAGGCCTCAAGTTGACTTTGGATATTGATATTGACATGTTTCATCTTCCAAAATCCATGTCTTTCTGTTGTAGTATTTCTCCTTTTTTGTCAAACATGAGTGCTAAACAGTTAACAGGAACAACAACAGGGTAAAATTCTTGAGTTGCAATCGCTCTAAGTCGAACAAGTTCTGCAGAGGGGTCTCTTAACATGTACATTTGCCATTAGATGAGCAAAATAAATTCTTTTTGTTTCATAAGGATATCCAATAGCACACTACTAATGTATGATCTCAGATATTTAATTCAGTACAACATAAAAGAACTGCAGTGTTTTTTGTCGAATTACAATGACATAGGGGAGTTCGTCCATGAGATTGAGTGATGCCAAAATTAACGTAGCTTCCCTGTTGCTTCTAGCATCAAAAAGGATATTTATCATACCATACCACTGTATTATCAGAGAGCTACAGTGTTTTTGGTCAAATTACAGTGATACAGGGGAGTTCGTCCATGAGATTGAGTGATGCCAAAATTAATGCAGATTCCCTGTTGCTTCTAGCATAAAAAAGGATATTTATCATGTCATACCACTGTAATATCAGGTTGTACAAAAAAATAATGATGATCATCCATGATCAAGAACCAGTACCTGCATATTCCCAGTAAGCTGCCGTCCTTCTAGGCCATCCTTATGAAGACACCACTTATTCCATGTGCTCTTCTTCTTTAAGAATAGTGGCAAACTGATGGTGAATCAGTTGGTCGAAAGGGCCTTCTACGATGGTATCCACCAGAACATTGTACTCCTACACGACTCATGGGTACATCAACAAAAGGTCATAGACAACAATGCCCAAAACAGCCAAGCGTGGCAGCGGCGGGGCCGCGGCAATGCCATTGCTCACACAATTAGAACACTAAACTCGTCGCGGGAGGAGGGCTGTACTGGATGAGGTTGGTGGTGGGGCAGCGCAGCGCTTAGGAGCGCCATGGTGGTGCCGCAGGAGCTGCAGAGTGGCGCGGTGGCTACCCATGCCGTAGAGGTCCGGCGTCACGCCGCAGCCTTGCACACCTCCTTTAGCGCTGTGTCGGTGGCCATGCCACTCCCATGCCGCTCGCTTCTCGTAGGGTTTGCAAATTAGAATTCAACCAAATTACAAGGCCATTCACAGGGCCAAGAAACATCTTAAGGAATTTCCCTAAAAATTCAGAAAAAGTATATTTAAATCATAACCCATAAATAACAACTAAACTTCATCCTGAAACCGGGGGGGGGGGCAAAACATAGCAAACCATTTCCATTGCTTGGGAGAAATGCAGCCACATCACTATCTGATATAGCAAAACATAGCACCCAGCCTTTTGCTTCGCAAGGTAAACGCGATCTACCATAACCTGCATGTTTGAATCCGAGACACCGCACGAAGAGATGAGGGGGCGAGAGAGATCGAATTCCAATCAAGGCCAGAGAAGAGGAAGAGAAGAGAGGAAGAGGAAAGGAGCGTACTTTTTCAAGCGTGGAGGGGTCGAGGGTGGTGAGCAAGCCCTGGAGGCGGCATAGGTCCCCGTCCAGCACCGTCGTGCGCTGCCGCAGCGCGTCCTCGTCGGCTGCGCGGCGCATGGCGAGGGTGAAGAGATGAGGGGGCGAGAGAGATCGAATTCCAATCAAGGCCAGAGAAGAGGAAGAGAAGAGAGGAAGAGGAAAGGGGCGACTTTTTCAAGCGTGGAGGGGTCGAGGTGGTGAGCAAGCCCCGAGGCGGCGAGGTCCCCGTCCGCGCCGTCGTCGCGCGCCGCAGATGCGTCCTCGCCGGCTGCGCGGCGCATGGTGAGCGGCGCCGCCTCCGCAGCTCCGCGCGCCTCGCCGCCGCGCGTGCCTCGAGGCCGCGCGTGTCGAGCGACCTCCTCCGAGTCGCCGTCCTCGTAGAGCACGCGGAAGTACCCGCCTCGGCGTCGTGACGAATCCACGACGCGCGAACACCCAAGCCCGAATGCCTTCTTCACCGCCCTCCCCACCAACTCCTCCATCCCGCCGCGAATTCCTAGGGTTTGGGGGGTAGAGGGGTCGGGGCTGCGGCGGATCGGAGGGGATTGAGGGGTTTGGGGTGGGATCGGCCAGGGGATTTGGGGTTCGGGTGCGGGGTGGGGAGGAGGAGGCGTTGGCGGAGCAGAGGAGCGGGAAGCGGTGGAAGCCATCGCGGTCTCGGAGCCGGAGAAGTGGAGGGAAGAGGAGGTGGCGGCGGTGCGAGGTGGGGAGGAGTAGGCGAGGGCGGAGTGGCGGATGAGGGAGGGGAGAAGGCGAGGGCGGAGGAGGGAGGGGAGGAGGCGGCGTGGAGAACAGGGGGAGGAGCGGAGGCGCGGATGGAGGAGGGAGGGGAGGAGGCGGCGTAGAGAACGGGGGAGGAGCGGAGATCGTGGGGAGATGGGGTAGAAGGTGGGAGGAGGAGGCTCACACGTAGCGCGGGGTGGGTTCAATGATGCATGATCCAAATGATTTTGGCCTTAAGATCTTCAATGAGTAAGAGAAAAAGGTTTGAGGAGAGATCCAGGCCATTCATTTGTATGAAGTTGGATTACTTGGTACACAAATCTGTGTAGACTTAGATTAGGCATGACTGTGGGGGTGGTTGAGGGGGTGGAGTTAGCAAAGAAAATTTTGGTGTATTATAGAGTAGGGTAGAAGTAGTACAATCCAGTGTAAACGGTGTGAAAAAAATACAAGAGCGTGAGGATCCCATAAACCGAGGGAAGTTGCCGGGATGACTATTCAGAATACATGCATCATATATTTGAACAGCATATAATTGCATGCGTATTCTTGGAATTGGATAGCTTTCAAAAGCTTCCTCATTACTTCAGTTTTTAGAAATGTTGGCAAGATAAGGAGAGGTTACATCGTTGACCTGGACTTTTGGAGCCGAAACCTGCAATGAGCAATTTTTTCCTCAAATCAGTCACTTTTTTTTCCGAGTAGGGGGTGCAAGGTGGCAGGTTGGCCCGTTGACCCTCTGGCCTGCCCTAAAATCATGGCTCCAAAGGTTCGTGCGCCGACCCATAAAATTTTAGGAGCAATAAGGGCCTGGAACGACCCCTTGATCCTCGGATCAACCTGGCATCAAGCTCCATTGGCATCGACGTATCGCACAGAGCATCGGTCCCTCTTCTTCCCACAACACCACCCAATCACCATCGCTTCTACTTCCTCCTTCACTCTGCCACCACTGACGGTGGTGTCGTCCACACAGTGCGCCACCTCTGTATTTCCCTCTTCTCGACCTACACCAAAGCTTCCTCTATCTCCAATCTCCTTAAACCCTAGAGCCTAAGACAGCAGCAAGGCCATCACCTCCACACTCTGCCACCTCCGCCGCCGGCTACGAGCTCATACGCACTGGCGGCCTCGAGCTCGTCCCTTTCGCCAACATGGCAAGTTCCTCGAGCTCATAACATTGCTGAATACTAAGCTTTAGCACGTTACACATTTTGGACTAGCAATGATATATGCATTGTAGTTCCTTTTAAGGCTCAAGTAGTAGATTGCAACATAGGAAACATATCAGTTTTGCTCAAGATGCTTTAGGTGATATCTAATGCGTTTGCATAGCAACAAAAAGAAACAATTTCACAGAGGAAGAAGTAAAGTAATGTAAAGAGTTTTTTTTCTGAACTATTGTCTTAGTCTTGGCAAGATAAAGAGAGGTTATATAGGGTCTGTTCTTTTCAGTTTTTAAAAGCTGCTTTTCAGCTTTTCTACAGTAACTAGTTTTTAAACGGAATATCTTTTCAAGATGGGGTCTATTAGTTAATTGAAGTACATATTGTACCGACTTCATTTATATCGGTAAAAACCACACGTGAGTTTCTGTTACTCTATAATCTCTCATATGAACAGCGCAAAAATCATAAGCCACAGCCAAAAGCCATAAGTTTCAGCTAAAAAGAACAGACCCTATAGTTGACCTGGACCAAATAAAGCATGAGAAGGAAAGCACCTGTTGAGTTCTTTGTTTTATCAGCTTAGCTTGTCAATTTTTAAGTAGCATAGCATGTTGTATCAAGAAGAAATGATGCCCTTACATTAATTGTGGTCGACTCAACCACTACTTTATACGTGATACATGATAATTTTACAACATTTTCAGGCTAAACCGAAACTAGTTAACTGCTGCTTCGGTTTCCTCTTGGTTTTTGACATATGCATCCCTGATTCCATGCAGCTTGGCAGCCACCTCCTGCATGCTGATGCGCTCTTTCGGGGACGACTTGGTGCAACAAAGACCAATGTTTAGCACAGAAAGAAGATAATGTACTCCATCATCCTCGACAGCCATTGGAGTTTCTTGGTTAAGGTCCAACTCCTGCAGCAGCTGTGGATCAACAATATGCAACATCTTATCAGGAAAGTTGATCTTTGCAAACTTTGCAATGCTCAATCCATCCTTGAACATGTCATTTGTTGGCCTCCTTCGAATAAATATTTCAAGGAGAACAACCCCAAAACTGTAAACATCCGAGGCAGTTGAAACTTGACCACCCCCTGCACATTCTGTAGATCTCATATAGGAAGAGCTTAGTTTACATTCACATATTCACATTATCAAGTTATGTAGAATGGAATCACAATGTAAAAATGGACAATATATACCTGGAGCAACATATCCTATGGTTCCCTTTACTGCAATGGAAGAAGTCGAATTGGAGTCACTAAAAGATGATGACGTGGAATCAATTTTGAACCTCGCAAGTCCAAAGTCTCCAACATGAGCTGTCATATTGTCATCCAGAAGAATGTTGCTAGGTTTCAGATCACAATGAACAATGGTCCCTTGGTGGTTATGGTGCAAGTACGCCACTGCATCTGATACATTCACCATAATGCTTAACCTTTGAGCAAGTGAAATGTAGTTCACCTTTGAAGAGTTTTCATCACCTTGAGTTGAGTATAGGAATTTATGCAAGTCTCCTCGTGGCATAAACTCATACACTAGTGCTTTGAAATCATTTCCTCTAGAATCAATGCTGGAGCATGCAATTACGATGGGGACTAGATTACGATGCCGCACATTTCTCAAAGCATTACACTCTGTGAGAAAGTTCCTTTGTGCTTCCCTTGTCCCTAGGGTAAAGACTTTCACGGCAACCACATTTTGTATTGAAATAGTTTTCCTTGGTATACAGAACTGTATCTTCCTTTGCCAATTAAATTGGATGTTGAGAATCCATCTGTTGCTCTGGCAAGATCGTTATAAGAAACTTTGGGAAATCTGCTATCAAATGAGTGCAAAGATATTGATTTTCTCCTTTGTTTTCCCCTCCACAAAAACAAGACAGAGATCACCATAACAAGTGACACCATGCTAGCTAGGGGGATCGCTACTTTGAGTATTACAGATAGCTTGTGTTTAGACGAATTTGAAGACATAATAGAACATGTAGGAAGGTGTAAGTCTGCTGCTCCACCACAAAGCCCCTGATTTCCATCAATTTGTATGGCAGTTGAATTCTTGAATATTCCTTTTGTTGGGACCTTACCCTCAAGATGGTTGAATGACAAATCTAGTTGTTCAAGAAGTTGCAGGTTACCAAGGGACGTTGGTATTGATCCAATCAAGTTATTGTAAGACAAGTTGACAACTTTCAGGCTAATTAGGTTGCCAAAAGAAGTGGGGATGCTTCCGTTGAAAATATTCCGGTCCAACTCCATGTCTTCCAAACTTTTACAGTCACCCAAAGTGTTAGGAATATCTCCAGATAGATTCTTGGATGAAAGCAACAAAATCATGAGTTGCTTGGCGTTGCCTATTTCAGTAGGAAGTTGTCCAGCGAGGTTGTTGAACGATAACCCAACTTGCAATATTGTTGGAATTCTGAAGATCTCCTTTGGTACTCTACCATGAAGATTGTTATTGGAAATGCTCAATGTTGCAAGGTTTTGAAGGTTTCCCAAGCCTGGGGGTATGTTTCCAACAAATTGGTTTGTGTCTATAAGGAGTTCTGTCAATTGAGATAAATTGGAAAGGGAGGATGGAATAGACCCTTTAAAGATGTTGGTGGATAGGCTTAGTTTTTGCAAAGTTTTGAGAGTTCCGAGCCATTGTGGTACGACACCTGTAAATCGATTGTAATCCAATCCTAAAATAATTAGGTTGTGAAGGTTTGCTATGCCGGAAGGGAAACCCCCTGACAATTGATTTTGTCCCAAATATAGATGCTGAAGCTGGATGGAAAGGTTACCTAATGAACTCGGTACATGGCCTTCTAGATGATTCTGTGCTACCGAGAAGACTTTTAGCTCAGTACAGTTGGCTAAGTTATCCATAAACTCCCAGTCTTGCTTGCTGCGTGCTTCGAGTTTATTCAACTGAAGACTTAACGCAGAAAGTTTGGAAAGCTTGCCGATGGAGCTAGGCACCACCCCGGCAAAATTATTACTTGATATATCGAAAACATGTAGATTTGATGCGTTTATCAATGAATGTGGAATTTGCCCATGAAACAAATTCTCATCCAATGCGAGTAGCTGGAGATTGGGCAGAGAGTTACCGAGATTGGATGGTACCTCACCGCTGAAATGATTCGTATTAAGGCCAAGGCCAGTAAGAGCAGAAAGATTTAGGATGGCTTGTGGAAACCTGCCTGCCAACCGATTGCTACCCACGTACAGAATCTGTAGCCCAGGCAACTTTGCAAACTCATACGGGATGCTGCCCTTGATATTATTAAACGAACAACTAAGCTTTTTTAGAGCTGCGATGTTGGCAAGAGAAGAAGGGATGGTCCCAGTAAGATCATTAGATGAAAGTTGCAGCTCTTGAAGGTCTAGAGGAAAATATGCAGGAATTTGCCCAACTAGATTATTGTTATTCAGCCATGCAACCTTGCGATTGGAATAGTTTGCAAAACTAGGTATAATTCCTTGTAATGTGTTATTGCTCAAGTAGAGGTCTTGGAGGCGACGCAAGTGACCAAGGGATGAAGGGATTTGCCCGGTGAACCTATTTGTCGGTAGGGCTAAATGTTGTAGAAATGTTAGGTTTCCAAGCGAAGGAGAGATTTGCCCTGTTAAACCTCGATCTACAAGGCGAAGAGAAGTGACACGACGTGGATCCTTCGTACTGCACGAGACACCTTCCCAATTGCAGAAGTCGGTGCTGTCATTCCAGGACATCAAGACTTGCTGTGGGTCGAGACTGATTGCCTTCTTGAATTCAAGTAATGACAACCGATCAGTCTCGTTTCCATATAAGGAGCTGCAGAAGATGGCATGTGCACTGCAAGCCATGAGCACCAAGAGAAACTGGCCAATTGCAGTATCATTCATGGTAAGCTGCTACTTTGGCCGAATTTAGATCTTGGTTATATGCACAGAAGAAAACACGAGAAAATATAGATAGTTAGAAAACGTTGGCAAATATTCAGTTATCCTATCCTGTGGTTGGTATATGGAGTACCTGAATGATTTAGTTTTACTGTCTTGAGCTACTCCTTTTCTCAAGACTTGCTTTCTAGTTTCAAAAAAAAAAAAGACTTGCTTTCTGATCTGTTCCTGTGGCAAGATTAAAAAGAAGCGGAAGTCCTGCGTAATGTGACACAGTGTTTTCTTCATCAGAACCCTATATATATATATATATATATAGCTTGCAGGACCTAATCAATCCTAGCTAGCACACAAATAATCTCTGATCAATCAGCTAAATGCATGGAGTTCGTGAACAAAGCCTCTTTTTCTTCTTAAGAACCGGGAACAAAAGCTTAAAGATAGACGAATGATATGGACAAACGCTTAGACAAGATATGCTTACGGCTGATCAGTGGCCAAGCGCAAACGGCCGGCTTGGAGAGAGGATGGCCTGCCTGCCGGCCGGCCGGGCGACGGTGTGGTGAAAGCACCGATGGAGCAACAGACGGCGAGGAGCTAGCTAGCTAGGCCACGTCCGAGCTGAGCACAGATGAAGATAGGCACAGCCTCACGCACCGTTTCTTAATTTATAGGCGTTCCAGTTAATCGCCTAGTGCTAATCTGACTCGACGTTCGTCGTCGGGAGCTCTAAATAGCTCCTGGCTAAAATTTTTGACTAAAATTAATGCTATCTTTTATAACAAAAAAATAAGAAAAAGTAGAAAAATTAAGAAAAAACTATTATATCGTTATAGCCAATATAAAGGAATACGAAAAAGTTAAAAAACTAAAATAAACCAAAATTATAAGCTAATATATTTCAAGTGCTTAAATATATTAGAAGCTAAAAAACCAGAAGATAAAATCATTTGGAGCGAAACCGTCCATTGGTTGGTAGGCCTGGAATGCTGAGCATTTTCTTGTCCAAGAATCGCCAGATCGGGACCGCTTGATCAAGATTAGACTCACTAGCTTGTCGCCGTCAACCCGTAAGTTAAGGCAGCTTTAATCAAATATCAATACTTAATTAGCGTACCTTGCGGAGGATAACGTGTACAATCCGGCGCAAATGGTGTCACAGTATACATGAACGCGCGCATAAGACAGGGCATGGCAGACCCACAAACTGACGATTACCATAGAGTACATACATCTTTATACTATTTGGATAGGTTTAAGAAAACTTCCCCATTAGTTTGGTGATTATGATTACGAACGTAGACGCTGACTCGCAAAAAAAGTAGAAAAATACCGATAAATGCTGGGTTGACACGAGGAAAAGAGGTTCTAGTTGGCCTATACATTTTGGAGCCGAAACAATATGCCGCGTAGGGGGAAAAAGGCAAAGAAAGGAACGTATACTGTGGTACCGTTCTTTTTGGACTCCGTGAATTTTGGCTAAGGTTGGTAGATCTAAAAGTAGTATCTACGGATAAAAACTGAAATCAAAAGGTAATCAAAAAGCTGAAAAGAACGTATCTACCTTATATAGGCTTCTGGGCTACCCTTCCATGCTCGGCCTTGGCCTTGTCTGCTGCCACTAGGCTGGGCTGCCCACTCAAAACTTGACCACCAGTTGTACACGCCACACAATCTACTCCTTGAGTTTTTGTTTTATTATTGTCTGCTGCACAACTAACAATATATTAAGAGCATTACTGTGAGATTCTAAATTCTTAATCTCCTATCAATAGTTTTAGATTTTTAGCTATAAAATCATAATAGAAGGTCATAGTATAATAAAACGAATGCAACATATTTTGGAAGCAATAAACACAACAAACAAGATAGAAGATGCAAGATAAAAATGTGACGTGCTGATGTCCTTGCAGAACCATTTGTCATGCTAACAGTAATAAGAGAAGGTCACGCAACGACTATATTTCTGGGACGAGTACAACAGTTAAGGTCACTTACACTTATTTACTCAGAAGAACAGTGACCTCACTTTAAATAGGAACCGAAAGACACACTTGTTTTGTGGTGAAATGACAAGTCTACTGTAAATTATTTAGTCGACCGAAACTACTTAAGCATCTGAACTGCTTCTTTAGTTTCTTTCTTGGAGACATGCATCCCTAATTTTAAGCAACTTTGCAGCCACCTCCAGCATACTCATGTGTTCACTCAAGGACGTCTTGGTACAACAAAAGCCGACGTTGAGCATAGAAAGTAGACACTGTACATCTTTCTCCTTCACGGTCGTCGGAGTTTCTTAGCATAAGACCAGCTCTTGTCACAGCTGGGGATCGGCAATCTGCAACATCTTATCAGGAAAGTTCATTTCTGTGAACTTCGCAATGCTCAATCCATCCTCAAGCATGTTGTCTGTTGGCCTTCTCTGATGAATATTTCGAGAACAACCCCAAAGTCAGTAAACATTTGAGGCGATTGAGACTTGCCCACCACCAAGACACCTTGCAAAAGACATCGAACAAGAATAATTTAGTCCATGTGTTAACTTCAATACCAAAAATAAGAAATATGAGCTCAAATTAATTACAGAGCAACATATCCAATGGTTCCCTTTATTGCAAGTGAAGAAGTTGAGTTCGAGTCACCAAAAGATGATGTATAGTGGATTCAACTTTTAACCTTTTAAGGATGAAGTCTCCAGCATGAGCTATCATATTGTCATCCAAAAGAATGTTGCTAGCCTTCATATCGAATGAACAATAGTTCCTTGGTTGTTATGGTGTAGGTACTCCAATGCGTCTACTACATCCACCACAAAGTGATTAACCTTTGAGGCGATGCAATATGGCTCAAAGTTGAAGTGTTCTCATCATCTTGATTTGAGTTTTATATTCTAGATTATTAATCTCCTATCAATAGTTTTAGATTTTAGCTATAAAATGATAAGAGAAGGTCATGGTATGATAAAAGGAATGCAACTTATTTTGAAGCCAATTAACACAACATAAACAAGATACAAGATGCAAGATATAAATGTGATGAGTTTTTGTTGATGTCTTTGCAGAACCATTTGTCTTGCTAGCTGTTATAGCAAGAAATAATACATTTCTTTGACAAGTACAATAGTTATGGTCATTTAAAGTTATTTATTCAAAAGTACAATGATCTCACTTTAAGGAGGAACTTTAAGAAAGACACACACATGATTAATGCTTTTGTGGTAAAATGACAAGTCTGCTGTAAATTATTCAAATAACCAAAACTACTTAAGCAACATAACTGCTTCTTCAATTTCTTCCTCTAAGATATGCATCCCGATTCCATGTAGCTTTGCAGCCACCTCCTGCATGCTTTGATGCGCTCACTTGGGGACATCTTGGTACAACAAAGGCCAACGCGAGCACAGAGTGGAGACATCAGACACTTTTCTCCTTCACGACCATTGGAGTTTCCTGGCATAAGACCAACTCTTGTTGTAGCTGGGGATCGGCAATCTGCAATATCTTGTCAGGAAAGTTCATCTCTGTGAACTTTGCAATGCTCAATCCGTCCTTAAACATGTCATCTATTGGCCTCCTTCGGATGAATATTTCAGGAGAACAACTCCAAAGCTGTAAACATCTGAGGAAGTTGAGACTTGGTTACCAGTAGCGTACTCTATAGTAGACCTCATACAAAATAATTAGTCACATGTTAGCACAATAATTGAAAATAAGTAATATATGGTCAAGTTATACGGAGATAGAGAACAATATGGCTAATAAGAAATTTATGATCAAGTAATATGGAGATGGAGAACAATATGAAAAATGGACATTACACGTACCTGGGGCAATATATCCAATGGTTCCCTTTATTGCAAGTGAAGAAGTTGAGCTTGAGTCACCACGAGATGATGTTGTGGAATCAACTTTAAACCTAGCAAGGCCAAAGTCCCCAACATGTGCTGTCATATTGTCATCCAAAAGAATGTTGCTAGGCTTCAAATCGCAATGAACAATAGTTCCTTGGTGGTTATGATGGAGGTACTCCAATGCCCTTGCTACATCCACCACAATGCTTAACCTTTGAGCCAGTGTAATGTGGTTTGAAGTTGAAGTGTTCTCATCATCTCGAGCGAGTATAGTAAAGCATGCAAGTCACCTCGTGGTATGAACTCATACACTAAGGCTTTGAAATCATTTCCCTTAGCATCAATACTTGAGCACGCAGTAAGGATAGGAACCAAATTGCGATGCCGCACATTTCTCAAAGCATTACATTCTGCAATGAAGCTCTTTTCTGCTCCCCTTGTCTCCAAGCTAAAGACTTTGATGGCAACCACATTTATGTCTTGAAACAATGGTCCTTGATATACAGAACTGTATCTTCCTCTGCCAATTAAATTGGATGTTGAGAATCCATCTGTTGCTCTGGCAAGATCATTATAAGAAACTTTGAGAAATTTGCTACCAAATGAGGGCAGAGATATATATTTTCTCTTCCTTTTTACCCTCCAGAGAAACAAGACAGATATGACTATTGCAAGTGATACCATGATGGATAATGGGATCACTACTTTCAGATACAATTGGATTGCTTGTGCTTAGTTGAATTTAGAGGCTTGGCAGAACATGAAACCAAGTGTAACTCCGGTGCCCCACCACAAAGCACCTGATTTCCATCAATTTGTATGGCAGTTGCATTCTTGAATATTCCTTTTGTTGGGACCTCACCATCAAGATGGTTGAATGACAAATCTAGCTGCTCAAGAAGTTGTAGGTTACCAAGAGAAGCTGGTATTGACTTAGTTAAGTTATTGTGAGACAAGTTGAGAAATTTAAGGCTACTAATGTTGCCTAATGAAATGGGAATACTTCCGCTGAAAATATTCAAATCGAGCCTGATGTCTTCCAAACTTTCACAATTACCCAACGTGTCAGGAATATCTCCAGATAGCTTATTGGATGAAAGCCATAAATACGTGAGTTGCTTGGCGCTGCCAATGTCGGTTGAAGTGGTCCATCTAGGTTGTTGAAAGATAAATCAATTAGCCATATGGTGGGGATTTGGAATATCTCCTTTGGTACACCACCATGGAGATTATTATTGGAAATTACCACTAGTTCAAGGACTCTGAAGGTTTCCCAAGCTCGTGGGTAAATGCCCATCAAATTGGTTTGTGTCTAGATTGAGAATTCCTAGTTGTGACAAATTTGAAAGGGATGTTGGGATAAACCACGTAAAGATGTTGTTTGCTAAGAATATTCCTTGTAAATTTTTAGTGTTCGATCCATTCGGAACTACACTGCAAATTGATTGTCTTGCAATCCTAAAGTAATTAGGTTTGGGAAGGTATGATATGCCAGAAGGGAACCCCCCTGATAGTTGATTTAATCCCAAATGTAGATATTGAAGCTGAACTGAAAGGTTACCTAATGAATCTGGTACCTGACCTTCTAGAAGATTCCCGAACATCGAGAAAGCATGTAGCTCAGTGCAATTGGCTAAGTTGTTCATAAACTCCCAGTCTTGCTTATTACGTGCTAGGAGTTTGTTCCGTTCAAGATTTAACCAAGACAGTTTGGTAAGTTTGCCGATGGAGCTAGGCACAACCCCACTAAAATTATTTCTTGATATATCGAGACGGTATAGCTTGGAAGCATTTACCAATGAATAGGGATATGCCCATGAAAGAAGTTCATGCCTAATTAGAGTTGTTGGAGATTGGGTAGGAGTTACCGAGATTGGATGGTACCTCTCCTCTTAGATTATTAAAAGCAATGACAAGGCCAATAAGAGTAGAAAGATTTAAGATGGCTTGTGGAAATCGGCCTACCAACTTATTTGCACCCACATACAAGATTTGCGAGGTTGGATAACTTTCGAACTCATCCGGGATGTTGCCCCGATATTATTACTAGCAAAGGTGAGCTTACTTAGCATTGTGATATTGGCAAGGGAAGCGGGGATGGTTCCAGCAAGATTATTATATTGAAGTTGCATCTCCTGAAGGCGATGAGGCAAATCTACAGGAAATTGCCCACCAAGTTTATTGCCATTCAGCCATAGCACAACGAGTTTGGAACAATTTGCAAGACTGGGTATCCTCCCTTGTAGCGTGTTATTACTCAAGTAGAGGGTTTGGAGGTGATGCAATTGACCAAGGGATGGAGGGACTTGTCCAGTGAATCTATTTGTTGGTAGAAATAGATGTTTTAGGAGTGTTAGGTTTCCGAGTGAAGAAGAGATTTGCCCTACTAAACCTCGATTTGTAAGGTCAAGAGAAGTGACACGACGTGGAGTCTTCACCGTCTGAAGACACCTTCCCAATTGCGAAGTGTGTCTGTCATTCCAAGACATCAAGGCTTCTGTGGATCGAGGCCGATTGCCTTCTTGAATTCAAGTAGTGACAATCGATCCATCTCGTTTCCATATAACAAGCCACGAGATGACGACATGTGCACTACAAGGCATTAGCACCGAGACAAACCGCACGATTGTAGTAGCCTTCATGGGTGGTGGCTATCTTTGTTGAAGTTAGATCTTGATCATATGCAAACATAAAAACAAGGAAAATTTTAGATAGCCAATAATTAATGTTAGCACACATTCATTTGTCATGTGAAGTACCTAGGAAGATTTTGTTTCAACTAGAAAGAAAATATAAAGCACTTTTCCTTTCCTCGGCTTTTTCTTTCCTTAGTTCGAGTCGGATCATTCACTACAAAGTTGACTATTATAATCAGCAGTTTTACTAATCTGACCAGATTTCAGATATGTGAATTTTCTTCAGAGTCCTGCAATTACGTGGGAGTCAATTAGTTATGTTATCTGGTATACTATTGATTCATGGACCTGCTGCTGAAACTACTGAACCAAATGCTAGAAAACCACGCACAACTATGGGCATATGATATGTGATACATATGATGAATTCTGAAAAATGTTACACACACATTTTCCAGGTTGTGTCATGACACAGAAACTTTCCTAGCAATAATTGACCTGTAATTTAGAGCTTTTTTATAACTACGTTCTTTAGATGGGAAAATTAGGTATATGCAACTCTCAGATTAACACACTATTATTTGGCACCGCTCCATCGTAATTGATTATTTTGATCTTTTTTGTTGACTCTCCCACTCTTTTGCGGAATCAGGTCCTCTGACTTTGGTAGGGCAAAGTCAGAGTGACTTTAGTGCATTTTAACCGTTGGATCTAGATTTGAATGGTTAGGATTATTGTGGAAGAGAAATTATGATTACCTCATGAGAAATTGAAATTGAGGATCTGAGCTGTTCAAATCTAGATTCAATAGTTGAAATGCATCAAAGTCACTCTGAATTTACCCCACCAAAGTCAGAGGACCTGATTCACCCTTTTGCCCCGCTTTCCTCCTCCCAAGGTTTTTCCTCCTCTTTGCCTCCGACTATGGCCGCCGCCGCTCAAGATGGCCATGGACGTCGCGCCATGCTAAAGAGAAAGAGTGCGGAGGCGACGAAGCTATGGCTGGACGAGGAGCTCTTCTCCGGCTTCCTTGTCTCCTCTCACGCCTGTTGTGCCTGACGAGGGCGTGCCGCCAACTCTGCAGCCGTAGCCGGCGATGGGTTTTGGGGTGGAGGAGGTGCCGATGTGCTGCGACGTGGCGGCAGTGGGCATGGCGCCAGCGCCCAGTAGCCCACCACGCCGCCACCAGCCCATCACCTCTCCACGGAGACCTAATCAGACCAGAGACCACCGCGTGAGCTCGCGTCTACACGGCCATGCGTGAGCTCGCATCTAGGCTTCCATTCAGCCTCCAGAGTAGGCCGCCGCCCCTCCGGGTTCCGTCACGTTCGCCGGGAGCCGCCGCATCCACCCCCAGCTGCCTGGATCCACCGCTGCCGCCTCCCTCTTCTTCTCCGCCGCTCCTGATTCATGAACCACCTTGCAGGCAGCAAGCGCATTCCACATTCCCCAAGGTAAGTCGCCCAGCCACGCCTCCTGTTTCCTCCCTCGTTCCCGATCCATACGACTGTACCCATCTCGACTCTTCATGTGACTATGTGAGGCTATTATTCGTGCGGTGAATCTTGGAGCCCATGATGTACATGCGAAATGCTTGTTCTGGGCCTTCTAGGCAAATCATGCTCCTGAATGGGGAGCATTTGAGCTTCAAAGTTTAGACCGTGACTCCGTTGCCGATTTGAGCTCGCTCGCTAGCATATTAGACTATTAGCTTGTCTTTTAATTTCCTTTGACAAGGTTCGTTGTTTACCTTGTTAGTATTTAGATTTCACGATGTAGAAACTAGAAAGAATGACTGTACCGAGCTATGGAGCCATGGCAGCATCACATGAGAACTAATCATTTAGAAGTTTACCTAGTCCCTCTTATTCTGGACATGTTGGCCATCAGGTAAATCTTTATTGGTCAATGGGTATTATCTTTTCTCCCAAACTTTCACATATTCATGTTTTTGTTTTACTTACAAGTCAGTGAGTCACATAATGATCTGTAGTATGGGAATATTATGATATATGACGAGACCAGACAAGTGACCTTAATTGTAAGTAGCTCTTAGCCTCTTACTGTCAGATTATATCAACTTTCATGTTTCTTGTGCTTTTTTATTATTATGTTTGCTACTTGTTTGATTCCTCTGCATAATTTCGGACACTAATGAACAGCGCAGATTTGTGAGAGTGTAACATTACTTTCTTAACAGCAAACATTTGTGAAAGTGTAAAATTGTGGATTTGCTCCAGTGTTATTATCTGCTTTCTTGATTGGCTAGCACCTATAGAAGAATATATGTCTCTTCCTTGTTGCTTCACTGTTGAAGTTGATTGCACGCATTTATATGTCTCTTCCTTGTTGCTTCACTGTTGAAGTTGATTGCACGCATTTGGCTTGTTTCTCATTACATGGTATGTTGCACTTCTTCTATCCATGGATTATGGTCTGGTGACTGGTTAGCAGCTTAGCAAAAATTCTGAATCCTAACTTAGGTCCATATTAAGAATGTTGTTGAGATATGTTGTTGAGATATTTGTAAGAACTTGGAGAAGGAAAAGAGCGTCCTCATGGGAAGTACTGAGGTAGAATTGGTTTGCAGTGGACCACAGATTGTTTCACATTATGTTCTGGAGCTAAGGCTAATCATTTAGGACTTAGAAGTACTAAGTTAGAATTGGTTTGCAGTGGACAATAATTCAGGTTGAGTGCTGCTGCAAATTAATGATCACTCGTGTGCGTCACTGAAATGTTGTAAGATCGAGCTGAGATGGCCTGTATTACAATCGCTAGTCTAGTACCATAATTTTGAGGGAGATCTTGGTGCCGCTGCCCTGTATTATCAGTTTCTCACAAAATATTCCTTTTTGTATTCCTGTATTATCCGCTTATATTATATGTTTTTGATCCAAAACTGTTATATATCCACTCCGACGGTACTGTACCTAAAACTCCGAATCAGTATTCGTATCTAGCCTTACCGTATCTAACTCCAAATATGATAGAAATAATGTGGGTTACGATACGATATAAGCAATATCTGTCCAAATCTGACTCGATTGCACCCCTATCTACTATATAAGCCTTGTGTTGAGTTGAGTCATGTGCGACTTGTGACTTGAGATATTAGGGTTAGGGTTTTTTTATATTGCAGCTTTGTGTGTATATTTTAGGCTTAAAGCTCTGCTATTCTAAGAGATTGATTGTAAATGGGGGTGGCAACGGGGCCGGAGGGTCTCGGCGGAGGCCCTCCCATCCCCGCCCCAATCCCCATCAGCGCATCCCCGCCTTGGCCCCGCCAGCCTTACCGGGGCGACTCGGCCCCTCGTCTTGGTCCCTGCGGGGATCCCCGCAGAGATTTTAAAAAATAGGATAAAGTATTTTAAAATAATAATGATTTGATTTTGTTTATTAATTTATAATTATTTAGACATATTTTTCAAAATATATATTCTAACATATGGATTCAAGTTTTATTCCAAATATACAAAAAAATACAATCTCACATATTAACTAACTATAATCTATTATTAATTTTTTTTTATTTTTACTTGGTCCCTGTGGGGAGATAGCCACCATATAACCCCCGAAGGAATTCCACTCGGGCCACGCCCCATGGGGAAATTTCCACCACTAACTATAAAGCATTCCTCTCCAAGTGAAATGAACATCCAAAGTTTGCCTAAGTGAGTTGTATCATGGATCCCCTTTGTGCTTTTAATTTGCTTAGTTTTCTTGTTTGAATTTCTCTCTTCTTCATCTTTCCTCATGCCAAGGGTGTGAGAGGTAGAAATATCTCTTGGAGATAAGATATCATCCATCTAGACATGATTTAGAAGCTCTTTAGTTTCCTCGATTTTCCTCAAGAAAGAGGTAATGCTGATGTTTTGCTCTTGTAAGTATTATGGATTGAATTCGTGTTATGATTTAGCTTGGTATGACATGTAAGAATCCATCCAAAGTCACCTAAATCATCTGGGATTCACGAGCAAGACCAGATTGAGATTTTCTATTTTTACTCGGTTTTGGTGCTCCATTCAAATAGAAAAATTCAGAACTTTGGTAATGATTCTTTCGATCGTTGATTAGAATAGAATCCTGACATTTTAATAGATGTGTATACCAAGTTTCAAATCATTTGGACCAACAGAGTAAAAGTTCATCAATTTTTTATTTTAAACCATGCTAATTTTACTATTTTTGTGCTGGCTTTACTGTAGTGGTACTACCGATTTTGCTTAGTTTCATTAGGATATTTTCATATAGGTGATTGGCCTTTGAACATCTCAACTTCTCATAGTTATTGAAATGAAGAATTTGGAGCCGTACTTCTACTTTGAAAAAATCTTGTAATTTTGTAGACTCGTATTTATCCTCTTCTAGTCGTAATCTTTGGTCCTGCACGGTAGCATATATCCAATTTTCCTCTTAAGATCCATCCCAAAGCGCTATTAGAAGTGACTATGGTACATATATATATGTATTTTATGCACTGGAGATATACTTTTCTTCCCTTCCACTGATCATACTACACGTGGGTGTGAGGGGAAGTGCGAAAAGGTTGCTAAAAGTTTTTTTTGTATCATTGTGTCGGGGGAGATCCCCACCCCACCTCCGGCCTATGACCACCTTAGGATAACAGCACCTATTGAAGGGTCTATCGTGAGTCAAGTCTCCACGTCAATCTCGGTGAGACTTACAAGACCGACCCCGGAGGGGTTCTAACCCAACTCGTGCGAGGCTCACAAGACCGATTCCGAGGGGTCTAGAGTCAACTTCAAACGAGATACGCAAAACCAACCCCTAAGGAGTCCGGGCTAACTCGGATGAGATACACAAGACCAACCCGAGGAGTCTGTTACTTGAATTAACTAACAAGCATCATGGACGTCCCGCAAGGAGCTAGCTAATACACATACAATCGTTTTCTTGATTAGAAACCAACGCTCTATCTTTAAAAGAAAAGGTCAACACTCTAGATGAACACTATTTACAAAACACAAAGATTAGTAGGATATTTACGGCAACATACCTTAAGTTCCTGTCTACCTTTATCCCGCCAGTGTTCGACAATTGAGTAAACAGGTAGGATCCTCAAAAACAGCATAAGCTCATCATCTGAATCGTACATAAAACATTATGTTTCTTCCTTCCTTAAAAAAACATATGTTTTATCAATAGTAAATCTAAGTATGTAACCATGCAACGCCTACGTACCTGAGAGAAAGCCTGTGTGCTTTGGTTGAAGAACGACCATAGCTACAGGTAACTAGCTGCTTGCACCCTTTATTTATAGTTATGTTCTTTTCAATTGCGGCATATAGCTTATGGCTATAACTTTTCAATTGCGGCTTATAGCTTATGGCTATGACTTTTCAGTTGTGGCTTATAGCTTATGGCTATAACTGATGGCTTTTGGTCATAACACGAGTGTTTATGCAAACGAACCGAATACCGATAAGCTGCTTCAAAACGGTAGTAAAGAAACTGTCTCGTTTGTTTGTCCAGATGAAACGATAAACTATAAGTCATAGACTAAAAAGAACAATGCCATAGACATCCCAACCATATACCTCTGAAAAGCAATCTAATCTTCACTCTACTGCTACTTTAATTTCAGTTTTGTATCCAAATAAAAAATAGTTTTTAGAGTCAAACTGTTTTGCTTCAGTTGAGTTCCTGTCCATACAACCAGTCAAATACGGCGTAGTGACTCAGTTTCTAGACGAAATGGAGAAAGCGACAGCCTTGTCACATTGTTATTGAAGATGAAAACGCCAGCCACGAGTTGAGTTGACTGGCCTAATTTCCACAAGCCATCCTAACAAAAGGATAGCACGATGCCCTCTGGAACATGACGATAGATATATCAAGGAACTGTAGAAAGTGGCAGCAAGCTAGACTCCCATGCACGCAGTTGCGGTAGAATTTGTGGGACTACATGCCACCCCGCCGAATCCACACATGGACTCACACACATCACCAATGCTAATATGAGAAAGTTCCAATTCACATTACAATTCGTAGTTCTAGAAGACAACGAACTAGACTATGAGTATCACCTAATTTGGTGAGGCATGATCATCATTAGAGCGATAGGTGACAAGTTCCTGTCTACCTTCATCCCGCCAGTGTTCGACAATAGAGCAAGCAGATAGTATCTCAAAAACAGCATGAGCATGCCATCTGAACTGTGCAGAAAACATTATGTGAAAGAACCTGAACTCTAATTAACCCTAAGTAGTATAATTAACAGTAATCAAGAAATAATAGAAATTATTACAACATATTTAATTACAAGGATGAATTACAACAATTGGCCCTGGCCCTAGGCCTTCATAAAGGAAGACAATATTACAATACTTGGTTAATTACAAGAATCATGCAAATGTGGCATAGCCAAAACTGCATGGAATAAAAGCAAATAAAAATAGCATATTGCTATGCGTATAGCACCCAAGCCGCCACACCCTGGCGCATCTTTTCATTTTTGCAATCGGACTGTGAATAAAAGAACAATCCAAGAGAGAATCAAAAGAAAGGGGAAAAGAACCACCGTCAGCACTCCTCGACTACTAGAGTCATTTAGAATGGCGTTCATTGAGATTACCAGACCGTCCAGAGCCGCTTAGCGCCTCTCACCATAAGTGGGTTTCATCATCCGGCTTTTAGAAAATCCAACACCCATATTTTACCAACTTACCTCACCTTAGAAAATCCAATAATAGTGCACAACCCACAGTGTTCTAAGACCCAATTGTGGATAGAGTGAGGGTAAAATAGTCATGAATAGTATAGGAGAGAGGTAGACAGCCAAGTGACTCCCACTCTTAAGCCCCATCCCATTTCCTGTAACAGCCCAGATTTTTAGTAAAATAAAAATAAATAAATAATAAAAATTGATTAAAATAAAATTTAAATTAAAACAAGTATTTTTGTGCCTAAAATTTCTTTTTGGTTTTGTCCTGGATTTTCTGTTTCTGAAAAAAAAAAGCCTGATTTGAAAAAGTATTTTAAGTGAAAACCTAAAAAAAAGATATTAGTAAATAAAATAATATTTTGATTTTCTATAAAAATCCTATGTCAAATTAATTATTTGGATTTATTTGGCTCTTATTTGGTTTCCTGGTTTTTCTGGAGTTTAAAAATGTATTTTTGAAATTAAAAGTATTTTAAATTATGAAAATTAAGTACCAAAATTAGTTGGAAATATTTGTAGTAAGTCCAAAATGTCTCCAGGAGGTTCTCTGAATTTTTATGGAGTTTTTGGAGTTTATTTTGTATTTTTCTGAGGCTTCTTTAATTTCCTATGCTTTTCTGAAAAATCCAAAATCAGAAATTAAAATAAAAATCTCCTCCTCCTCCTCCTCCGCCGCCACGTGGATGGCCGGATCTGCGCCATGCCTCCCCAGCCGGCCCATCCCCGCCGCCCGCCTCATCCCACTTTCTTCCCCTCCCCGCGCGCCACGTGTGCTGCTCGCCCATCTCAGCTGTCCGCCCCGCGCTCCTCCCTCGGCCGCTCGATTCGCCTCCCCGCCACGCGGCTCCATCCCGGCCGCCCGCGTCTCCCTCGCCACCCCTCTCTCCTTCTCTCTGTCACCGCTGGGCCGCCTGGCTACCTGCCGCTCGCCTTCGCTTCCGCACCCCGAGCGCCTGGCTGGACGCGTCTTCCGGCCGCCTTCTTCTTCCCGCCGCGCGCAAAGCCGTTGCGCCGCTCCGCCCTACCCGGCGCCTCTCTCCCGCAGGACCCGCGCCCCACGCGCCCACTCCGCCATCCGCGCGCGCGCACGCTCCCACGTTCCCCACCTCCCGCACGTTCGCGCCCGTGAATCGCTCCTCCGGCGAAATCCGCGCCGCCTCCGTCCTCCGCCCCTATAAATCCCGCCCGAGCTCCGCCTCACTCCGCCCCACACCCTTCTACCCTCCTCTCCTCTCCTCTCCTCGGTGAGCCGAGCATCCCCGCGCCGTGAGTCCCCATCTTCGCTGCCGCCTCCGCCTCCGGCGAAAAATCGCCGCCGCTCGCTGTCCCCCGAGCCCCGCTGACGCCACCTTCGGCTCCGCCGCTCCGCTCGACCTCGCCGCCTCCCGGCCGTCCCGAGTGCCGCCACCAACCGGCCGGCCACGCGGCGCTTCGGCCTTGCGTAGGCGCGACATGGCGCCACCTCGGCCAGCGTCGGCTCTCCTCGCCCGTCGCGCAACCCGCCACCTCGGTACCCGCCGCCATCCGTGAACCTGGTCCATAGACCAAGGGCCCGCATGTCAGCCCCTTTCCCCAATTTTCCAATAGGAAAATAATTCCGGCCGAAAAAGAAATTCCTCGCTGACGCATGCTGACGTCATAATCCCTTTTCCTTTAGAAAAATAATTCCAGAAAATGTCTTTTTCCTTTTTCTCTGAATTCAAACTTCCCGGAGCCCGTTCTTCTTCGTCCTAACTCCAATTTAGCCCATTCAAATTTCTAAATTCATCAAAAATTCCCCTCTATCCATTTCTAGCCTCAATTCAAATATTTGAAGTCAATTTGAATTTATTTGAATTTGGTGGGTTATTTTCACGTGTAGACTTCGACGATTCGGGAAAATTCTTCGACGAAGATTCAAGCCAAGTTGAAGAGCAAGGCAAGTCACTCTCCTTGATCATGTTGATCCCAGTTTGCGAAATAAAATTATGTTGTTTTAAATTATATTGCATGCATATTTTTATTCAATGTATTTCAATTCAGTTTTAAATTTAGTTATTGCCTACTTGTTATTACCTCCATTGACATTGAATTACCCTGATACCTTGTCACCCTAAAATAAAACTCTAGTTAATACATTAGTGTTGGCTAGAGAGTTTAAATCAAATGCTTAGACCTGCTTAGTCCTAATATTTGTTTTGGGATACCTTTTCACATAAAATGATAAAGTTTTCAAATGTACTCTTGACTTTGGTGAGTCAAGGAGGTTTATGAATTATTTTGAAAACAAAATATAAAACTGGTTTAGACTTAGGCAATTGGTTAGAGTGGTGGGTGCAGGCATGCCTGTTGGTTGGAGCCGCAGTGGTTGATTGTCGCGGCACGGGGTATGTGGTTGGGCCTAAGTCAATTAAGGACCGGTCTGCGAGCTACCATTGCAAAGCCCTAACGTACTACCACATGGTGGTATGGGACACCACTGGCTGAATAATTTGTGAAGTCCCAATCTGAGTCAAGTCGTAGGTTGAAAGTGAGCGTGGTTGGTGCCATGTGAAGTCTCACTTGGGCGAGCGTGGTTAAGCCATGAGAAGTCTCGCCTAGGCTCAAGAGGGGTCCCGTGCCGTGGATTCCTTCATCGGGTGAAACCTTAGAGTTGGCTCGACCGAGTTGAAGGCTTTGCATTGTAAAGGTCTTGTCACGACTCCTGCCGCACACCTAAGAAAGTGTGTAACCGGTGGCAATATGGGATGATCGTGTCTTGTGGGTAAAGCTGTACAACCTCTGCGAGTGTATAATCTATCTGGATAGCCGTGCCTACGGTCATGGGCATCTTGAGTAAAAGTTTTTCATGGATTAGACTTTGTTTTTCAAAAATGTTTATGAAAACCTTGTGGGTGGATGGAACCCATGAGAGAGATTGGAAGCTTGTGGATGGATGGAACCCACGAGTGTTTGAAAACGTGTGGATGGATGGAATCCATACGTGATCTTCTGGAAAAGATGGTCCGTGGGATGCCCGTGGATAGGTTGGTGTATGGTCTGAGCTCTGCACCTTTTCGGTATTATTTTCTAACTCAAGTAATGTTTTTACTTACTGTATTAAATTATGCGATTTCAATCTATCTATTGTATTTCTTAAATGTCGTTTTATGCAAACTAACCCTATAAGCCTTCCATTGAAGCCTTTATCATTATGTTGCATTTTCCCGGGTGATTTGCGGAGTACAAGTTTGTACTCACCTTGCTATCTCATCACAGAGGAAGATGTCATCGACTACGGTGAGGACTTGGACGGATAGGCCGCGTCTTATTGTCGTTTGCCTGTGGGCAGGCTTGGGCTTCGATTCTTATCAGTTTGCTTCCGCAGTTCTTTGCTTTATTTATTTTTGCCAATGAGCATTGACGTAAGACTTGGCCTTAAGGCCATACTCTTTATTTAATATATTAAGTCATTTGTGCTTGGTATTTGTCTTTGTTGTTACTGTGTGCACTAGCTGATCCTGGACTAGTGCGATTTACACAGAGGATCCAGGAGTTGTTGCTCCGGGTTCCGACATTTCCCTACCTCTACCATATATAGCATTCCACATAGCCGAGAGCCCACAACATTCCATACACCCGAGAGAACTCCAAAGCCAACCAGACAGACCACTAGCTCCTCACAAAGCCGCCAAATGAGAGGCATCCCAAAACACAAAGCCCCCAAAGCAAAGCCAAGGAAAACCCTAGCAATCCATCTCTCAGTGAAGGCCTGAGAGCTTTTCCCCCCAAAGACTAGCAGCCCACAAAGAGAGGACTTAGGAGAGAGGAGATTTGGAGAAGGGGAGACAAGAAAGTAGTGGAAGCCAAAGAAGAGCATGGACCACCAGGAACCCAGGAGGCTGACCGTGTGGACCACAAGGCGACATCCCCGACATTGACAAGAAGGCATTGTCCAAGTCTTCATCCACGTGAGGACCACATCGCAACCACCACCACCAAACTTCCCATTTCCAGGCCAACACAAGTAGGCTCACTTTCCCTCCTACATCTCTTTCCTATTTTCTTTTCATTTTGGTTCCCCCTTAGAAAGGCACGACGCATGGCACACACTCCACCTCGACACTGGTGATCAAGAAAGGCAGCCAAGAGGGAAAGAAAAGCCACCTCGCCCAACCGGTGGCTACCACAGTAACCGGCGGTAAGTCTTAGAGCACCATGAGCGCCCTTGGCCAAGGGAGTTCGCTCCCGGGTGCAAGACCATCTTGACCAAGTCCCGACATCGTAGCCTCTTAGAACTTCCCAAAACCGAGTGTGGTAAAAGATGCAAGCATAACAAAAATAGTAACTAAATCAAGAAATGCATAAGCATGAAAAAAGGAAAGGGAGAAATGTGAACCGTCCCAAAGAGGAAGCGCATAATAGATGAGCCACCACAGCCACGGCCTTCAACGACAAACCAGACCCACTGTAGAGCCAACCCCAATGGCGGCCTCCTTCGGGGTGAAGGAGGCCGAGGGAGTGGCAGAGTCGGAGTAGCCGAGGGAGCCACGGAGTTGGAGTAGTCGAGGAAGCCATGGAGTCAGAGTAGCCAGGGGAGCCAAGAAGGCATGGTAGCCCATGGATCCAGTGAGGTAGCCTATAGATCCAGCGAGGAGAACCCATGGATCCGGCGAGGTAGCCCGTAGATCCAGTGAGGAGAGCCCACAGGACCATAGATCCAGCAAGATGAGCCCACAGATCTGGAGAGGTAGCCCACAAATCTAGCGAGGAGAGCCCATGGGACCCTTTAGATCTAATGAGGTAGCCCACAAATCCGGCAAGAAGAGGGCCAACCGAGCCCTCAACTTCGGCGGAGCCACCAGATCCGGCGAGGAGGAAAGGCGGCGACCATAGCTCCAGCAAGGGAAGGCCTAGGGGAGGTGCTAGACTGTGGGAAAGGAAGGAAAGAGGTGGGCATCGGCGGTCGAGAAGGAGAGGCAAGGGAGGAAGAGTAGCGGTGGAGAGCCGAGATGTCGGCTTGGAGTGCATGTGCGAACCAAGAGAGTGCAGCGTCGAGGGCCAAGCACATGGATTAGGGGAGAGTGTTCGGCGTTTTGTGCCATGCATGGCCAGGCTGTGGAGTGGGCCAGTCCGAGTGCGTGTTGGGCTGTGCATGCCTAAATCTAGGTTGTGTGTGTGCGTGGGTCGAGCCGAGTGCATGGGCCGATTTAACCACGTGAACAGTAAGTCAGGGAGAGGGAGAAGGGAATAGCCCAAAAACCTTGACGTAGATAGGACCGACTAGGAAATCCACCAAAATAAGGGTAGTAAATATCTAAAAACCTATAAATACCCTAGATAATTATTTCTTTAAATAGCGTGTATGCCTGTTAATGTAGAAGTCGAGTTAGTTCTGGCTGAGGCAACAGACCAAGTTGTGGCTGACGCTAGCTCTTACTACTACTCAGGCAAGCTTATTCTTGATCACAAATATAGTTATGTTAAATGTACAAACTATATTCTGTATCATCTAATGTATACTTGCATTAAAATCCTATTTACAAAACTAAATCGGATAAAGAGATGAGAAGAGATAAAAAGAGATAAGAAAAGAGAAGAGATATGAGAAAGAAGGAGTAGTCCAGCTAAGAGGAGCAACTGGGCTACAAGAGTATGTAATAAGAGGGTAAAGGGGACCCTGAACAGAAAAAGAGAAGGAAGACGTGACCCCTTTACATATGGATAGAACATAAGGGCAACAAAACTCTCACTCGGAAAGGGGTCGTATTTAAATGCCAACCATTTTTCTATCTCGGACTGGCATAAAATACTACCCTGTTACGTTATTCATATCTCCACACTGGATAAGTAACATAAGCGTGAGTAGTGATGGAGGAACTTATGACCGGTAGCGCAAGTCCAGAAGTGAGTAAGTCCCAAGCGCATATATTAGAGCATGTTGAGTGTTGGTTGTCAGTAGCCGGCCCTAACCAACGCTATTGGAAGTTGGTAGAGCCCGGATGAGCAACCTGGTATACCGGTGGAAAATAGATGTGTGAAGATTTAAATAATGTAACCTAGAAAACGTTCTATACTTTGAACTTGACTCCGCACCAAAGGAAGTGTGGGATACCTAGTACATGATGGTTCAGAGTAGCTATACGTACAATGGCATAAGCATGCATAGTGCACAATAAAATCATAAATTCACATTTGTCTTCTAGATTAGAGACTACACTTCTTCCGAGTGAATTTCTATCCAGACAACCTGTTAAAGACGGCTTCATAATGACCCAATTTCTACAAAGTAAATGTAGAAAGCGACAGCCTTCTCACATTACCATCAAAGATGAAAACGCCAGCCAGAAGTGACTAGCCTAATTTCCACAGGCCATCCTATCGAGAGAATGACATGATGCTCTACGAAACGACACAATAATATTCATAGACAAGGAACTATAGTCTCGTGCACGCAGCAGGGTAGAAATGCAATCAAGCAGTTGCAGTAGAATGTATGCCACTGCATTTATTTTTCCTGAATCCACAGATGTATTCACACACATCACCAATGTTAACAACGAGAAAAATGTAATTCACATTAGAATTAGTAGTTCTAGTAGAAAACAAACTAGACTAACTTGAAATCTCACTAAACAAAAACCAGTATATTATGTTTTAGAACTTTGTATTAGTTACAACTAAATTTCGACTCTGTGTACCTCCTGGATCTAACATTGAACCCTAAAACCAACTACAATCCTGCAGAAAGATTTGAAAGCCATTAAAAGGAGCATAGAAGCTTTGTGCGTGCCTCGTCCTCCCCACCTTGCTGTCCTTTTTCTGAACCAATTAATCCTCCGCCGGCCGCACGGAGCAGCGCGCCGAGGCCGAAGTGGCGGATGAATTCGAGAAGACGCTGGAATTTCTGCTGCTCCTTTGTGAGCACCACCCTCTCCCTCACATCCACCTTCGGCTGCCGCTGCTCCGCCGCCGCCATGCTCGTACGGGAGGCGCGAGTGAGATAAAGGATCTGGGGGGTGGTGGCTACTGTGGGGAGTTGCCGGAGGCGAGCGGCGGCGGCGGCGAAGAGGGACAAGGACTCCGAGGGAGTAAGGGACATGCCATTCTAGACTTTCGACCCGACCTGTCAGTGGGGTAAAACGATTGGGGGCCCACAAGTCATTTTCAAGAATTTATATTTCCGCGAAATCGCTAACGCACGCGCACGCACAGTCCGATTGCGTGAAGAGTCTAGTCGGAACGGCTCGCACGCCACATTAAGCCATGCCGTCAGTCACTCCACTCACCTGTATCCTCTCCAAACATTTTGGATGAATTCTTTAAAACTGTGATTTATAACTTTTAATTTAAAACTTTAATTTCTGGTTATTTACAAGAGAGAGTACGGGAGAGATAGTTATATGTGATTTTGACTGATATAAATAAAATCGAAACAGTGTCTACTACAATCAACTTATAGACCTCAACTTAAAAAGCATTCTATTTAAAAGTTAATTACTATAGAAAGTCAAACCATAAACCAAAAAGAAAGAAGCCTTCATCTCCCCCAACTCAATAACTTAACACGCTGTCGTTGCCGTGCCCCCACACCCCCACCCCACCTCCCACATCCCTTCTACCGCTCCACCGTTGCTAGAGGAGAGACCTTACGTCCATCGATGCCAGAGAAGGATAGCTCGCACCATGCAATAGGCAGAGGACGAGATCACATTGGTTAGAAACGACTGGATCAGGAGGAGGAGCTTGAGCCACAACATCGTCGACAACTCGAGAGACCTGACAATGCCTCTTCCTCATCTAAGTTCCAAATATTGGTGAATTTGAGTTAAAAGTGCAATATTTTTTAATGTCAAAGTCAAAAGTGTTCAGTTTTTGAAAGTGAAAAGTGTTTAATTTAAGTTGAAAGGGATGTTCGATCGGGAGTTGAAAGTTATCGGTTTTTTGAAAGTAAAAGTTAAAAGTTTCTTTTTTTTAATTTGTGGTAAGGATGGCAGCGACGAACAGCAACAGGCATGCTCTCAATTGAAATGTGGGTGGTGGGTATTTTGACCTATGGAAAATGCTTTGTTGTTAGAAGCGTAGATGTGTTGGGGACAGTGGATACGATTGGCGGTGAGCCTTGGAGACAGGCGGAGTTGCAGCTCCCAGCGACAGTGGCAAGCCGCGGCGATGACAGATGGGGGTAGGTTGTGGCGATGATGAGCGAAGGCGGCGACAAGGCGCGGCGGTGATGGACGGTGGCAGGAAGCGAATTGAGGCGCTGGTATGGTTTCAGATATCCGACTTGATAATATTAGCCGCTTACTGATGCTATTTGGTGGATATTTTCTCTCCCGATTTGCTACGACTGAATCCGAAACTAACTATCTAGAACCGATATTGAATCTGATCGGACATGGAATTCCGTTTTCGAATTTGATACTGATCGGATTCAGTACCGGATAGGTCAAGAATTACCCATACCGTTTACACCCCTAGTCCATGTAGAGACCAAGCAGAAAATATTGGTGTAGAGTGTGAAGTGTTGCTGCACCATTCTTTAATTTATAGGCACGCCACTGGTGATCGACTTGCTTGATGTCATCATGACATGTACAATAATGTTGGTCTCTATTTTCTCCATGTCATCTCTACATCACATATAGATAGAACTAGCGACAAGTATTCTAATATACTCTATCTGTTCTTTTCAATAACATTTTGAGAATTCGTTTTTTTCTAAAATAGACGGCATTTTGAGTTTTCTAGTCAATATTTCTCCAAACAGCCTATATTAAAGCTGGTAGCTGTGAATGCATTAATCTGGCATCTCCAATGGTTATAGCTAGCAACTAACTATGAGACTTCCACATCATCTATATAGTACACACTAAAGCTAGCATTCTAAAGAACTATCTATAAGGATAGCTATTTGATGTTTACATGCACACACAGAATTTATAGAGGCTGCCTCGTTTGGCGTTATAGACTAGTGCTTAAAGAGTCGGCTCGATTTTTTTACATACTCTCTTTCCTCCACATAGGATATATGTTGATGTGTACATGCATATAGCTAATGACTGCACCATTGGAGATGACCAACCACATTGGCATGTTTCAAGATGAGTTAATACACATTTTCCATCATGATCGCTCGGCACCCAGAGCAAGGGCGGCCGAGCTTCTAGAGCAACGCCACCGATCGAGGCCAAGCTCATCCATGACCCCTCCTCTGCCATTGCCTTCACTTGCTGCTAGCTTGTTGGGACTTTGGACTGGATTGAATGAGTGGTTGGTTGGATGGGTGGAGTTTGAGACATTTAAGTTTTGCTCAACTTGGCTTTTTGTGGCTTATAGTTTTTTTACTATAGGCATGTTCTTTTGGCTGCGATTTATGGTTTTTAGTGCGGCTTGTGACTTTGGGCTGTTCGTGTGAGAGATTACAGAGTAACAAAACTCACGTGCGGTTTTTGCATATATAAATAAAGTCGGTACAATATGTACTATAATTAACTAGTAGACCCTATTTTGAAAAGATACTCCGTTTACAAAGCTAGTTAAGTAGAAAAGCCTAAAAGTAGCTTTTAGAAACTGAAAAGAACATGGCCTATAGTTGGTTTATTTTATAATATGGCTCTTGGTAGCTTTTGGCGTAATTAAATTTAAAAATTAAAAATTAAAAATATATTATCTCATCACGAATAATGCAAAGGAATACAAGAAAAAGACAAAAAAAGTCCCAAAAACTAGAAAGTTAGAAAGGACAAACTTAAGGAATAGTTAACTAGAAATTAAAATGTAGAAGCTGAAATGGAAACATGCGAGGTTCTTAGTAATTAGTAATTATGGATCCATGAAGATGAATATGTGACAGCATTAAACACTGTTTTGGTCTGTGGACCAGAGGCCAACGCGGCGACTAATTCCGAATGGTGAGGGTATTCATTAATGGTGCAATGACAGGCGTGGCTCCTCCACCGGGATGTTTCACCCCTGAAAACGTCACTCGACCGACCAGTAGTTCTTCCCGCGTACGTAGTGGAGAACTCCATTGTCGCCATCGATAAGTCAGATCATGAATAGTGTTGACGTAAAGGCTGATTGATGTGAGATTATTTTTGCTGACAGAGGTATTCGTTCATGGTGTAATGACAGGCATGGCATCGGCTGGCCGTCTCCATCGATTATCGCGGCACCGTACGAATCCTGTGCCGTCCCATGCATGCCACTGCCAGCCGGGCCCGAGCACGCGCGTGCACGGATTTTACAACCGGCCGGCCAATGTTGTCAGCCTATGTTTTAATTTAGAGTTATTGAAAATATAGGTAATATTTTAATTTCAAATTTTATTAGGAGATAAATATAATAAATTAATGATATAAAACTCGCAACTAACAGTAGGCTAATTACTTATTATACTTTAGAATATACACAAGAAAGTATAGTATCAAAGTCGAACGAACGCATGAACGATTTACTATTGGACTTAATGAAGAACAGGAAGCTGCGTAGGCTTGATGCGGTGCAGAACGTAGACGATGCAGTGCAGGAGCGGTCACGCAAATGTGCTGCCCAGAAACCTTTTTGCCGCTCCATGCAGATACTCTCTGCGGTAATGGTTCGGAGATAGCCATTCTCCCTCTTTTCAGATGCACGCTAGGAAGAAAGGTCAGCGAGGTTCAGATGGCGTAGCACAATAACACAAGTTTGCAGAGAAGAAAGTATAGAAAGAATGAAGGTGGAATGCTCTGTTCTTTTACTAAACGTCTCAGGCTCTTTTAAAGGCGCTACAATTATTCACCAATAACTGCTGCGATTAAAACAAAATTATTCACTGGTAACTACCTCATCAAAACACAACACGCCACAGCGTGGTCGTCATACGATTTTCACGCAAAAATACACGAATACACACGCGCATGTGTGATTAGCCAGAGGTCTTCTCATGACATCTCTATCTATATTTAAGGAATGGTGAGAACTTCACCTTATAAATTGGTCTTTCCTATATGGCCTTAGCAATATGGTATTAAACTATGCATGCTTTAAAATTAAGAAAATATGTCTTATTCATATGGACTAATTTCTACCAGGAGTGTGAGATATTTATTAGTATAAAGCTTATATAATTTTGGATTATAATTTTTTCTCCGGTCTAGATAGTAGTGAGACATGACAACATCCTCAATCCGTCACTGCCTGCAAGGCTGCGATGCAGTGGAGGCGGCTAAGCGGCCAGGCCGTGTTTCCTCTGCTTCCGCGGCACAGCAACCAGAGCGTATGCGCGTAACTAATCTCAAAGACAGAAAAAACAACCGGGGCGTGCTGCGGCCGAGCACACCGTTGGTTTCAGCCTTGTACGCGTGGGCAAAAACTGAGAGAGCTGGATGGCCAAGCCAAGCGACAGCACGCCTCAGGCACGCCACATCCGCATGGAGGGTAACCACGGCCCAATGCTTCCTCCTGTTTGGGCTCGCGGTGTTTGCTGCACAGCGCGCGCTTCTTCGGTAGTAGGGTCGGATGATTTATGGTTTATGATTTCTTCTGAACAATTAATTGAGATATTTTTTTTGTTTTTTTGGAAAGACTTATTAAGATAATTTTTTAAAATAGATTATCAGTGTTGGTTCGTTTGCACAAGCGCTCATGTTAAGACTAAAACCATCGATCGTAGCTATAAACTATCGTGCGTAGCGAAAAACACGCCCTTCTTGTTTGAGGTCTTCAGCACCGCCAGCGTGCACCGGACTCGTTTGAAGAGTGAGATGGCCTTGTCATTTGCCCTTCTGGGTTCCAATGGCAGACCCAGGATTTTACCAAAGGGTATGCCGTACCAAAATTTTCATATGCAATTCGGTAAAACCATTTGCCAATTCGGTAAATAATTGTAAAATTTGCACCGTAATTCGGTATACAGGCACTAAATAATATGAAAATCTTAAATTTAAGGATTAAGTTAGAAACTTGCACAAATTACAATATAAATAGTTCAAACACCATACTAATAGTCTCAAATATACATAAAAGAGACTTACAATATTACTTGTCTGATTTTTTTGGCCTACGTTTTATGAAGGACATGAAAGTCTCGATTATATCATCTTCATCCACTTCAAAGAAAATATGCCGCTCAATAGATGTGACTAGACAATCATTCAAAAAACTACCACCCATCTTATTTCTTAACTTTGTTTTCACTAAAACCATTGAAGAAAATACACTTTCAAAACTTATTGTTGCCATACAAAAGAGCAACTCTATATTAACCTCATCAAACCGATTATATCCATTGGTACATGAAAATTGAAAGCTGATCAAATAGGTAAGCCACATCTAGCTTATAACTAAAAGGATGTGGTACAAGCATGCATATCCATGGCATCAACCTCATGCAAGCACCATGGAAACTGACATGCGTTGGCCAATGCATACAATTCCGCATTGTACTGGACCTAAACAACATAAGAAACTTACGGCATCCAGATGGACCAGATCACCAGATCGCACAATTTATGTTACCCAAAACAAGTGCCAAGAGCATAAAGCAGTTTAAGTATTTCAACTGGGCTGCATCAACGACACCATCAAAACTAGTGCATTTGCAACACAATACAATAGAAAAGACAAGTCTCTCTTCCTCCAGCCAACCTCTTCCAGTCTGAACAAGGTGCCAAATTTAGACAGACCTGCATGTACAAAAAAACCCACACACACAGAAGCAAGCGTAAAAGGGTCAACTACCTGCTCATCATCAGGCGAGGATGCTTTATTACTGCTGCTGTTGCTCCGCTGCCACTACTCCCACTCCCTTTCATCTGCACAAGCGCGCAAAAACAAAACAAGGTCACAAACCCATAAAAAGCCCTTCCGTTTCACCCATCCACGAACTACCAACTCCCAACTCCCATCACCAAAACTACATCAAAACACCCTCAAAAAATTCCCAAAAATCGCAAAAAAAAAGAGAGTAACAAGAGCTTTATTACTAGCCCCAAACCCCAGCCACCCACCCTCTTCTTCTTCCGGGCCGGGTGGTTGAACTTGCACTTCATCCCGAAGCGGCAACTCCCGAACTTCATGTAGTAAGTACAATCCGGCTCCCCAAGCCGCCGCGGAAACCGCGGCTTCGAATCCACCCCCGCCACCGCCGCTGACGACGCCGAGGACGGGCTCGTCCTCCCACCCCGAGGGCATAGCCGCTTGGGGAGCTCGTCACGCGACGCGAAGTCGCTTGCGGGTGACACGAAGTCGCAGCGCGTGCGGCAGGCCGGCAGGCGAACCATCAGCAGGGTGCGTGCGGGTGGCGAATCGCGATTTTGGGCGCTTTTATCGCGTTGCTACGAAATTCGAAAATAGCCTCTTCGAAACGAAATTCCAACTCTAACCCCACCGACCGCACCATTTAACGCGTCGCGACACGTGTCCAATGGTGCGGCCGGAGCGCACCACACCGAGTGGTGCGGTCCCGACCTCACCACTCACTCGATGTGACCATGTGGTGCGGTCGGGAGCGCACCACTCCGGTGTGGTGCGATCCCCGACCGCACCATTGACACGTGTCACACTCCGTTAAGTGGTGCGGTCAACAGTGCTAGAATTGGAATTTTGTTCTCTCGCGCCATTTTTAGTATTTTGGGTAGCAGCAGTGTCAAAAACGTCAAATTTCGAAGTCGCGGCGCGTCGCGGCAGCCGTGGCGCGGTGCTGCGGGTTCATGGCTGGGCCCGTGGTATGCCGTGTGCCACAAAGATACCCGTGGGTCCGCCCTTAAGTTCAAGAGAGAGAGAGAAACTTTGAAGAGTGGATGCACCGGGAAAAATAACTGAGTGCTCAATTTTCTGCCTGCTAGATTTATTTCCAGGATATCTTATTTCTCAAAACTTAGTTTGCATACATAACTACCCCATTCGTGCAGATAAGTTAAACTAAATCATCAAAGCGACAATTCATAATTACTCCAGTCTCCAGAGGAAAAGAAAGCATGCAAGCTGTAGTTTGCAGTGCTCGGTCTCGATCTTAGGGCATCTCCAATGGGTCTATAGCAGCTATCTACAAGAGAGTCCATGTCATCAACTGTCCCTACGTGGAAGATATTAAATGAAGAAAGAGAACGCAGCTCTCTACAGCTCTAGAGATAGTCTATAGCGCCAAACGAGGCAGCATCCATAAATTCTGTGTGTGCATGTAAGCATCAAATAGCTATCCTTATAGATAGTTCTTTAGAATGCTAACTTTAGTGTGTACTATATAGATGATGTGGAAGTCTTATAGTTAGTTGCTAGTTATAACCATTGGAGATGCCCTTAGCGGTGGTGCCGCAGGCTCAGCAGTTGTAGCACGTAATTTCAGAGGTGCGTTCCTGGGCGCCTATTGCAGGAACTACGACGCGATATCGGAGCCCAGGCTGATAGAAGCACTGGCGTGCAGAGATGGTGTGAGGCTGGCGAGGAAGATGGCCTTTGATCGTGCCGTACTGAAGACAGATTGCTAAGAGTTGCTTGGTGCTTGAGTCGGCTGTATACCAGCATAAGTCCGAGAGATTAAATTGTAAGCTTATTACGGCATGTCTGAAACGTCCGTGACCTTAAAAGTCGACATCATCCCGTATGCGATTGAAGACATGCTGAGTTGTGTTGTATTTGTGCTTGAGGATGCGACCATTTGTCTTCTCCCAAATGTTCCAGAGGGAGTATATGATAATGCCATCTAAGGTTCTTTTTCCTTCCTTGGACAAGCCGGATCTTGCCTTTTTCCCACCAGGATGCCAACCCCGAGTCCTGGTTCGGTAAGGAGAGATTTGGCCTTCCACACCAAATGGCCACTTTTCACCACACCTGCCTCGCGAACGGGCGCCGTCGGGATCTTGTGCTGGATGCACGACCATACCAAAAATTTGCATTTGTTTTCGCAGTGGGCTTTCCAGATGATCATCGGCCTGTGGTTAGCATAATGTTGTGTTCTAAATAATGATAGCTTCTATCTTTTAGAAGTCAAAAGCCGTTTAGAACACATTGGTTTTAGCGTGTTTTTCTTTTTTTCTTTGCATTATTTATAGAGATATAATAGTATTTTTATTTTTCTCTTCTTTTTCCTTTAATTAAATATCTAAAAAAACAGCTACTAGGTATCATTTTAGCCGAAAGATAAAACTAGAAGCCAGCAACAGGCCTACGAACCGTGAAACCGGGTGTTGTAAGCGGAGCGTGCAGTATACACGGATACACCCCATCCGGCGTCCACTTCCATACAATGGAATCTGGGCCATCCGCTTGCAGAGCGATTCTCTGATTTGGTTAGGAGTCTCTAATTTTGTTTCTCAATTTAAGCTAAGGGATGCGAATAATGTTGCGCTATCTCAGAGTAGCATTCTATATATGTGCCCTCGGTTCCTAACTCTTCCTCTCCGAGATGATTGTTTCACTTTCATAGAGTAATCAGTTCCCTAAAAATAGTCTCGTACATATTCAGTTCTACTTACAGACACGACCGCATCAATGTTCTTGGTTTCCGAGACTTCTTTCACTTTTATGGAGTAATAAAGCTCGCGGTCCCCCAAAAAAAGTCTTACATATTCACTTCTGCTTAATGCATACATAATTATATAGACAACTTGTCGAGATTCCAATGTGTAAATTCGGACTCTTTATACATTCTGCACTAGTCTAGGACCACTCTACCATATACTTGCCTATTAACCAAGTGGAATGGAGCGATGTGCAGGTGGCGCCGTCCCCGAACTTACACATGAACGGGCAACCAACCAGACTCAACGCTATAGCAACACACATGTGCTTAAATACATAACATCGATTCTACGCGCCAAAACCTAAAACTGGCATAAAGATGCGTAGGGTTCAAGTTTCGACGCGCACGTCGCAAATCCCCCTTTCTTTTCTTTTCTTTTTTCTTCCTTCCTTTCCTTTCTTCCTCTTTTCTTCTCTTCTCTTTATTTTTTCTCTCTCCTTTCATTTGGTTCAACCGAATGGTCTTAGCCCTTCCTCATCTCTCCTCTCTCTCTCTCTCACTCCCATGGTCTTCCCCAAATCCCCAATCTGGGGTACGACCGCCACTTGAGCTGCCAGCCGCCAATTCCTCCACTGTCCACCACCCCCGACTTCATCCCCTTCTTCCATTCCCCTCCCCCTCTCACCTCACGCTCATCGTGCGATGCCATCGCGCCTCAGGTGCCTTGGGGGGCGCTGGCCAGGAGCACTACTGACTGGTAGTCCATCGCCGATGGTTCCTTCGGTGGACCCCCTCTCCACACGCTGCTCCCTCTTCTCCGTTCTCTACCTTTCTTCTTGGGCCTACACGATGCTGCCTCCCGGGCTCGGTGCATAGGAGTCTTGGCCCAACTCCTATCTTAAAAGCACTCTATTTGAAAGCTAATTATTGTAGAAAACCAAGCCATAAACCAAACATACCGGGTAGAAAATCGTCAAGATGTAAGTTAACCAGTGGCACTCTTATCCTTTCTGTGTTTCTGCATGCTTGTTATGGGGCAGTTTAGCCTGATGCATCTTGCTATGTGTAGGTGGAAATGGTCAGATGTCATAGCTAGAAGTCTAGTTATCAAATAAGTTCATAGCTTTTGGCTAAATTTTATGTTAGTAGAACATATATACAACTTTTTTAAGGAAATATCTACAACTTCTGAAATTATTAGGTTAAGCTGCATGCTGGTAAAGCAAACTTCCTATATACCGAAGTCAGCTCTTGTATTTTAAATAGCATTGTCAAGTTATTGAACAATTTTGTTTCCAGATAATGTCCCTCTGAACTTTTTGTACCTTTTCATTTTTTGTACAGGTTTCAGTTTCGAGTAAGTGCCGTTAGGTTGTTGATGGATCTATTGTCTCTTGATGATTCAGGAATGCGAGGATAAAAAGTTAGGTTGCTGTCTTTTGTCTGTGGGAATGTCATGCCGGTTCTAATCATAGAAACAGCATATGTAGAATTGGAAAAGCAACTTTGTTTAGGCCATGTTGTTGGACCTGGTTTACCATGTCATGATGTTTATCGAGTTCTTTCTGTTATATGTATCTAATCTGCTGTCTGGACTGATTAGCTTGCTTTCAGTATATATTGCTTAAGCGTTGAATTGGTGATATGACTTGTTTCTCTTTAATATATCAGCCATCTACTATATTTCATCTTGCTATGTTTGTTGGGTCTATTGTAAATCATAGCATTATTTTTATATACACAAATATGGAAAAGGATAATCAAGCTAGCTCGGTTAGGAAATAGTGGGTGTCGTCCCCTCCCCCATCCGATACGTCAACCCAGAAAGGAATTTTGCAAAATTTGACAAATTTTGTCCAGATTTATATTAATAAAACGAATACATAAATTTGTGTCTAATTCTGTTGACAACACCCCTACCAAATATGTCAAAACTTCAATTTCGAAATAGGGGTAAAATCACAAAGTTCTCTAACAAAACAGGGGTAAAATCACATGGGCAAACTTGTCTATTCGTGCAAAAGTTAACACCGTTAACTGGCTTTAACGGAATAGGGGCAGACTCTCCCTTCAGTTCAAAAACACAGGGGTAAAATCACAAAGTTTAAAAAATGAGGGCAAAATCACCATTTCACTTGAAAACGAGGGCATGAACGCTTAAGCCCCTATTTTTTAATGTCAAAGTCAAAAGTGTTCAGTTTTTGAAAGTGAAAAGTGTTTCATTTAAGTTGAAAGGGATGTTCGATCGGGAGTTGAAAGTTATCGGTTTTTTGGAAAGTAAAAGTTAAAAGTTTCTTTTTTAATTTGTGGTAAGGATGGCAGCAACGAACAGCGACAGGCAGGCTCTCAATTGAAATGTGGGTGGTGGGTATTTTGGCCTATGGGAAATGCTTTGTTGTTAGAAGCATAGACGTGTTGGGGACAGTGGATAGGATTGGCGGTGAGCCTTGGTTATAGGCGGAGTTGCAGCTCCCAGTGGATAGGATTGGCGGTGAGCCTTGGTTATAGGCGGAGTTGCAGCTCCCAGTGACAGTGGCAAGCCGCGACGATGACAGATGGGGGTAGGTTGCGGCGATGATGAGCGAAGGCGGCGATAGGGCGCGGCGGTGATGGACGGTGGCAGGAAGCGAATTGAGGCGCTGGTATGGTTTCAGATATCCGACTTGATAATATTAGCCGCTTACTGATGCTATTTGGTGGATATTTTCTCTCCCGATTTGCTACGACTGAATCCGAAACTAACTATCTAGAACCGATATTGAATTTGATCGGACATGGAATTCCGTTTTCGAATTTGATACTGATCGGATTCAGTACCGGATAGGTCAAGAATTACCCATACCGTTTACACCCCTAGTCCGTGTAGAGACCAAGCAGAAAATATTGGTGTAGTGTGTTAAGTGTTGCTGCACCATTCTTTAATTTATAGGCACGCCATTGGTGATCGACTTGCTTGATGTCATCATGGCATGTACAACAATGTTGGTCTCTATTTTCTCCATGTCATCTCTACATCACATAGAGATAGAACTACAGACAAGTATTCTACATTTTGAAAATTCGTTTTTGTTCTCAAATAGACGGTGTTTTGAGTTTTCTAGTCAATGTTTCTCCAAACAACCTATATTAAAGCTGGTAGTTGTGAATGCATTAATCTAATTCAACTCACTTATTAGCCAACCACATTGGAATGTTTCTAAGATGAGTTAATACACATTTTCCGCCATGTTCGCTCGGCACCAGTGAGCAAGGGCGGCCGAGCTTCTAGAGCAGCGCCCACCGACTGAGGCCAAGCTCATCCATGACCCCTCTTCTGCTATTGCCTTCACTAATGCTAGCTTGTTGGAACTTTGGACTGGATTGAATGAGTGGTTGGTTGGATGAGTGGAGTTTGAGACATTTATGTGGTGATCATTTCGGCTTTAGCTTTTAGCTTCCAGCTTTTTCACTATTCATAAATTTCGTCTTTTTCTGAACTTTTGGCTTTTTGTTGAGCTTTTTTGCCGGTTCTTTTTTCCGTATTTGTTTGTATTATATGTAATGGGCTAACATATTTTTTTTAAAAAATTTTTAAATTTAATTATGCTAAATAAGCATCTGTCAGCTATAGTGTTTTTCAGCCAGCTACAGTGCTTTTCATCCATAAGCCACTCAAAATAAGCCAAAATAAGCTTTGCTCAACTTGGCTTTTTGTGGCTTATAGTTTTACTATGGGCCTATTTTTTTGTGGCTTATGGCTTTTGGTCATGCTTTTGGCTTTTGGGCTATTAAATGAGAGATTATAGAGTTCTGAAAACTCATGTGCGGTTTTGCAGATATAAATAAAGTCGGTACAATATGTACTACAATTAACTAATAGATCATATTTTGAAAAGATACTTCGTTTAAAAGTTAGTTGCTGTAGAAAAGTCGAAAAGTAGCTTTTAGAAGCTGAAAAGAATATGATAAAAGTTAGAAAGGACAAAATTAAGGAATAGTTAACTAGAAATTAAAAGGTAGAAGCTGAAATTGAAACATGCGAGGTTTTAGTAATTAGTAGTTATGGTCATATGAAGAAGAGATAAACTGATTATATGTGATAGTATTAAACACTGTTTTGGTCTGTGGAGCAGCGGCCAACGCGGCGAGTAATTCCGAATGGAGAGGGTATTCATTAATGGTGCAATGACAGGCATGGCTCCTCCGCCGGGATGTTTCACCTTCCAAAAAAACGTCACTAAATTCCGACCGACCAGTGGTTCTTTCAGCTTACGTAGTGGAGGAAATCATGATTAGTGTCGACGTAAAGGCCGATTGATGTGAGATCATTGTTTTCTGACAGGGGTATTCATTCATGGTGTAATGACAGGCATGGCATCGGCTGGCCGTCTCCATCGATTATCGCGGCAACGTACGAATCCTGTGCCGTCCATGCATGCCACGGCCAGCCGGGCCCGAGCACGCGCGTGCACGGATTTTACAACCGGCCAGCCAAAGTTGTTAGTTTATGTTTTAATTTAGAGTTATTGAAAATGTATGTAATATTTTAATTTCAAATTTTATTAGGAGATAAATACAATAAATTAGTGATGCAAAACTCACAACTAACAATAGCCTACTTACTTATCATACTTTAACATACACAAGAAAAGTATAGTATCTATCATTGTAATCGCCTCATCAAAACATAACACGCCACGGCACGGTTGTCATACAATTTTACGCAAAAATACGTGAATACACGCACGCATGTGTGACTAGCTAGAGCTCTTCTCGTAACATCTCTATCTATATTTAAAGAGTGGTGAGAATTCCACCTTATAAATTGGTCTCTCCTATATTGCTTTAGCAATATAGTACTAAACTATATATGTTTTAAAATTAAGGAAATATGTCTTATTCATATGGACTAATTTCTAACAGGAGTGTGAGATATTTATTAGTATAAAGCTTACATAAGTTTGGTTTATAACTTTTTCTCTGGTCTAAATAGTAGTGAGACATGACAACGTCCTCAATCCGTCACTGCCTGCAAGGCTGCGATGCAATGGGGGCGGCTAAGCGGCCGGGCCGTGTTTCCTCGGCTTCCGCGGCACAGCACCCGGAGCGTAAGTGCGTAACTAATCTCAAGAAATAAAAAAAACAACCGGGGCGTGCCGCGGCCGAGCGCACCGTTGGTTTCAGCCTTGTACGAGTGGGCAAAAACTTAGAGAGCTGGACTGATCGACCCCGCACGGGCCAAGCCAAGTGACAGCGCGCCTCAGGCACGCCACATCCACATGGAGGGTAACCACGGCCCAATGCTTCCTCCTGTTTGGGCTCGTGGTGTTTGCTGCACAGCGCGCGCTTCTTTCATAGTATGGGTCGGATGATTTGTGGTTTCTCCTCAACAATCAATGGAGATGTCTTTTTCGTTGTTCTTTTTGAATGACTTATTAAGGGAGTTTTTTTTAAATAGTTTATCGGTGTTGATTCATTCGCACAAACACTCACATTAAGACTAAAGTCATCAGTCGTAGCTATAAATTATCAGGCACAGCCGAAAAAACACGCCCTTCTTCTTGTTTGAGGTCTTCTGCACTGCCACAGCGCGCCGGACTCGTTTGAAGAGTGAGATGGCCTTGTCATTTGCCCTTCTGGCCTTAAGTTCAGAGAGAGAGAGAGAGAGAGAGAGAGAGAGAGAGAGAGAGAGAGAGAGAAACTTTGAAGAGTGGATGCACTGGGAACAATAACTGAGTGCTCAATTTTCTGCCGACTAGATTTATTTGCAGGATATCTTATCTCTCAAAACTTAGTTTGCATACATAACTACCCCGTTCGTGCAGATAAACTAAATCATCGAAAGCGACAATGCATAATTACTCCAGAGGAAAAGAAAACATGCAAGCTGTAGTTTCCAGGCTCAGTCTCAGGCTTAGCAGGTGGTGCTGCAGGCTCAGGAGTTGTAGCACGTAATTTCAGAGGTGCGTGCGTTTCTGGGCGCCTATTGCAGGAACCACGACGCGATATCGGAGCGCAGGCTGATAGAAGCACTGGCGTGCGGCGATGGTGTGAGGCTGGCGAGGAAGATGGCCTTTGATCGTGCAGTACTGAAGACAGATTGCTAAGAGTTGCTTAGTGCTTGGAGCATAAGTCCGAGAGCTTTTTAGGAGTTCCTCTTCTTTGTTTAGAGAAAACGACGAGGACGGTGAACGAACGCCCGCAACAGGAAGACCCTTGGCTTTAGCGATTAAATTGTAAGCTTATTACGGCATGTCTGAAACGTCCGTGACCTTAGAATAGACATCATCCCGTATGCGATTTGAAGACATGCTGAGTTGTGTTGTATTTGTGCTTGAGGATGCGACCATTTCTCTTCTCCCAAATGTTCCAGAGGAGTATATGATAATGCCATCTAAGGTTCTTTTTCCTTCCTTAGACAAGCCGGATCTTGTTGCCTTTATCCCACCAGGATGTCAACCCCGAGTCCTGGTTCGGTAAGGAGAGATCTGGCCTTCCACACCAAATGGCCACTTTTCGCCACACCTGCCTCGCGAACGGGCGCCGTCGGGATCTTGTGATGGATGCACGACCATACGAAAAATTTGCATCTGTTTTCCCAGTGGGCTTTCCAGATGATCATCGGCCTGTGGTATGTCTCGTTCTAAATAACAATAGCTTCTGTCTTTTAAAAGCTAAAAATTATTTGAAATACATTAGCTTTTTAAGGTTGGTTTTTTCTTTTTTTATTTGTATTATTTATAGAGATATAACAACGTTTTTTCTCCTTTCTTTTTTTCTTTAATTAAATATCTTAGAAAAACTAACGTCTATTATAATATCATTTTAGCCAAAAGCTAAAAACTAAAGCCGAGCAACCGGCCTACGAACCGTGAAACCGGGTGTTGTAAGGCCATTCTCAGTAGAGAGTTTTATGGCGTTGTTTCCAAGACTGCCACATCATGTAAAATGAAATGAAACATAGATGAAACATCCATCTTAATGCATAGTTTCATTCTATTGTTTCATAGACATTTAATTTCATGACTCATATAGAGTTGGTAATCGTGCCAAGAGAGTTTCATCTAGATGAAACTCACTTCTTCTCTCTCTTCTTAAAAATGTTGTCATATCATCAAAAATGCCTATATGGCAGCCTATTAAATGCAGATGAAACTCCCACTGAGACTGGCCTAAGGAGCGTGCAGTATACACCCAATTCGGCGTCCATTTCCATACGATGGAATCTGGGGCATCCGCTTGCAGTTGGACCTGCGTGACAAACACTTCCACAAACAGAGGAATTTGTTAGGAAACCTGGACTCTATCCAGAGTCCTGATCTAATTGGGCACCCCACCGTAGACTATAAATAGGGACCTAGACCCCCCCTCATTATGTACCCGATGCAATCTAAAGCAATAAAGAAAGACCAAGAGTTCTCTCTACCTCTCTGTGTTCAATCTATTATTCTGTGATTCTGTGATTGATTCGTTCTTGTTCTAAGCAGAGGAATCGCTCGGACTGGTCTCCAGCGTCGGTTCCTCAACACGTTATCAGCACGACTTCGCTCCGGTGAACGAGGTAATCATCGAAGCACAGATTGAATTTTCTAGATCGCTTTTGAATCTGCATTTTTCCTTTCGCGTTCTAGATTGAATTTCTACGGTGCAAATCCGCCCTAATCTACCGCGAGCAGACTTGAAGTCGCTGGCACAATGTCGATCGGTAGATTGTGAAACAGAGTAGATGTTGATTGCACTGTAGATTAGAACGATGCAAATCCGCCCCAATCTACCGCGAGCAGATCTGAAATCGCCGGCACAATGTCGATCGGTAGATTGCGAAACGGGGCAGATGTTGATTGCATCGTAGATTGAAAACAAAAAAAATACTTGTATGGTGTTGTTTGATTCTGCATGATCACAGCACGTGAAAATCTGCGTGTTTTATTTCTCTGTTCAGCCATTGCACAGAAAAAAAAATCCGCACGGATGGCCTGCATGGCCGCCGCATGCGTGACGACCGACGGCTCACCGCCGGCCTACAGTCGCCGGCCGACTGTCGCATGAGGAACCACCGGCCCGAAGCCGGCCGACCGCTCACCGGCTCGAAGCCGCCGTGCCTCGGCTTCCTCACTCGCCGCCCCCATGCGGCCACCTCGGCTGGCAGACGGCTTGGTTCCTCCGCTTGCCCCGCGTGCCCGAAGCACGCTACCAGAGGAAGACCAGCCGGTCGCCGCGTCGTCGACCTCGCTCCACACGCGCGATCGCCGCCTCGCATCCTCGCGCCGCACGCGCCGGCGACGGTTCTTGCGCCCAAACGCGCCGTTGCTCGGGCCGCGTCGGTCGCCGCCGCTGGCCCCACCGCTGCGCCGCCCCGCCACTGGCGAGCAGCCGCCGCCCGCATGGCACCGGCTGTCCTCCGCCCGCATCGCTGGCCTCGGGCGTGCTCGAAGTCGCAGCCCGAGGCCGACCTCCGTGCACTGCCGCTCCTCGGTATCCGAGCCACCGCTTGGTCTCCGCGCGCCGTCGGTGCCGCTCGGAGCGCGCCGCTGAACCGGCCGTGCCGCCTCGGCGCGGCCCGACGCCGGCCGTGGCCCCGCCGCCGCTCGCTCCATCCGCCTCCTCGCCTTCCCAGCTGCGCCGCCGCGCGCGCCGGCCACCGCCTCGGCTTCCCGCGCCGCGCTGCGCGCCCCACCGCCTCGGCTTCCCGCACCGCAGCGTCGCAGCCCCGCGCCGGGCTCCGCCCAACCTGCGGTCCCGCATGGCCGCCGCCGCCAGCGCTCACTGCCCTACCTGCCTGCGCGACCGCCGCTGGCCTCTATGCCGCGTTGCGCCGCATGCGCCAGCTCCCGAGCCTCTCCGCGCCGGCCGTGGCCCCACTAGCGCTGCGCGCTCGCGCCGCACCGCTGCGCCGCACCTCCGCCGCCGCCGTCCGGCGCTCCGCCGCCACCGCTTGAAGAATGAGGAAGGAAACCCTAAACCGTCCCTCTTGATCCGGTTGTGTGGGCCGGCAGGAGATGGGCCGAATCAGGCCAAAAATGCAATGGGCCGGCAGTAGAAAAAAAAAGCCGGGGGGGCCGAGCATTTTACAAAAAACCGCCCATAATAATTAAAATCACCGATGAGGTCTTAATTTTGCATTTAAGTCCCAAAATTTTGCACAAGGGTCTCGGTAGTTCCGAAAATTGCCGATAGGTCCTCTGTTTTACGTATGGGTCCAGAATTGTGCAGAAAAACCCTCGGTAAATCAGAAAATTGCGCGAATGTTTCTCTGAACTGAAATTTTGCGTAGAAACCCTCTGGAATTGCAGAATTTGCTGAAATTTCATATTTTAGCATAAAAGGGCCTCGGGAATCCGAATTTTGCATTTTTTTAGCATTTGAAGCTTATTTATTTATGCCATTACTGTTTTATGTATTTTCTGTATTTATCTACTGTTTTGGTTAATTGTAATTGCTGAAAATTGCTTTTAATCACTGAAATTAGCAGTAAAATTATAGAAAATGCATAGAAAATTCTGAAACATTATGGGAAACTATTGCACCACTTTATTTACCTGTAGTAAATTTTCCATGCATGTTTACCTGCAGTAAACTTATTTTATTTCATTCATACACATGTAGATGATGGAATTTCAACCGGAGTTCGAGGAGTCGCCCAAGATGGTCGAAACTATCGACATGGGCATCCGATGTCGAGATTGTGCTTGGGGCGGAAGCTCAGCGCAGACTATTGGGATAAGCGGACGAAAGACGCTAGACCCACACCGAGGAGAATGATCGGGCACTTCATTTTCTCGAGCACCATCTCGCTCAACTCTCAAGAATGAGTATATGGCGAGAGAAATGCGCTAGCACTCTGGACCGCACTCAAGAAGCGGTTTGAGAGGCTCAAGTACACCATTCTTCCTCAAGCGAGCAGAGTGGATCGGGCGAGGTTTGCCGACTTTAAAGCGGTCGGGAGTACAATTACGCCTTGCACAGATTTGTACAAACCTTAAACTCTGTGGCAAGGAGATCACAGAGGACCGAAGATCGAGAAGACCACGCCCACTTTCCACCCCAGTCTTTATGACAGGTTGCCCGCAACTATCGTCAAAATGGCTACAAGGAGTATGTCGAATTGATTGATATGATGCAGTAGCCGAGGCTCGGGACGAACTTCTCCGCAAGAATTACGTCTCGCACCACAAGCGACTCGTGCCATGAAGCCAACGCTAGCGACCTCAAGGTGCGAAAGCCCTTGATGAAGAAAAGGGGAAGAAGGGTAAGATCGTTGCCCGTAAAGGCAAGTCGATGCTCCAAGCGACAAAAGGCTAAAAAGAGTGACAAGACCTATGGCGTGCAGAACCGTGGTTGTTACAAATGTGGCAAGTGGGGACATTGGTCGCGGATATGCAAAGCACCGCAACATGTCATTGATGCCCACCAAGCTCGAAGAAGAATGGCAAAGGGCAACTGAAGCCCACTTTGCGATCATTGAGGGGAGCGGCTGAGCAAACGCCGGAGATGATGGAGGTTGAGTCCATCCGCAAAGAAGACACCCTCACGACTTAGAGGCAGCCACGACCATGATTTCTCTTGAAGAGAATGTCACTGCTGAGAAATAGCGAAGAAGTCAATGATTTTCTAGTTGATTCCGTCGATGCACGAATGCATAGGGCGTTAATTGTCATTTATTTTGTGTTAAATGGACAAGTTTAGAACTTGCATGGTTGGTGCTTTAGGATTTTGCTTTCGTAATGGTTGGATGATTTTGGAATAAAGCATTCATTTATTCAGTTTATGATGGCATGTTATGTTCTGATATTTGCGTATTTTATTTATGTGTTGAATGCCTTCTAATACATGTTAATTAAATACGTTATATTAGAACACGTGTGGCGCCCTATGGAGGAAGTATGCCTTGCCGACAGCGGCTGCGAATACCATCTTAAGAGAGACTAAGTATTTTCAGTCGATCCGTAAGAGCAATGGCAACATTACGACAATCGCCGGAAGCGATGCGTGTATAATCGGTTCCGGAAGAGCCACAATTATACTTCCCATGGGCACAACTTTGGTCATTGAAGAAGCCTTATTGTACCCAGAATCGACTAGAACTCTCCTAAGTTTTAAGGATATTCGCGCCAATGGTTTCCACGTTGAGACTGACGAAGAGTACGGTAAGGAATACCGCTCATCACGGCGCCAAGAGAATGGCAAAAGAATATTAGAAAAGCTTCCTTCACTTGAAACAGGGCTATATTATACCACAATTAAAGCGCCTGCAGCGTACACTGTTCTCATAAACAGTGTTTAGAAGCTCTGAACTCTTCTGTCTCTGGCATGACAGATTAGGCCACCCAAGTCTTAGGATGATGAGAAACATAATTAATAACTCACATGGGCATAATATTAATGTGAAGAATTTCCCGAATCATGAAGATTTTGTGTGCCCTGCATGTGCCACCGAAACTAATTACTAGACCCTCCACTCAAAGTGAAGGATGAAGTCCTGCATTCTGAACGCATCCGAGGAGACATTTGCGGTCCCATTCAGCCCGTCTCAGGGCCGTTTAAGTATTTCATAGTGCTCATTGACGCTTCTTCGAAGTGGTCATATGTGGGTTTGTTGTCCACAAGAAACCACGCCTTTGCAAAATTGATCTCGCAGATCATTCGCATCAGAAATGTGTTTCCAGATCATCATATCAAGTCCATTCGAATGGACAACGCCGGAGAATTTACTTCAAAGGCATTTGATGATTATTGCATGGCGATGGGAATTGCAGTTGAGCACTCGGTACCGCATGTCCATACTCAGAATGGTTTGGCAGAGGCTTTAATTAAAAGAATTAAATTTATTGCCCGACCCCTCTTGCATAAAAGTAATTTGCCAGCTACATGTTGGGGACACGCAGTCCTTCATGCAGCGAATCTCATCAACCTTAGACCTTCGGCCTACAATATCCATTCACCTATGCAACTAGCGCAAGGGTCACCACCGAAAGTTTCCCATCTTAGGAGGTTTGGATGTAAGGTTTATGTACCGATACCACCTCCGCAATGAATCGCAATGGGCCCACTCCGCAAGATCGGGATATCGTTGGTTATGAGATCGCATCCATAATCGGTATTTGGAACCCATGTTGGGAGATTTGCATCTTGCCGCTTCGATTGCATTTTGATGAGGATAATTTCCGTCATTAGGGAGGAAATCAACCCGTTGATGAAAAATATCGGAAATTACGTGGGAAGCCACGGAATTCATGCACATGACCAGCGCACTAGTGAAACGATAAAGAGGTCCGAAGATCATCGATTTGCAAGCATTAGCAAATCAACCGCCCGATCACTTTAGTGATTTGAAGAGCGTGATTAAGTCGCATGTGCTCGCACGCAATGCACCGGAGAGGTTGAAATACCAAAGAAAATTGAAGGTATCCTAATCCCGTCCGAGGCCTCGGAATAAAAGGCGAGAACTCCGGTTCCTCGAGTCCAAAGTAACCGGGGCGCCCGCGAAAAGGATAAGAGAGATTTATCACGGCCGATCATTGAAGTCCCCGAGAATGAGAAGGGGAGCCGTTGAGACTGGCACAAGTATGACACCTTCGTAAAAGGGCATACGGATCTGAATATCCCCATCGGCATGGATGTGTGCGCACACATCGGAGCCGAAAACTAAAGGACTTGCCACCGCAATTAATAGAAGCGATGCGCAAGGTGAAGCTCCGAAGAAGCAACTCATGAAGAAATAGCTATAAATTATGTGCACACCGGAGAGTCCTGAATAGGACAACGGCTAATATCGATATCTACTTCGCAAAGAAAATTGCCACCATCATCGATCTTGATCCCGAGTCCGCATCGCTCATTGAATGTAAGAAAAGATCAGATTGGGAAGATTGGAAGAAGGCAATAGCAACCGAATTGCTATCTCTGAATAAAAGAGAGGTGTTTGGGCCCGTATGTCGCACACCTCCCCACATACACTCTGTTGGGCACAAGTGGGTATTTGTTCGAAAGAGAAATGAAAGAAATGAAGTAGTGAGATACAAAGCAAGGTCGGTAGCCCAAGGTTTCACTCAACGTCCGGAGTTGATTATGAAGAAACCTACTCCCACCATGAGTGGAATTACCTTTAGATACTTGATCTCAATGGCGGTGAACTTGAATTTAGAAATGAAATTGATGGATGTTGTGATTGCATACCTTCTGGTAACTTGGATTCGAGATTTACATGAAAGTCCTCAAGGAATTCCTCTCCGAACCAAGACAGAGCAAATAGAAATCATGCATGTGAAACTCGAGAAAGTCACCAGTATGGACTGAAACAATCTGGAAGAATGTGGTATAATCGCTAAGCGACTTTCTCTGCAAGAAAGGCTACACGAACAATGAAGACTGTCCTTGTGTATTTATACGGCGATCCTGAATGGATTCTCGTATAATCTCTGTGTATGTAGATGATCCGAATATCATCGGGACAGCCAAGACATAAAAGAAGCAAGCTCCTACTTGGAGTCGAATTTGAAATGAAAGATTTGGGTAAGACCAAGTTTTGCTTAGGCTTGCAGCTTGAGCATGTCCCTGAAGGAGTCTTGGTACATCAGTCGACCTACACCTAGAAGGTGCTCGAAAGGTTTGGCTTTGAGAAGGCATTTCCCTCGAAAGTACCGATGATCGGTAGGTCTTTACAGAAGAAAAGATCCTTTCCGACCAAGGGAAGAGGGGAGGGCGTCCTGGGACCGAATTCCCATACTTGAGTGCGATGGGAGCACTCATGTATTTAGCAAACTGCACTAGACCGGACATTGCATTTGTCGTGAACCTCATTAGCAAGGTATAGTGCAGAGCCCACCAAAAGGCATTGGCGGGGCATAAAGGACATTTTCCGATACCTCCAAGGTAGCAAGGACCTCGGATTGTTTCTGAAAGAATCAAGATCTGAACTTGATTGGCTATGCGAGATCTTTGGGTATCTGCTCGGACCGCATACCGCTAAGTCGCAAAGCAGGCTATGTATTCTGTGTGGTGGAACTGCGGTTTCATGGAAATCGTCTAAGCAAAGCACGTAGCTACTTGACGAACCACTCGAAATTATAGCACCTGTATGAAGCCGCACGAGAGTGCGCTTGGCTCCGCTGAATGGTTCACCACATCCAGCAGTCATGTGGGATGAACATTGTGCAAACCCCCACAATTATCTATGAAGATAATGCCGCTTGCGTTGCACAAGTGCAAACGGGCTATGTGAAGAGTCATCTCACAAAGCATATTAACCCCAAGTTCTTCTATGCACATGAATTGCAAAAGATGGACGAGATTAAAGTACTGCATATTAAGTCATGTGAAAATCTCGCAGATTTATTCACTAAGTCACTCCCCGCATCTAGCTTTGAAAGGTGCGTGCGTGGAATTGGAATGATGAGACTTAGAGAAGTGCAGAATTCAGGGGGAGAATTCTCACAAGCCCGCTAATAAATCTTGATCATGAAGATTAAGTACCCAAAAATAAAGTCCTGCAGACCAAATAAATTTGGGTGAATTGTACTCTTTTTCCCTTGACGAGTTTTCCATGGAGTTTCTCGACCAAGGTTTTTAATGTGGCAATTCGTGCATCGCAACATCACATGTATCATGTACTCTTTCTCCAAAATTTTCCCACTGGGTTTTTATGGAGTTTTGACGAGGCATGAGCATGTTGGGTGAGTGCCCAAGGGGGAGTGTTAGGAAACCTGGACTCTATCCAGAGTCCTGATCTAATTGGGCACCCCACCGTAGACTATATATAGGGACCTAGACCCCCCTCATTATGTACCCGATGCAATCTAAAGCAATAAAGAAAGACCAGGAGTTCTCTCTACCTCTCTGTGTTCAATCTATTATTCGTGATTCGTGATTGATTCGTTCTTGTTCTAAGCGGAGAATCGCTCGGACTGGTCTCCAGCGTCGGTTCCTCAACAGAATTCTCTGATTTGGTTAGGAGTTTCTCTAATTTTGTTTCTCAATTTAAGCTAAGGGATGCGAATAATGTTGCGCATTGTTGCGCTATCTCAGAGTAGCATTCTATATATGTGCCCTCGGTTCTTAACTCCTTCCTTTCCGAGATGATTGTTCACTTTCATAGAGTAATCGGTTCCCTAAAAACAGTCTCGTACATATTCAGTTCTACTTAGGCCCTGTTTGGATCAATTTCAGATTCTTAAAAACCAGCTATTACTTCTAGTTTTTAAAAGCTGGTTTCTAAGCAAAAACTGATGGGGTGTTTGGATCCCCTAGTTTTTAAAAGCTGATTTCATTTATGATTGGTGCTAATAGACTATTATACCCTTATATTTATTGCTCTTGAACAGCACATTAAACAGCCATGCGTGGTCTTTAATGAGGGTAAATGGGTATTTGTGCAAAAAAAACTGGCAAAAGCTGGGTATCAACAGCTTCTTGGTTTTTAAGAATCTGGGTAGGTAGATTTTAAAAACTGCCCCAAAAACTGGTCTGTTTGAATCCCACCCAGTTTCCAAAAGCCAGATTCTTAAAATCTGGGTGGATCCAAACAGGCCCTTACAGACACGATCGCATCAACGTTCTTGGTTTCCGAGACTTCTTTCACTTTTATGGAGTAATAAAGCTCGCGGTCCCCTAAAAAAGTCTCACATATTTGCTTCTGCTTAAAAGCATATACAATTATATAGATAACTTGTCGAGATTCGAATATATAAATTCAGACTCTCTGTACATTCTGCACTAGTTTAGGACCGCTCTACCATGCACTTGCCTGTTAACCAAGTGGAATGGAGCGATGTGCGGATGACGCCGTGCCCAAACTTCCACATGAACAGGCAATCAACCAGACTCAAAACACTATAGCGACACACATTTGCTTAAATACATGACATCGATTCTACCCGCCAAAACCTAAAACTGGCATAAAGACACACAGGGGTCAAGTTTTGACGCGCACATCGTAAATCCCCCTTTCTTTTCTTTTCTTTTCTTTTCTTTTTTCTTCCTTTCTTTCCTTTCTTCCTCTTTTCTTCTCTTCTCTTTATTTTTCTCTCTCCTTTCATTTGGTTCAGCCGAATGGTCTTAGCCCTTCGTCATCTGTCCTCTCTCTCACTCCCATGGTCTTCCCCATATCCCCAATCTGGGGTGCGGCCACCACCCGGGCCGCCGGCCACCAATTCCTCCATTATCCACCCCCCCGGCTTCATCCCCTTCTTCCATTCCCCTCCCCCTCTCACGCTCATCGTGCAACGCCATCGCTGCCTCAGGTGCCTTGGGGTGTGCCAGTCAGGAGCGCTACCGACTAGTAGTCCATCACCGATGGTTCCTCCAGCGAATCCCCTCTCCCCCGTTCTCTACCTTTCTTCTTGGGCCTACACGACACTGCCTCCGGGCTCGGGTGCATAGGAGTGCCGGCCCGGCCTGGCCCCCCTCGTCGGTGCTGTTGGCTACGCGCCATCAACCCAAGGCCACTGTATGCCTCCCCTACCTTAGCACAACCCCAACTCGGCTCACCTCCCCTCGGCCTCCGGTTCCAAGGCACCACCCTCCATGTTGCCTTCTCGGCTCGGCCCCCTTATGGCGCCGCCCCTCATAGGCTCACCATCCAGGAGCACCGCCCTTCAGCCAACTGCCAACGCCATGGCTCGGCCTCCAGCCAATGCCACTGTGAGCCCTAGGGACGTCACTGGTTTACTCTCCCCCTTACTTTACTATTGTGCCTTTGATTTAACTACTATTTATGCCTGGTTTCATTCTTGGTGCATGTAGTGGTGGTGCAACAAGGCTTGCCTATGGCGAGACTCGAGGCCTTCCCGTGAGCCAGGGAGCATGGAACACCTATTGGAGCGCATAGCTCGCCAGTGATGGCACACCATTACGACAGCGTCCTTACCTTCGGTGTACTCCTTCCCTTACCTCCTCCTTCCTAGGTCCTCTCCTCCATTTCTCTCTTCCTCACTTTTCTCTCTCTCTCTCTCTATGCTGGTTGGCTTGGGAGGAAATGGTGCTCGGTCTGAGCATTGGCTTGGTCGAGCTATACTAAGATGAGTGGTGCTTGCCTTCTCTGGCTTTGTCGTCTCTAGGTTGGGATAAAGGAAATCAGGCGGGCTTGTGGAGTGGGATTCTTTGCTTTGCCTTAGAGGGCTGTCAACTGGGGAGAAAATGGAATGAGCAAAAAAAAAGAAGAGGCACTCTGTGGCTGGCTACTTATATATGGAGGTATGGCCGGCCTCTCTCCCTCCTTGCTATGTGTATGGTCTTGAATGCCCTCCCCTTGTCCATATCTCTCTTTGTCCATATCTCTCTTATGGTTTGCTTGTTTGGTGGATAAAAGACATGGACCAAAAGGTCCAAGGGTTGGGCTCAATACCATGCATCGGATTATCTATGACGGAGGTAAGTCCATAAAACGTGGGTGTTGGATTATTTTCTACTGTCGAATGATGATGCCCATATAAGTGAGAGGCGTTGACCAGTCTCGGACGGTCTAGGAACCTCAGTGAGCGCTACTACATTTGGCATTTCTAAAGCCAATAGATCTGATGGCAAAACTCTTCTTTATTTTTTATTCCCCTTAGATTATTTCATTTCTCGCTTTCCTTTAATAATGGTATTACAATTGCTAACATTTGATCTGGACTAATATTAAAAGTAGGCATTAAATTTGCCTCCGTCCATCGAAATATGTGCAAATAACATTGATTTTCCGATTCTCTCTTTCAAATCTGTGTCTGATGTGTTTGCACTTTTCTATCTGTTCTTCACTCAAAATTCACCCCTAAAATATTTGTAGAGATGAGGACTACAGTGCTGTGCCTGGGTTTTGAGAAGTAATCCAAGCAGTCAAGGAGTACACTGTACAAGTGTTGTAAGCTTTTGTTTGGGATTTTTTTTACCAAAACAAATTATTATTTTTTACGCTATTCATAACCTCTATCAAACGGATGTGAAATAAAGATTTCAGTTTAAAATAATTAAGATTTATAGTTCTTTAACTATCGCATGTGTTTATTTCTACTACTTCAAGGAAAAAATGTGGTATAAAATATTGGCAAATCTGGGACTCAAGAATCTTATTTTGATTTTCTAATAATGATTTGATATATATGGGTGTACATAATCCCGGCCCTAATGTGTATCTAAACTAATACAATGAACATTACAGTTCAAGTACATGTCCTCTATCAAGCTTTATTTTCATGGAAGGTTCAGTTTTATTGAGGTAAACGATTTAAATTATTTGACCGTTTGCTCAGATGAGTTGTATTCTTCAGAATACGACTGAATTCCCAAGGAAACCTGTAGCATGCATATTAGCAGCAGTGATCAATATATACATTCATTTAGCAAGAGAATTGCACTGAGCATTGAGGTTTTCTTTGGTTCTCTGTGAATTTTAGCCTATAGGTTCTTTCCCTGTTAGTTTAATTAATCATCAAATTAAGTTTATATCTGAAAACAGTGGCCTAAGTTTTAGCTATAGATTTTTTAATGTAACGGTATTGTATTGCGTCATCAGAAGATCTGTGAAGACACTCAAATGTGATGTTAAGACATGTGAATGTTTTATAATGCCTCTATCTCTTTTTAATTGGCATTTTGAGTTAGCAAAGCGATCTTTTATATTTATTCACTGATAGGAACCTTACAGGACAATAGCTTCATCGTTCATTTTCTAGGCATTGTGGCCTTGATACATATATACTCTTCTATGGAGATGGCAATCACAAAGTAATGTCGACCAGGCTTGCTGCAAAACATGGCTAAAAGACGCAATACGGATTAGGCTCACTCGAGAGGACATCTGGTGGCTCCAAGCATATGCTCAAAACATTTTTTTTTGAGACCAGCACATGCCAAACAAATGATGCTCTTAACTTGAACTTAATTTTTCATCCACCTCAGGTCAAATATTTTCTCTGTTCCTCTGTAATTTTCAATTTTGTGTGAGTTCAATGTCTATAGTGAAATTATAGAAATAATATATTATTTATATCCTTAATAATGAAAAGCGTGAAAACTTAAAAATAAATAAAATCTAGCCATGCAATTGCGCGTGGATTCATTTGCTAGTTCCGTTGATGTACACCCGGAAGGCCCTTCGAGCACTTCTACCAACAGCATCGCATAAACAGATCACAAGGGATTTCAATGGGATCGTAAGCTGCACTTGTTGGAATCTCTGGAACGAGAGAAACATATGAACACATTTTTCAAAGAAAATCACTAGGCTTTTGAGATGATCAAGCGAGTGTGCGGCTCAGGAGGCGGGCCATGCCTTACAGTAGTTCTTGTCCCGCGGCGTTGTAATATATTCTTTTCATTATATTTCTTTGATCCATTCCCCTTCTTGCTCAAGCACAAGTTGGTTTTGCCCACCACAAAAAAGCAGAGATTTTAATAGTGGTGCACAGGGAAAAATAACTGATTACTCGGATCCTCTAGCAAATTGCTATAAACCCACGCCCTTGAACAGAGTTAAGTTACATGCGTAACATCATCGGCAAGGAAACATAACAAAAGCAATGAACCGTTAGGTACTCATCCTACTTGCTATACTCAAGATCGACTAAAATCTATAAAAAAATTACACCGTGCATTGATACCAATTATAAGATCGGATATGACAAGTCAAGAAGGGTAAATGACTCAAAATATTCTTTCAAATATCATCAACAACATATAGCAGAAACACAAACTCTCAAACATTCAAAGCCTAGAACCAAAGGACAAAACTCACAACGAAGTTTTTGTCCTAACCAATTTGACCTCTAAGCGGGGACGGTCTGACCTATCTCTTAGAATAGAAAACAACACGATCTCAAACCAAGAATCTATGTAACTTTTGATCTATTAATCCAAATAACTTGAAACTTGGTATGCACCTTCTCTAGAATATTATGAACCTATTGCAATCAAGGATCAAGAGAATTGTTGCCAAAATTCTTACCTTTTCTATTTAAAGAAAGATTACACTAAAACCGGGCAAAAGAGGGAAATTTTGATCTACTGTTGCTCATGAGTTCATATGATCTAGATGACCTTGAATGGGTTCTCGTATATCACAACAAACTAGATCACAGCATGAATTAAAGCCAAATAGCCCAAAAGAGCAAAACTCCAAAATCACCTCTTGCTCTTGAGGAAAACCAGGTAAACTCAAGAATTCTCCCTAGAATATGTCTAGACAAATGGGATCTGATTTCTAAGAGATATTTTTATCTTTTACACGTCCTTGACATCAAGGAAGATTAAGAAAAGAGAAATCCAAATACGAAAGCCAAACAAATCAAAAGCACAAAGAATGATCCATAACATAACTTGCTTAGGTAAACTTTGGATATTCATTTCACTTGGGCAAAGAATGATTTTACAACCACTCTCTTAGGATGGTAGAATTCTAAATCTAGAGCACACATAAGGCTCCAATACAAAAAACCATAACCTTTTGCCACACCATGACTAACACAATCAAAACCACTCAAATCCAACTCAACTCTCAGCCTCTCTCGTCAACAGGGGTCGGTCTAACTGTGGCCACCAAGTCGATCAGACTGCCCTAACACCCACCGGTCTGACCGTTGACCGATCTGACCGCTAGCCAAAGGCCGGTCAGACCGCAAGCGGTTACACTCGCCGATGGTCGATTGCTGGCCAAAGGCTGATCGACCATCATCACTTTGATAGCAACATCTAGAGAAACAAAGGCACAAAATCAAACTCAACTACTGACAACACAACAAGAGCAAGGTCAAATACTCATCATCATTGTGGAGCTATCACCACATGGTCTTACAATTGCAAACTTTGTATAATGTTTTTCAACATGAATGTAAATTATTTTTAAGCCAATTCCAACAAAAGTACAGAACAAACCAATGACATACAAGAGGTATAGTATAAATGTAGAGATCTGGTTCGGTACATTGAATCATTCTCAGCTGTCCAATACAGTTCACTCTACAGTTCTGATGATGTTGACACCTTAGATGTTCGCGAGTGGTGTGTAGGAGTGGTGCTAAGCGAGAAGGGCATACACGTAATTTTAGCAGTTACAAAATCCAAATGTATATTCTATAAGCTTGTAACCAACTTTATATGCTCACAAAAGAAAAACTACCAACTATGGTACACAACATAGAAAGAGATCCACATATGCATACATAGAATAAGATTCCCTAACATTATTGTATGGTTATTATTATTTAATAAATTCCTAATAATATGTTGTATTTGATTGTTTTTCCTTTAGTAAGGAATAACCTAGTGGTTAATTTGGCGCTAAATAAAATTAATGTTGTTCAAAAATATGATTATTTTTTCCTATTGCATTTTGGGGGTGATCTAGGTGAGGATTTGGAGTTTCAGTGAAGATTTGTGCTAGCTCTGATCATTTTGTGTTTTGGATTGATCTAGATGGTTTTCGTTAACATCATCTTCTCTCATCGTAACAAGTATTTCATTCACTTTGATAACATATGCATACATAGAATGAACTCTGCGGTGAATTCCAATGGTACGTAAGCGGTGCTAGTGATAGTCTAATGTGAAATTTTCAGCTCATTCGAAGAACAACTGCTCCTTCGTATATATTCATATAGCCAAACGGCGTATGCACTACCTTCCATGATTTTTCATGGGCAGTACAAAATAAACTCGGTGGCGAATTGCAATGGCACATCAATGGTACAAGTGGGAATCCAACATAAAATTTGTAGCTCATTCGAGAACGACTGCTCACTTGTATAGGTTGATATAGCCAAACAATGTATGCACTGCCTTCCATGATTTCTCATGCGCGGTATGTCATGTACTCTGGTAGCGAATTTCAATGGCACGTTAGTGGTACAAGTGGGAGTCTAATGTAAAACTTTTAGCTCATTTGGAGAATGACTGCTTGCTTGTATAGGTTGATATAACCAAACGGCGTACACACTGCCTTCCACGACTTCTCATGCATTGTACGAAATGAACTCCAGTGGTGAATTCCAATAGCATCTAATCGGTGCAATTGGGAGTCTAATTTAATGTGAAATTTTCAGCTCATTTAGAGAACAACCGCTCCTTTGTATAGATTCATATAACCAAATGGCATACGCACTGCCTCCATGATTTTTCATGGGCAGTACGGAATGTACACCGGTGGTGAATTGCAATGGCATGTTAGTGGTGTAAATGGAAGTCCAAAGTGAAATTTTTATCTCTTTCAAAGAATGACTGCTCGCTTGTATAAGTTGATATAGTCAAACAACGTACGCATAGCCTTTCATGATTTCTCATGCGCAATATGGAATGAACTCCAACAACAAATTCAAATGATGATATAAAATTAGATGGTGGTACAAGTAATAGATAGAGTGTGCTCAAATTTCAATTGAGATAAAGCTAAAGATAGTGTATGTCATTATGTTTGAATAATGTAATTTGCCTACAAGTCAATTAGTAATAGAAATTGTGCATGAACTATGAAGCTAACAAAATATTCAATTTTACAGTCTCTACTATTTGCTTAATATGCCCTAGTAGCCAGTTTAAATGTCAAATGTAGTCTGTATTGCCTGTCTGAATTTATAACGCTGCTTGTATAAATTTATAACACAACAGGGGTTTGACGTAGGGAGCCGTTTTCCCCAGTCAACCGTTCAATCGTGGGTGTTAGTTTTTCTCAAAACTAAACATACAACCTTGCCCCTAACAATTGAACGGTCAGATGTGGTCGAGGTGTTAGCACCTCCGTAGGGACTGAACCATTTCTCATAAATGTAATGTAGCAAGTTGCATATTTGCATTAAGGATAAATTATATCTTATAGAGCCATTTGTCACTCCAATGTTTATGGTTTTCTTTTTAACTCAACCACTGTTTTATTCAATGGAGTGGTGATCTCATTGTAATTGAAACAACACATGCATTCTACACGATAACTGATGAATCTTCTGTAAACTATTTAGACAACAACACTGAACTGCTTCTTTAGTTTCTCCTGAGATATGCATCCCTAATTCCGTGCAACTTTGCAGCCACATCCTGCATGCTAGTGCGTTCACTTGGCGATGTCTTGGTGCAGCAAAGTCCAATATTTAGTAGAGAAAGCAGGCAGCGTACATCTTTTCATTGACACCATTGGAGTTACTTGGCGGGGTCCAACTCTTGCAGCGGTGGGATCAACAATCTGCAATACCTTATCAGGGAAGTTGATCTCTGTAAACTTGGCGATGGTCAATCCATCCTTAAACATGTCATCTGTTGGCCTCCTTCGAATAAATATTTCGAGAAGAATAACTCCAAAGCTATAAACATCTGAGGCAGTAGAGACTTGGCCACCCCCTGCACACTCTATTGTCAACATCATACAAGAACGGTTTAGTCCAAATTTTAGTGTTGAAAATGAGAAATCTCTGCTCAAGTTACAAGGAACCAAGAATGATGCAAAATTAGAAATTACCTGGAGCAACATATCCAATGGTCCCCTTGATTGCAACTGAAGAAGTTGAGTTTGAAGCTTCAAGAAAAGTTGAGTTTGAATCACCGAGAGATGGAGCTGTGGAATCAACTTTGAATCTTGCGAGGCCAAAGTCTCCAACATGACCTGTCATATTATCATCCAGAAGAATGTTGCTAGGCTTCAGATCATAATGAACAATAGTTCCTTCGCTGTTATGGTGTAGGTACCCAAGTGCATCAGCTACATCCACCACAATGTTTATCCTTTCAGCCAGTGTAATGTGGTTTGAAGTTGAAGTATTTGCATCATCTCGAGTTGAGTATAGTAATGCTTGCAAGTCACCTCGTGGCATGAACTCATACACTAAGGCTTTGAAATCATTTCCCTTAGCATCAATACTTGAGCACGCAGTAAGGATAGGAACTAGATTACGATGCCGCACATTTCTCAAAGCATTACATTCTGCAATGAAGCTCTTTTGTGCTCCCCTTGTCTCTTGGTTGAAGACTTTCACGGCAACCACATTTATGTCCCGAAAAAGTTTTCCTTGATATACAGAACTGTATCTTCCACTGCCAATTAAATTGGATGTTGAGAATCCATCTGTTGCTTTGGAAAGATCGTTATAAGAAACTTTGGGAAATTTGCTATCAAATGTGGGCAAAGATATAGATTTTCTCGTCTGTTTTCCCCTCCAGAGAAATAAGACAGATATAACTATAGCAAGTGACACCAGGCTAGCAAATGGGATCACTACTTTCAGTACTGTAGATTGCTTGTGCTTAGTTGAATTCAAAGGCGTGACGGGACATGCAAGTAGGTGTAAACTTGGTATCCCACCACAAAGAGCCTGATTTCCGTCAATCTGCATGGCAGTTGCATTCCTGAAAATTTCTTTTGTTGGGACCTCACCGTTAAGATGATTTAGTGACAAATCTAAGTACTCAAGAAGTTGTAGGTTACCAAGAGACGCTGGTATTGTCCCCGTTAAGTTATTGTGAGATAAGTTGAGCATTATGAGGCTTCTTATGTTGCCCAATGAAGTCGGGATGCTTCCATTGAAAATATTCCTATCCAATTTGATGTCTTCCAAATTTTCACAACTACCCAAAGTGTTAGGAATTTCTCCAGATAGTTTATTGGAATAAAGCCGCAAATATATAAGCTGCTTGGCGTCGCCAATTTCAATAGGAAGTTGTCCATCTCGTTGGTTTAAGGATAAATCAATATATAATATTGTTGGAATTCTGAAGATCTTCTTTGGTACCCAACCATGAATATTGTTATTGGAAATGCTCAATGCTTGAAGCATTTGGAGGTTTCCCAAGCTTGGGGGTATGTGTCCATCAAACTGGTTCCAGCCTAGAGAGAGTACTACCAAATGAGATAAGTTGGCCTGTGCTGTACACCCGGAAGGCTCTGAAAGCGCATTCGAGCACTTCTACCAACAGCATCGCATAAACAGATCACAAGGGATTTCAATGGGATCGTAATCTGACTTGTTGGAATCTCTGGAACGAGAGAAACATATGAACATATTTTTCAAAGCAAATCACTAGGCTTTTGAGATGATCAAGCGAGCGTGCGGCTCAGAAGGCGGGCCATGCCTTACAGTAGTTCTTGTCCCGCGGCGTTGTAATATATTTTTTTCATTCTATTCCTTTGGTCCATTCCCCTTCTTGCTCAAGCACAAGTTGGTTTTGCCCACCAAAAAAAGCAGAGATTTTAATAGTGGTGCACACAGGGAAAAATAACTGATTACTCGGATCCTCTAGCAAATTGCTATAAACCCACGCCCTTGAAGAGAGTTAAGTTACATGCGTAACATCATCGGCAAGGAAACATAACAAAAAGCAATGAACCGTTAAGTTCTTATCCTACTTTCTATACTCAAGATCGATTAAAATCTATAAAAAAAATTGCACCGTGCATTGATACCAATTATAGATCGGATATGACAAGTCAAGAAGGAGTAAATAACTCTCAAAATATTCTTCCAAATATCATCAACAACATATAGCAGAAACACAAACTCTCAAACATTCAAAGTCCAGAACCAAAGAACAAAACTCACAATGAAGTTTTTGTCCTAACCAATTTAACCTCTAAGCGGGGACGGCCTGACCTATCTCTTAGAATAGAAAACAACACGATCTCAAACCAAGAACCTATGTAACTTTTGATCTATTAATCCAAATAACTTGAAACTTGGTATGCACCTTCTCCAGAATGCTAGGAACCTATTGCAATCAAGGATCGAGAGAATTGTTGCCAAAATTCTTACATTTTCTATTTAAAGGAAGATTACACTAAAACCGGGCAAAAGAGGGAAATTTTGATCTCTGTTGCTCATGAGTTCCTATGATCTAGATGACTTTGAATGGGTTCTCGTATATCATAACAAACTAGATCACAACATGAATTAAAGCCAAATAGCCCAAAAGAGCAAAACTCCAAAATCACCTCTCGCTCTTGAGGAAAACCAGGCAAACTCAAGAATTCTCCCTAGAATATGTCTAGACAAATGGGATCTGATTTCTAAGAGATATTTTTATCTTTTACACGTCCTTGACATCAAGGAAGATTAAGAAAAGAGAAATCCAAATACGAAAGCCAAACAAATCAAAAGCACAAAAAATGATCCATAACATAAGTTGCTTAGGTAAACTTTGGATATTCATTTCACTAGGGCAAAGAATGATTTTACAACCACTCTCTTAGGATGGTAGAATTCTAAATCTAGAGCACACATAAGGCTCCAACACAAGAAACCATAACCCTATCTCTTAAGTTATATATCTCTCTTAACATACAAGGGCTTATATAGTGGAGACTTCTCACATAACAAGCAGCCACTCATTAATTGATTACGCCACTTACAATTGAGAAAACCCGCTAACCCACACATAAACAGGTTTACATTCTCACACACGTGCATGTTTTTCAAAGCGTGACTTCCATGGCTCCAATAGCCCGATATGATACTCCATCCTCAAAGACCTCCTAAACCACCACTCCACCTGATATTTGACAATTTTCTCAATTGTCACTCACCGGCCTTTATGAACATGCGATGTCCAATGATTCGTTGCCAAGATCGTTTACCTGCATTGAGGACGTCACCACTTGAAACACCTAATTCCAATGGCACACCACATCACGTTATAGTCTGTAATGTCCAATTACTTGCTGCTAAGATCGTACGTTTGTTCCTGATGAACCATGTGGAGGTGACCACATGTGAATGATGAGTAATTGACTTTGGTTAGTCGAGTTGGTTTGGGTTGTTCGAACCATGTCGTTGCGCGGTGCAACGGGCCCGGTCGGACTTGGTCAAACTTGGTCGTATGGGATTAGGTTGCATATTCCGATGATTCTACAGGTTTGGACTTCGTCATGAGTAAGTATGATGTGCTTATGCTATTTACGCTTTCATGTATCGAGCGGTGCTATTTGATGTGTTTCTTGTCTATGTGGCGCAGGACGTCGAGGTAGAGTCGTGGCGAGACACAAGGTGACCGGACTAGGCGCAGGTGGCATTGAGGTCAGAACGGTCGGGATGTGTCGAAGACGGCGGAGACTTGAAGTGGTTGCGAGGCTTAGACGACAAGGAGCGCGGAAGCTTCCCGGAAGGTGCAGGAGGGGCGAATCGGGAAATTCGCAAGGCTGCACAAGCGGGAGCGGGCTCCGTTAGATTTAGCTGGCGTAACGGGTTGGAGACCCATTAGCAAAGGGCTATAAATAGGTTGGAGGGGCTGCATGCCTCCTCATGGATTTGGGAGAGAGTTAGGGTTTGCTAGAGTCAAAAGAGGCTTTATAAGTTGGTTTTGGCTTTAGGCTTTAGTTGTTGGAGGGTTGGTGTATACAGCAAGGTGTGTCCCCTCTGTGAGTGCTCTCTTCGTAGTGTTTTCTCCCAGAGTTCTTGAGTTCATGTAGTGCTTGTAGTCTTGAGTTGGGAGAGGGAGAGGATTGAGTGGTGAATCCATTGTAATCATCCATGGTTCTAATGTCTGTGGTATCGTGACTCCTCTGTAATCCTATTGCTTCAATGAATGGAAATCTGAAGTTTTCTCCCGAGCTCCTGTTCTGTTCTTCGTTCTTCTTTTGTTGGATTTTTGAGTTTTTTGAGTTTTGAGTTCTTTGTTGCTGGGGAGTACCAAAATGGGTTGCTCTAGGTTGGGATGATGCTTCAAGATCATTTGATCAAGTTTCCCAAGAGCAAACTTCATTTAATCTCAGCTTTTACATTTTGGGATGCTCTGTTCTTCATTTTCAATTTCTAGGGTTTGAGGTATGTTCTTGTTTCCCTTTAGGAGTTGGTTTGATTTTTGGTCTGAGAAGTCCCTTGGATATTGCTAATGTTCTTGCAAAAGCTCAGAATCAAAGGACTTGGGATTATTGAGAAATTTAGTTTTGGCTCTCTCTCTCTGTAGAAGTTCGATGCTTTTTCTAGGGTTTGATGCAAATCACTGATTTCCTCTTTGAGATGGCTTGAATCTTGAGTTGTAGAGTCCATTGGCTATTTCTAATATATCTGCAAAGTCTTGTGGGCAAAGGATCAATGATTATTTTGGAATTCGAGTTTTGAGGTAACTCTCTGAATATTTTCAATCCCTAGGTCATTTCCTCATTTCTTGGTCTTCTGGAGATTTCTTTGGTTAGATTATATCCCTCTGACCTTTAGAATAGATGTGTGCATCTTTGGTTAAGGGATTTTAGCTCCAAGTATTTTATTTAGCCTTTTTGGTCTCTCCCTATTTGCTGCACTAAAAATTCAAGCTATCTGTCTGAAAATTCGGGGAGACCGGTCAGACCGGCCACAGTAGGGCGGTCAGACCGGCGCCTACTGGGCGGTCAGACCGGCCTCAGTAGGGCGATCAGACCGGCCTCCTGGTTTTTGGGAAGATCTTCTCATATCTCGACTTGTTTCTTCTATGTTCTTTTGGGTAGGGTTTCAGTAGATAATTCAGAGTTTTTGAAGCTATCATTTCTTCATAGATTTCATATCTATCGGAGGAAAGAGAGTTCAATCGTGTTGATCTTTGGAGGTTGTTTTTAAAGAAGCGACATTCACCCCTCCCCTCTGTCGCCATTTCGGTCCAACAGTTCCAAGAACAGTTACCACTTAAAATGCACAAGTTCAATTGGCACACCACATGCATACATTGTCTCCTCACGATCCTTATCTTTTTCCTGTGCTTCTCGGCTAAGATGATGCTTCACTCGGACTTATATGACACACTACGGCTACCAAGCCTCGGTCTTGCCACTGGCTGCAACAATCATCAAACACTTGCACATCAAAGTACAAGCAATCGATCTGAGTACAAATGACATGCACTTGACTTTCAATTAGCAAAATACATACATGGACTTATGCCACACCATGACTAACACAATCAAAACCACTCAACTCCAACTCAACTCCAACAAAAGTACAGAACAAACCAATGACATACAAGAGGTATAGTATAAATGTAGAGATCTGGTTCGGTACATTGAATCATTCTCAGCTGTCCAATACAGTATGTCGTGGTTACCGACCAGACAGAGAGAGAGTGTATGGTAGTGGAGAGTTAGGTGAGTAATGGCTTAGGGTCCTCTCCCCATGGCCTGTCTGTATATATATATCTATATGGGGAGCGCTTTAACAATTATACTCTTACATCCGAGTATTCCCCTTGGGGGGCACTTATGTCATTACACATGTCCCATTCTGGGCTTTGCATTCCACTAATAGGCCTGCTGGGCTTAGGTGGGGGCCACCCCTACGACAGGAGCCTCTCATGGTGAAGGGCTTCACGGGCCGAAGCCATGTTGCCGAGTCCTTTGGCCCCCTCCGTCCCTACGGCCTGTGAACTTTTTCCAACACTCGACGGAGCCTTATTGCTTGGTCAGTGTCTGCCCCGCAGCAAGGGTATAGTGGTGGTCGTGTTGGTGAAGTCCTCGCCTACTGGGCCCTGCAGTGGCGGGGGTTGAGGTTGAGGTCGAAGTCGAAGCCAGAACCGAAGTGGAAGTCGGTGTCAAGATCGAGGTCGAGGTCGAAGTCGAGGTCGAAGTGGGGGTAGCCCTCGCGCCCCGGACTTCCCGAGGCACCGGGTGGCTGCGGCTCCGCGGTCTGGTAATGCGCTTTAATGACTTCTGGAATCGCGCCGACCCCTGGGCTGGCGGGAGCAGGCGGCTGCAGCTGTACGTGCCTTTCCACTTGGGGTATGCACGTGGCGGACCCTGATTGGCGCGTCGTGGGCTGTCAGCGGTCGCACGACCGCGGCCGTTCGCCTCTTCCCTAGGAAGGCAGGACACGCGGGCGAGGTGCTATGGGAGCGTCGTGCGCCGCCCGCCCACCTACCAGTGGTTGCGTCTCCCGATCATGGGTAGCCGAAACGCTGGGCTTCCGCCGGTTGCGCTACGCTCGGGGGGCAGCTTGAACTAGCTTTATAAGGCGTCGCCAGAGTGCTGGCCACTTTAACCCGCCTTGTTTCTTTTGCTGTCCGCGCAACCCGCCTCTGCTCCTGTTGTTTTAGCGCCCTTTCTCAGAGAGGAATGGCTTCTCACGACGATCCCGCTCGCCGGCTTAGTAGCAGCGCCTCGTCCGACCGGTACGATAAGTCGCCTCCCCTGGGGGAGTACTCGTTGGTGGTGCAAGGAAGGACGCACGTCAACAAGCGGTGGGACGGCATGGAACACTCGGGAGGCTGATGCTCTCGTGTGCTGGGGCGGAGTTGCGTTACTGAAGAGGTGCTCCAGAGACTCGTCCGGGAGGGGAAGATCGTGGAGCGCGACGGGGCTCGCCTACCTGGTCTTACCGAGACGGAACCGCACCCGACGGAGGCAGAAGCTATTGTCTTCGTCGCGTTTTTTGATGCCGGGCTACAGATGCCCTCAACAATGTTCGTTGGTGAGGTCTTGCGTGCCTACGGGTTGGAGCTGGCTCAGCTGACCCCAGTGCAATAGTCCGCCTGGCTGTGTTCGCTTGGGCACTACGAACAGAAGGTCGCCGCCCTAGTGCAAGCCTGTTCGCCATTCTGCACGATGCGCGCTGCCAGCCGAAGAAACTAGGGGGGAAGTGGAGTCGAACTTCGGCAGCGTTAACTTCATAGTGAGGAAACAGTGCGCGAGGCTCTTCCCTGCGTGGGCCGCGTGGGGGAAGTGGGAGTCCGGTTTTACTACCTTATGACGAGCAAGAGCGATGCATTGTGCGGGATGGCCGATATCCTTCAACGGCTCGCGGATGTGGAGCCGATGGTGGCGACGCAGAAGCGCGGAGGCTCGCCGGTATCGCCCGCCGGTTCAACATGCGTGACCTTGCCGAAGAGTTCACCATGTACGAGGTGGTGCCGCTTTCCGGTCGGTGGCAGTACGATGTACAGGCCGTGATTCGGAGGGATGGCGTCCACCCGTTGGTGTCCTGTCTTCTAAGACCTTCTGCGCCTTGTAAGTCCTTCGACCGTTGGACGTGTGTGCGTTTGCATGGTTATGTGGGGTTTTTGTAGATAATGCTCCGCTTTCGCGTAGTGCCCCAGCTGGAACATGCAGAGCGCGTAGTCGTTGCGCTCCTTGGGCCATACTCAGCCAAGGAGCACAAGCTGAGCGAGGCCGAAGCAAGGGCGGCTAAACCGGGTGTGCGAAGTCCTGGGGATTAGCGTACTTGAGCGCACGGTACTAGTGGAGACCCCGGGCCGCCATGATGGTGATAGCGAAGTGGAGGCGCGACCCCCTCGGCACAAGGCCCGATCTAGGGCCACCACACCCAGCCCGTCGGGCGTGCCGCCGGGAGGTACCACCGAAACGGGTGGTGTGGCCAGCGCCGAGCCAGAGCTCGCCAGTTCAGGGGGGACGTTGCCCTTGATGAGGGCTTAGGTGGCGATGGGCCCTGATGCTGTTGGCCCTGGGGACGAGGCGACATCGCCTCCGACGGCAACCGAGGGTTTACCACCTGCGGCTACTACTGGGGATCTGCCGCCTACGACCGTCGCTGCTGAGGATAGGTCGCCCACCTCCCCCCGGGCGAAGCGCCCCTGGGTACAGTCGCCTCCGCTTGTGAGGGGGCGGTTTGGGGTTGATGGCGCGGTCATTGGAATTTTGGCGCCTCGTGAGGAGGTCAACGAGGCTGGGGGAGGGAGCATCGCTCCCCGAACCCACGAGGCCCCCGCGCCTTGTGTGGAAGCTGCGTGAGCACCCCCTCGTGCCTTTGTAGAGGGTGCCGAAGGTAGGGCGATTCCTTTTCCTCTCGTGACTTCGCAAAACTCTCTCCGATTTGCTCGCTCATTCCGTCGTCGACCTCAGGCGAGACGAGGTCTCCCCGACGCGGTCAAGGATCGAGCAATGGAGGTACGCGCGAGGTTTCCAACCTTGTTACACAGGAGGCGGCGTGGGTATCTGGTGCTGCGGAGGCCGCTGGGCTGAGGCCCGTCACCTCCGATTTCATCCCGCGGTCGGAGATGCTTCGCGTGCTTAGCCAGGCGGCGGAGCGCGTCGTGATAGCAGATGTGGAGGCATTGGCGACGTGCGAGGGAGACCTTCTGGCGCTTGCGTTGGGCGCCTCAGAGATAAGGGTAAGCGGTTTACGGCGCGTGCCACTGTCTGAGGTCTTTCTAACTCGTGCGGTCTTTTCCCAGAGTCTCGCCCTCAACCAAGCCTTGGAGAAGGCTCGCGTCCGCGAGCGGAGGGCGCTGCAGAATAAACTTTGTGTTGCGGACGATGCTCACGCTGCCAAGAACGAGCAGATCCGCACGCTGGAGGCCGAGAAGGCGATAATGGCTGTCGACGCGCAGGACACCGTGGCGGCGGCACGACGTGCCACGGAGGAGGTCCGACGTGCTGCGACAGAGGAACGCACCGCCCTTGTTCAGCGAATCTCCGCGCTGGAGGAAGAGAAGGCCCAGCTCGCCGCGTCCCTTGCAGAGAAGACCCAGGCCTTGGACAATGCATCCGTGGTGGCCTGGAAAGCGATGGAGTCATTGGAAGGGGCCCTCCGGGAACTTGTTGTTGACGTGCCGGAAGGCACGCATGGCCCTGAGGATTTAACGGAGACGCTTGGGCGAATCGAAGAGGGCTCGGGCCTTGCGCTCCACGGAGCCAAGGCCTTCGGTGATCACTGCGGCTTCATGGGTGCCTCCTTCGCCCTCGCCTTGCTTCACGCCCGAGGATGTGGACACGTCAGTGAGCTGGCGGCGGACTCGCAGCTGGATCTGCCAGCTGAGCCCGGAGTGATGTCTAACGCTGTCCGCTCCTCCAAGCCAGCCGCACAAAATTTCTATAACCGGATCTGGGGCCATGTTGGGGAGGACGTAGCCAAGATCACGTTGCGGCGAACCCTGCGTAAAGAGGGGGACCTCCTCCGGTGGCTCGAGGAATTTCTCCGACGTGACAGAGATGGCACGGATCAAGCGTGATTCCGGGGTTAGGTGTGTGTTGCGTCATGTACACCTCTCTGTATGGTTGCTTGGCGACTCTCTTTTGTATGCATGGAGCAGTGTCTGCCCAGTACTTTCTTGCCGCTGCCCATGATCTGATTGTAAGCGGTTAGCATGTAAGGTTCAAACTAACGCTCGGCTTCGCCAGCCCTGTGGATATTAGTGGTCGAAGCGGGCTCACGAACGCCCCGCCCTCCAGAGGACGACTGCACATAGTCGAGGTGGACGCGCGAGCGCTCCGTCCCCTACCTTTCGAAGGGGTGGCAGCGGAGCTGGCGTCTAGCTGAAGTAGACGCACGGGCGCTTCGTCCCCTACCTTTTGAAGGGGCGGCAGCGGAGCTGGCGCCTAGTTGAAGTAGACGCGCGAGTGCTCCGTAGTCGAGGTAGACTGTGAGTACTCCGTCCCGTACCTTTCGAAGGGGTGCCAATGGAGCTGACGCCTAGCCGAAGTAGACGCTCGAGCGCTCCGTCCCCTACCTTTCGAAGGGGTGGCAGCGGAGCCGCGCCTGGTCGGCAGAGGCGCGGCGCTCCTCCCCTACGTTTGAAGGGTGGCGCGAGCGGCGCCTGGTCGAAATGACGCACGGGCGCTCCGTCCCCTACCTTTCGAAGGGGTGGCAGCGGAGCTGGCGCCTAGTCGAAATAGACGCGCGAGCGCTCCGTAGTCGAGGTAGACGCGCGAACGCTCTGTCCCCTACCTTTCGAAGGGGTGGCAGCGGAGCTGGCTCCTAGCCGAAGTAGACGCTCGAGCGCTCCGTCCCCTACCTTTCAGAGGGGTGGCAGCGGAGCTGACGCCTAGTCGAAGTAGATGCGCGAGCGCTCCATCCCCTACCTTTCGAAGGGGTGGCAGTGGAGCTAGCGCCTAGTCAAAGTAGACGCGCGAGCGCTCCGTCTTATTTATACTCCGAAGAGTACGCATAGGAATAACACCTATGCGTCTGCGGAAGCACCTGCGTCTTGTTCATACTCCGTAGAGTGCGCGGGACTATCAACCGCGTCCTGTTTATACTCCAGGGAGTACGCGTAGGGAGAATGCCTGCGCATGCGCGGAAGCATCCGTGTCTTGTTTATACTCGGTAGAGTGCGTGGGGATAACATCCGCGTCTTGTTTATACTCCGTAGAGTGCGCGCAGGAGCGTCCCCCCGCTGCGTCTTATTTATACTCCGTAGAGTGCGTGCGGAGGCGGATCTCGATGCTACGTCTTATTTAGAGTCCGTAGACTACGCGCGGAGGCAAGCCTCCGCGCGTTGTGGGCGGTGAAGTTATGTGCAGAGGCGGACCTCCACAACATCTTATTTATACTCCGTAGAGTGCGTGCGGAGGCGAACCTCGACGCTACATCTTATTTAGAGTCCGTAGACTGCGCGCGGAGGCAAGCCTTTGCGCGTTGCGAGCGGTGAAGTTGCGTGCGGAGGCGGACCTCCGCAACGTCTTATTTATACTCCATAGAGTGCGTGCAGAGGCGAACCTCGATGCTACGTCTTATTTAGAGTCCGTAGACTACGCGCGGAGGCAAGCCTCCGCGCGTCGTGGGCAGTGAAGTTGCGTGCGGAGGCGGACCTCTGTGACGTCTTATTTATACTCCGTAGAGTGCGTGTAGAGGCGTCCCCCCACGCGTCTTTGTTTATACTCATGCCCATGTTTTTCACGGAGAATGCGCGCGCGAACGCGTGTCTTTGTTTATACTCATGCTCGTGTTTTTCACGGAGAGTGCGTGCGAACACGTGTCTTTGTTTATACTCATGCCCGTGTTTTTCATGGAGAGTGCGCGAACGCGTGTCTTTGTTTATACTCATGCCCGTGTTTTTCACGGAGAGTGCGCGTGTGAACGCGTGTCTTTGTTTATACTCATGCTCGTGTTTTTCACGGAGAGTGCATGCGCGAACGCGTGTCTTTGTTAATACTTATGAAGAGTGCGCGCGAAGGTAATCTTTCGCGCGCTTTTGCGGGAAAGGACAATTTTTGCAAACGGTGAACTTTATTAAATCCCCATTTGTGCGGGTGAGCGGTTACAAAGGATGAGGTATTGACCACTAACCACTTAGAGGCATGAACCGGCACAGCTGTCATTGCCCGGTGGCGAGGCGGCACGTGGTGGGAGCCTCTAGTGTCGGAGCGGTGTGCGCAGGAGCCTGGCGAGGTGCTTCCTGAAGCCGCGAGGATCCTCGCGCTTGCGCGCTCGGCCTAGGCGTAGAACCGCTGTAGCCTGTCGGCGTTCCATGTATGGTGGAACGTCTGCCCTTCCAATGTGGTGAGGCGGTACGCTCCCTTCTGAAGGGCCTCCGCGACTATGTATGGGCCTTCCCATTTGGACTCCAGCTTGCCCACTGTCTTCGCATGTAATGCCATCTTGAGGACGAGGTCCCCTGGCTGGAATTCTCACGGATATATGGAGCGATCAAGAGCGCGCACCATCTGTCGCGCATACTTTACGACGTGCTGGGTTGCGCTTGCTCGGTCTCCGTCAAGGAGGTCCAGGGACAATTGGCGCTCTTCTACTGGTGCTTGGACGAGGACCCTTCTCGAGCCGGCCTTTATTTCTTCGGGTGTTACCGCCTCATCACCAAAGAGGAGCTTGAATGGCGTGAACCCCGTCGGGCATGTGACTGTTGTGTAGAGGGACCAGAGGACGCTGTGGAGCTCGCCCGGCCATTTGCCCTTTGGCAGCCCGACAAGGCGCTTCTTGACCGTGGCGGAGATGGCCCCGTTCGCCCGTTCTACCGCTCCGTTGGACTACGGGTGTCCAACCGAGATGAACCGGAGTGTGACGCCCATGCTACCGCAGAATTCTTTGAACGGGGCTGCGTCGAACTGCAGGGCGTTATCGGCGATGACCTCCACGGCACGCCGGCGGCATATGATGTTCGCGCGAGAAGCGCGCATGGTCGCCGAGGTAATCTTGGCCAGAGCCACCGCCTCCGGCCACCTGGAGAAGTATTCCACAGCGACCACTACGAACCGCAAGTCGCCTGGAGCCCTGGGGAGCAGTCCCACCACATCGATACCCCATCATGCCATCGGCCATACTGGAGGTATGGGGTTGAGGCTCGTCGGGGGCCTGCAGATGGTTCGCCACATCCATTAGCAGCTCTGACATCGGCGGACGAGATCTTGGGCGTCGGTGGCGGTTGTCAGCCAGTAAAAACCTTGCCTAAATGCCTTGCCAACTAACGATCTCGGTGCGGATCACGAGCGCGAGGCCCGCATGAATTTCTGCAAGGAGCCGCTTTCCTTCTTCACGTGAGAGGCACCGCAGAAGCGGTGCACAGACCCCTCTTTTGTAAAGCACCCCGTCGAGCACCTGGAAGGACTGCACGGTCTGTAGGCGCCGGAGCTCGACAGGGTAGTCCGGCTCCGCGATGCCCTGTAAGAAACCAAAAATGGGTTCCCACCAATCGCCCTGCTGGGTGATCTGGTGGACGAGGGCTGCATTGCGATTGTCCTGCGCGATGGCTGCCGCTGGCAGGACTTTATAGAATGCCCCCCCGGGGGTTGGGAGCTGCTGGCTGGCGGCCTTTGCGAGGATATTGGCTTGTTCGTTGTCCGCTCGAGGGATGGCTTTCACCGTGACACCCAAAAAATACCGCTCCCTCGCTCTTACGGCTGCCAGGTACTTGGCTAGCTCCGAGTCCTTGGCTTGGTATGACTTGTCCACGTGGCCCGCTACCAGTCGCGAGTCGGTGCGGACGAGGATGCGCCGCACACCTAGCACTTTGAGCTTCGCGAGACCGAAGAGTAGCGCCTCGTACTCTGCCGTATTGTTAATGGCGGGAAATGCGAGGCGCACTGAGTACAGCAAACGGTGCCCCTCGGGTGTGGTGACGACTGCGCCGACACCCGCGCCCGCGACGCCATATGCTCCGTCAGTGTCTAGCATCCACACCGGGTCTTCGGGCTGGTGGGTAGGTTGGGCTGGAGGGGTCCACTCCGCGAGGAAGTCTGCCAGAACCTAAGACTTGATCGCTGTTCGAGAGGCATATGTCAGGGAGAATGGGGCAAGCTCGGCTGCCCATTTGCCGATTCGCCCTGTGGACTCTTTGTTGTGCAGCATCTCCGCCAGGGGGAATGAGGATGGCACCGTTATCGGATGGGCGAGGAAGTAGTGTCGCAGCTTTCTTGAGGCCATGGCCAGCGCGTAAGCGAGCTTTTTGAGCTCCGTATACCCCGTCTTGGCGCCCTGAAGAGCTTCGGAGACGAAGTACACGGGGCGCTGGAGAGCGCCCTCCTCGAGGACAAGGACGGCGCTGACCGCCGTTGCTGAGGCAGCCAGGTAGAGCAGGAGGGGAGTCTCTGGTGCCGGGGAAACTAGGGTGGGAAGACTTGCGAGGTGTTTCTTGAGGTCATCGAATGCCTTTGCGCAATCGTCATCCCAATGAAACCCGTCGCAACCACGGAGAGTCTTGAAAAATGGCAAGCCCCGCTTCGCTGCCCTAGACAAGAAGCGACTCAGAGCCGCCATGCGTCCTGCCAGCCTCTGGACCTCCCTCGTCGTCTTAGGTGGTTCCATGCCAAGGATGGCGTCGACCTTATCGGGGTTCGCCTGGATGCCTCGCCCGGATACGAGGAAGCCCAAGAGCTTACCTGCTTGTACGCCAAAAACACACTTGTCCGGGTTGAGCTTAATGCCCGCCTTCCTGAGGTTGTTGAAGGTCTCTTGGAGATCCAGAACGTGGAAGGCGAGCTGTTTGGTTTTGACTACCACGTCGTCGACGTAAGCTTCCACGTTCCTTCTGAGTTGAGCAGCCAACGCCAGTGCAACAAGGCGGGTGAATGTTGCTCCTGCGTTTTTCAAACCGAAGGGCATCCTGACAAAGCAGAAGGTCCCAACCGGCGTGATGAAGCTGGTCTTCTCTTCGTCGTCCTTGGCCATGTAAATCTGGTGGTAGCCGGAGTAAGCGTCCAGAAAGCTCATAAGCTCACATCCCGCGGTGGCGTCGACTAGCTGATCTATGCGCGGCAGTGGGTAGTCATCCTTTGGGCATGCTTTGCTGAGAGCGGTGAAGTCGATGCACATACGCTAGGTGCCACTGGTCTTCTTGACCAACACCGGATTGGCGAGCCAGTCCGGATGGTTGACTTCGCGAATCACCCCCGCCTGGAGAAGCTTCGCTACCTCCACCTTGGTCGCTTGCTGGCGATCCATGGACATACGGCGAAGCTTTTGCTTGATCGGTTTGGCGTCAGGGTGGACCGCCAGGTTGTGCTAGATGAGGGCGCGATCCACGCCCTTGATGTCCTCTGGAGACCATGCAAAGACGTCGGCGTTGCTCCGAAGGACCTGGAGCAGGTCTTGCTCCACCTCTGAACAGAGGCCTTCGCCGATGGACACGAATTGCCCCTCTGCTTGTAGGGGCACCCTTTTGACCCCACCCTCCGGGTGGGGCTTAGGCGTCCACCCTGGCGTGGACGGTGCGTCGTCCGCCTTGAGTTTGTCGGCGAGGATGTGCACCTTGCGGTGCGGATTCCTGGCTTCAGCTTCGATACGCCTAGCGAGGTCCTGGTCACCAAAAATGGTGATGATGCCCTGCGGACCTGGGAGCTTCATACACAAAAAGGCGTGGTGCGGGACCGCCTCGAGGGTCGGAGGGCGCCGGTAGAGAACAAACAGAGGGGCAGACGTTGTCATCCGAGTCTCCGCGATGGCGCCACTCGAGGGCGAGCGGAGAAACTCCGTACATAACGTACTCCTCGGTGAGGTTGCGCATATTGAAGCGGGCGGTAACTCATGTGAGTCTTCGCGCCCTTCGCCTGTCCTCGCGGGTGAGCGTTATGTTGGGCATGGCGTTAAACGCCATCGGCAGGCCCGTACACTTGAGGCCGCTACCGCTCGCCACACGGTGATAGAACCACCGTCTCGTCAATTAGACTCCACTTCTCTCGAGTGGAGTTCGCGGGAAGAGCTTCCGCATGGCGGCGCAGAATGAAGTTTCTGTTGCGAAGTTCGACAGCGTCCCATCCTTCCGCTCCTTCGGCTGGCACCGTGCATTGTGCAGGTATGCGAACATTGAAGCGCCACAAGACGCCTCGGCGCAAAGCCCAGTTGTATACAGCAAAGCGAGCCGGCGCGTTGGTCGGTTGTGCGGCTCTGGCCGAAGGTCCACAACACATCGCCAACGATCATCGTGGCCAGGATGCGGAGCCCGACATCAAAACTGATGTCCTCGCTCCTGGCGTTGTCGGCCTGGTACAGGGAGACTCGGAGACGTAGTTGACCCAAGGCCTTCAGTGGCGGGCCTCCCAGACCTTGAAGAGGGACCTCCGATGCTCTCAAACGACTCCGGGGTATCCCCATACGGTCGAGGGTCTCTGCGAACAGAATGTTGGCGGAACTTCCTCCATCGACGAGGATGCGTCTGACACACAGCCAGCGACGTCGGCCTGGATGACTAGGGGATCTTGATGGGGGAACTCCACACCCTGGGCGTCGGCTGGCGTGAATGTGATGGTGTGGTGCGACGCCCTCGGGGGTGGTCGCGCCGAGGAGATTCCTGACAAGGAGCCTCCGGAGATGACGCTCACGTGTTGGGCCCCTCCCTGGACCTCAGCATGCGGGGGGCTTCCTTGTGGTTGCTGCATGTGGACTTCTGCGTAGGTTGGCGCTTTGAAGGCTCGAACTCAGGCGGTCGTCCACCGCAACGCCATAACTACAGTGCATTCCCGCGTGATGTGGTCGCCGTAGCCATGCACCTCGCACCATCTGCCGTAATCCAGGACTTCCTACTCTGCGCGGGGTCTCTCGTCGTGGCTTCCTCTGCATTCCCCTCCCGGGCGCAGGACGCTTTGTATGGTGAGGGCACGACCGGGCTTCTGGGACCTTCGCTGGTTGCGCCGGGGCTTGCATCTGCCATTTGACAGGCTCTCCTGTGCCCCGGGGTCAACGCGCTTGGTAGCTTCTCCCGCAGGTGCTTGTTTGCATTTTGTTCTTGGGTCCTCTGCCACGCTTTCCCCTCGAGACAACGCCGCTTTGGGCGATGTGGGAGCCGTCGCCCTCGCGTCTTCGCGCATCTTCCTCTGCCCGGGCGTACTCTTCCATTTTGTCGAAGAGCTTTGCCACCGTCTTGACCGGCTTTCGCGTGTTGTATTCGGCAAGCGGACCCGAGCGAAGACCCTGTATCGCCGCATTGATGATGGTTGTCTCGTTGACATCCCTGACCTGGCAGTGTACCTTCGCGAAGCGCTTAAAGTAGTCACGGAGTTTCTCCGAGGGTTTTTGCTTGATGGCGAAGAGCTGATCTGCGTCGACGCACTTGACGTAGTTTCCCTAGAAGTTGTTGTAGAGGAGGTCGCGGATCTGCTCCCAGGCATATACGGAGCTTGGCTCGAGGGTGAAGAACTAGGAGAGCGCTACTCCCTGCAGCGCGAGAGGGAGCCCCTTCGCCTTCGTGGTGTCGTCTCCATTGGCGGCCGATAAGCGGTCTCGTATCGCACATGAACTCCCGAGGTCCGTGTCGCCTTTATACGGCGCGATGGTGCTAGGAATTTGAAGTCCTCAGCCACGCCGCTTGCTGCAAGCTGCCAAAGCGGAGACTCGGATCCACGCGGCCTTGCGGGACACGCGCGACGCCGGGGTCGCGGCTATCCGGCCCCTTCGGTGTGGGCTCCGATGCGACCACCGCTGGGGCCTGTTGGCTTCGAGTCTCTTGCATATCTTGTACGGCCCCGCGGAGATCCGCCAACTCTCGCTGGAGCGTGCCGAGGGCCGCCAGCAGAGGGTTGTCCACTGCGGGCTCGACCGGGACCGCCGACGCACCTGGACGCACCGTTGTGACAGCGACGCCCACAACCTGCAGTCCTGGGCTGCCTGCCATGGCGGCGCGGTGGACCCCGAGGGCGATGGCGGGATTGGTCGTCGCGGTGGTGGCAAAGGGGTCGGTCGTTGCGGCGATGGTGGCGGGGTCAGTCGTTGCGGTGATGGTGGCGGGATCGGTTGTCGCGGCGATGCCCGCGGTCGCCGCGCTCGCGTCGCCACCCACGCCTGCGACTACCGATGCCGAAGCCCAGGTGCTGACGCTGTACTCCGCCGCGTCCGCCTTCTTCTTCGCCGTCGTCGGTGAGGCTTTTTTCGGTGCCATCCCTCTTTGGATCGTGAGGCTTGCTCTTGTCCTCCCCACGGACGGCGCCAACTGTCGTGGTTACCAACCAGACAGAGAGAGAGTGTATGGTAGTGGAGAGTTAGGTGAGTAATGGCTTAGGGTCCTCTCCCCATGGCAGGTGCTGTATATATATCTATATGGGGAGTGCTTTTACAATTATACCCTTACATCCGAGTATTCCCCTTGGGGCACTTATGTCATTACACATGTCCCATTCTGGGCTTTGCATTCCGCTAATAGGCCTGCTGGGCTTAGGTGGGGGCCACCCCTATGACACAGTCCATTCTATAGTTCTGATGATGTTGACACCTTACATATTCGCGAGTGGTGTGTAGGAGTGGTCTTTGAGCGAGAAGGGCATACACATAATTTTAGCAGATTACAAAATCCAAATGTATATTCTATAAGCTTGTAACCAACTTTACATGCTCACAAAAGAAAAACTACCAACTATGGTACACAACATAGAAAGAGATCCACATATGAATACATAGAATAAGATTCCCTAACATTATTGTATGGTTATTATTATTTAATAAATTCCTAATAATATGTTGTATTTGATTGCTTTTCCTTTAGTAAGGAATAACCTAGTGGTTAATTTGGTGCTAAATAAAATTAATGTTGTTAAAAAAATATGATTATTTTTCCTATTGCATTTTGGGGTGATCTAGGTGAGGATTTGGAGTTTTAGTGAAGATTTGTGCTAGCTCTGATCATTTTGTGTTTTGGATTGATCTAGATGGTTTTCGTTAACATCATCTTCTCTCATCGTAACAAGTATTTCATTCACTTTGATAACATATGCATACATAGAATGAACTCCAGCGGTGAATTCCAATGGTACGTAAGCGGTGCAACTGATAGTCTAATGTGAAATTTTTAGCTCATTCAAAGAACAACTGCTCCTTCGTATATATTCATATAGCCAAACGGCGTATGCACTGCATTCCATGATTTTTCATGGGTAGTATGGAATAAACTCCGATGGCGAATTGCAATGGCACGTCAATGGTACAAGTGGAAATCCAACATAAAATTTTTAGCTCATTCAGAGAACGACTGCTCACTTGTATAGGTTGATATAGCCAAACAATGTATGCACTGCCTTCCATGAATTCTCATGTGCGGTATGGAATGTACTCTGGTAGCGAATTTCAATGGCACGTTAGTGGTACAAGTGGGAGTCTAATGTAAAACTTTTAGCTCATTTGGAGAATGACTTCTAGCTTGTATAGGTTGATATAGCCAAGCGGCGTACTGCGCCTTCCACGACTTCTCATGCATTGTACGAAATGAACTCCAGTGGTGAATTCCAATAGCATCTAATCGGTGCAACTGGGAGTCTAATCTAATGTTAAATTTTCAGCTCATTCAGAGAACAACCTCTCCTTTGTATAGATTTATATAACCAAATGGCATACGCACTGCCTTCCATGATTTTTCATGGGCAGTACAGAATGAACACCGGTGGTGAATTGCAATGGCATGTTAGTGGTATAAGTGGGAGTCCAACGTGAAATTTTTAGCTCTTTCAAAGAATGACGGCTCCCTTGTATAAGTTGATATAGCGAAACAATGTACGCACAGCCTTTCATGATTTCTCATGCGCAATATGGAATGAACTCCAACAACAAATTCAAATGATGATATAAAATTAGATGGTTGTACAAGTAATAGATAGAGTGTGCTCAAATTTCAATTGAGATAAAGCTAAAGATAGTGTACTGCATTATGTTTGAATAATGTAATTTGCCTACAAGTCAATTAGTAATAGAAATTGTGCGTGAACTATGAAGCTAACAAAATATCCAATTTTACAGTCTCTACTATTTGCTTAACATGCCCTGGTAGCCAGTTTAAATATCCAATGTAGTGTGTATTGCCTATCTGAATTTATAACGCTGCTTGTATAAATTTATAACACAACAGGGGTTTGACGTAGGGAGCCGTTTTCCACAGTCAACCGTTCAATCGTGGGTGTTAGTTTTTCTTAAAACTAAACATACAACCTTGCCCCTAACAATTTAACGGTCAGATGTGGTCGAGGTGTTAGCACCTCCGTAGGGACTGAACCATTTCTCATAAATGTAATGTAGCATGTTGCATATTTGCATTAAGGATAAATTATATCTTACAGAGCCATTTGTCACTCCAATGTTTATGGTTTTCTTTTTAACTCAACCACTGTTTTATTCAATGGAGTGGTGATCTCATTGTAATTGAAACAACACATGCATGCTACACGATAACTGATGAATCTTCTGTAAACTATTTAGACAACAACACTGAACTGCTTCTTTAGTTTCTCCTAAGATATGCATCCCTAATTCCGTGCAACTTTGCAGCCACCTCCTGCATGCTAGTGCGTTCACTTGGCGATGTCTTGGTGCAGCAAAGTCCAATATTTAGCAGAGAAAGCAGGTAGCGTACATCTTTTTCCTTATCAGCCATTGGAGTTACTTGGCAGGGGTCCAACTCTTGCAGCAGCTGGGGATCAACAATCTGCAATACCTTATCAGGGAACCAAGAATGATGCAAAATTAGAAATTACCTGGAGCAACATATCCAATGGTCCCCTTGATTGCAACTGAAGAAGTTGAGTTTGAAGCTTCAAGAAAAGTTGAGTTTGAATCACCGAGAGATGGAGCTGTGGAATCAACTTTGAATCTTGCGAGGCCAAAGTCTCCAACATGACCTGTCATATTATCATCCAGAAGAATGTTGCTAGGCTTCAGATCACAATGAACAATAGTTCCTTCGCTGTTATGGTGTAGGTACTCAAGTGCATCAGCTACATCCACCACAATGTTTATCCTTTCAGCCAGTGTAATGTGGTTTGAAGTTGAAGTATTTTCGTCATCTCGAGTTGAGTATAGTAATGCATGCAAGTCACCTCGTGACATGAACTCATACACTAAGGCTTTGAAATCATTTCCCTTAGCATCAATACTTGAGCATGCAGTAAGAATAGGAACTAGATTGCGATGCCGCACATTTCTCAAAGCATTACATTCTGCAATGAAGCTCTTTTGTGCTCCCCTTGTCTCTTGATTGAAGACTTTCACGGCAACCACATTTATGTCCTGAAAAAGTTTTCCTTGATATACAGAACTGTATCTTCCACTGCCAATTAAATTGGATGTTGAGAATCCATCTGTTGCTTTGGCAAGATCGTTATAAGAAACTTTGGGAAATTTGCTATCAAATGTGGGCAAAGAAATAGATTTTCTCTTCTGTTTTCCCCTCCAGAGAAATAAGACAGATATAACTATAGCAAGTGACACCATGCTAGCAAATGGGATCACTACTTTCAGTACAGTAGATTGCTTGTGCTTAGTTGAATTCAAAGGCGTGATGGGACATGCAAGTAGGTGTAAACTTGGTATCCCACCACAAAGAGCCTGATTTCCATCAATCCGCATGGCAGTTGCATTCCTGAAAATTCCTTTTGTTGGGACCTCACCATTAAGATGATTTAGTGACAAATCTAAGTACTCAAGAAGTTGTAGGTTACCAAGAGACGCTGGTATTGTCCTCGTTAAGTTATTGTTAGATAAGTTGAGCATTATGAGGCTCCTTATGTTGCCCAATGAAGTCGGGATGCTTCCATTGAAAATATTCCTATCCAATTTGATGTCTTCCAAATTTTCACAACTACCCAAAGTGTTAGGAATTTCTCCAGATAGTTTATTGGAATAAAGCCACAAATATATAAGCTGCTTGGCGTCGCCAATTTCAATAGGAAGTTGTCCATCTAGTTGGTTTAAGGATAAATCAATTTTTAATATTGCTGGAATTCTGAAGATCTTCTTTGGTACCCTACCATGAAGATTATTATTGGAAATACTCAATGCGTCAAGCATTTGGAGGTTTCCCAAGCTTGGGGGTATGTGTCCATCAAACTGGTTCCAGCGTAGATACAGTCCTGCCAAATGAGATAAGTTGGAAAGGGATGACGGAATGAACCCTGTAAATAGGTTGTAAGATAAACTTAGTTTCTGCAAGCTTTTGAGAGCTCCAAGCCAATTTGGAAGCACACCTGTAAATCGATTATAACCTATTTCTAAAGTAATCAGACCGGGAAGGTTTGCTATGCCGGAAGGAAAACGGCCTGATAGTTGATTTTGCCCCATATGTACATATTGGAGTTGAATGGAATTGTTCCCGAATGAATTTGGCACACGGCCTTCTAGACGATTCCCTTCTATGGAGAACATTTGTAGCTCAGTGCAATTGGCTAAGCTATTCATAAACTCCAAGTCTTGCCTGTTATGTGCATGGAGTTTATTCCACTAAAGGTTTAGCCAAGACAATTTAGTAAGTTTGCCAATAGAGCTAGGCACCACCCCGGTGAAATTATTGTTTGCTATATCAATAAGGTATAGCTCGGAAGCATTTGTCAATGAACATGGGATATGCCCACGAAAGAAGTTGCCGTCCAATTCGAACAACTGGAGATTGGGTAGAGAGTTACCGATATTGGATGGTACATCTCCGCTTAGATCATTGTAAGCAAGGCTAAATTCAACTAGAGTAGAAAGATTTAGGAGGGCTTGTGGAAACGAACCTACCAACTTATTGACACCCACAAGCAGGAATTGCAGCCCAGGCAAATTTGCAAGCTCATTTGGGATGTTGCCCTCGATACTATTATACTGAAAACTAAGCCTTTTTAGCGTTGTGATATTGGCAAGAGAAACAGGTATGGATCCAGTAAGATTATTATGTAAAAGTTGCAGCTGTTGAAGGCGATGGGGCAAATATGCAGGAATGTGTCCAACCAGATTATTGTGATCCACCATAGAACCGTGAGGCTGAACTGTTTGCAAAATCATGTATAATTCCTTGTAGTGTGTTATTACTCAAGTAGAGGGTTTGGAGGTGATGCAAGTGACCAAGAGATGAAGGGATCTCTCCAGCGAATCTATTTGTCGGTAGGAGTAAATGTTTTAGGGATGTTAGGTTTCCAAGTGAAGGAGAGATTTTCCCTACTAAACCACGATTTGCAAGATTAAGAGAAGTGACACGACGTGGAGTCTTCATCCTGCACAAGACACCTTCCCAATGGCAGAAATGTGTGCTGTCATTCCAGGACATCAAGGTTTGCTGCGGATCAAGACTGATTGCCTTCTTGAATTCAAGTAGTGACAACCGATCTGTCTCGTTTCCATATAAGAAGCTGCAGATGATGGCATGTGTACTGCAAGCCATGAGCACCAAAACGAACTGCACGATTGTAGTAACTTTCATGGTTCGCTACCTATGTAGGTTGAACTTAGATCTTCATTACATGCATAGACAAAACAAGGAAAGTTTTAGCTCCTCTATAAATGTTAGGAAATACTCTGTTCGTATCTAACTTTTAAAACTTTGACCACTAATATACACAAAAACAGATTTGCCACACAAAAAATGATATAGAATTACATATTAGATTTTGTCAAAAGCAATTCCATAACTTTATAACTATATAAAGAGAGAAATTATTAATGGTCAAATGTGTGTATCAAAGACCGTGTTGATGTTTGAAGTAATGTATTTGTAAACAGAAGGAGTATTCATCTGTGTTATGTGAACTGTGAGGTGCCTGGGGCCTTTCTTTTTCTACTTTAATTTTCCTTTCTTCAGATCATGCTTTCTGTTCATTCAGAAATGTTGAACAGAAGCGAAAATTTCCACTGCAGGCCGGATGACTACAAACTGTAGTCTTAACTAATGCAACTACCATTGAGAATAGTCTTAACCGGCGAGGAGGTCACGGCCACGGGACCAAGCGCATTTAAGAAGGAAATACTAAGGTCCTACAAAAGAAGCATGTGTTTTGTTAAATATCATCCGGATGTTTTCTTCCTAACTATCATCTAGATTTAAGGCTATTGGATTAAAAATCCAATGGCCATAAATTCTCCCTCTTCCTCCTTGAATTCTGCCTCCTCTTCCTTGAAAAATCCACCCCTACAAAACCAATGACCCTTTGATCTCTAATCCAATGATCAAAATTTTAGATGATAGTTAGAAAAAACATCTAGATGATATCTAGACACACCCAAGAAACATTGCCGAGAGCAATGCCCTGCAACCGAAAGGGTTGAGTAAATGGACTCTACAGGCAAGGTTTATGCAGCAGGGAGAAACTAGGGATTCTGTCCTTTCTGGGCTTTTCGCTTTTGTCTTTTGTCTTCTTAAAACTCGAAATAAACGGAATCGTTTTTTGAAGTGGATTTTTAAAATGGTTTCTCAAGTCTAAAATTGTGTGCGTTATCTATATTGACATTTTCATTATTAATTGCTATCTCGAAATACGTAAAAAAATCATAAATTATAGTAAAAAATATAAGCTATAACTTAAAAGAATTAGACCTATAGTCATGGCAACCATCTAGTTTTGTAAAGCTATCTAATTGTCCACGTAACTTTTGAATTCATATCCATGCAACCTTTTCCGTGAGTGTCCCAATTTCCTCAAAGTAAACGGAGAAAGCGACAGGGCTATCACTTGTCAAAAAGTAGATTCCCAGTATCCAACCAATTTTCACAAGCTATCCTATTGACGATGGCATGATGCTGTCCTAAGCACCACAATAGTTATTGACAATAATTTACGCCACTGCATCTTCCCCCTGAATCCACACATGGTTGACACACATCACAAATGCTAACGACAAGAAAAATCTAATTCACAATAAAAGTACTTCCATAGGAAATTTTTTTGAAGGCCATCAGAAACTAGATGATATATTAGAAATACTTATATTAGAAGATAGACCTAGCTATATAGTTTAACAATCTAGCTTATTTTTCTACTTCTATAGGAAAATAAACTAAATTGTTAGACCATGTGGCTAGATCTAAAATATTTGTGATGATGAATATGCAACGTAACTCAGATGCGATCATTGTCTACAGCGAGGATCGGAAGATGGATTGGTGCAAAGTCATGGTTCAGAGGGTCAAAAATGTCGAAGGAGATGACCGTGCTCGAGTTGGGGCACGTGGAGATCAAAGATAGATGATATGTATTAGAGCTACAGAGGTACGGTCCGGAGGCTAAAACACTGACAAGAGTTAAAAAAAAACACATGTTACGTAAAGGGCTTCAAGTCTCTTATTTTTTAAAATTAGATAAAAACTCGTTTGTGCTTTAGATTATAAATAGGGATAATGTTATAGGCTAAATCTAAAGCTAAATAGGTATAACTTTCGTGTGCGTCAACCAAGCACATCGGGGTCATGCCAGGAGCGCACTTCTTGTGATGGGCTTCTTTGCACGACGACTCTGGTCTTTTCTGTGGTCGTGCAAAGAAAACAGAGACCAGAGTCGTTCAGTGCAGCGTGTCTCAGCTAGAGAAAACGACGTCTTGGTTTTTCTTTATTTGCTACAGCACGCAGCATCGACAACGAAAGCGGCACCACCTGTTTTTTTTTTCCAAACTGCTACAGTAAAAGCACTATTTGCTAAGAGAGAAAATTTTATATTTTCCTTTATTTTTGTTATCTTTTTGTTTTCCTTTTTTGACAGTTAGGCAATCAAGAAGTAGAAGATTAAGAAAATGTTTCTACTGTAAATTATAATAATTTATCTCTCTAATTACCATTGATGTTCCTAGATAGTCTAGGACTATCACCCAATTTGGTGAGGCTTGATCACTAGAGCAATAGCTTATAATTATCTTCTTGACTTGAAATCTCACCAAACAAAAACCAGTACATCATGTGCTTTAGTACTTTTGCATTAGGTACTATATTCGTGGTTCCATCTACATCCAGTATCTGGCGATTTAACGCAAGAAGAATCTCAGAACGCCCACTTAGTTAGAGCAGTAACAAGCCAAAAACCCAACTATAATCCTGCAGAAAGATTTGAACGCAACTAAAAACAACATAAAAGATTTGTGCGGTCCTCCTCACCTTGTCAGGGCGGAGCCAACTTCAACCTAGAATGTGAAAAAATATCTAGTGTATAGTCTAAGTACATTTAGTCCAGTCTGGATAACATTTTCATAGTCCAACCCAGATAGCTTAGATCATTCCACTACTGAGCTCGGAGCGTAACCAAATCTTGGCTCCGCCACTGCACCTTGTGGTCCTTGTCCTGAACCACCATGGTGCAGAAAGAGACGGAGGTGGTGGAGCTCCGCCCACCGGCGACCGCCGGCGGCGGGAGGGACAAGCGGAACGAACCACCATCTTGCTGAGTGGCGCGCCTCCACAGCGAACTGTCACGTTGGGGGTCGGCGTCAGAATTCGGATCACAGAATCAACACGTTGCGAGGCCACCAAAATCGATTCTATATTTTGGATTAACAACCTCTGTATATACACTTCTTGCCACAAACAGTGATTTTGGAGAGCAACTTGCTGTTTGTCTTGTTAGATCATTTTGTTCTTGATTATCTGAATGTTGTTTCATCTACGGATGTCATATTTACACTTCTGTTTTAAATCTTCATATGGTTTTTTTACTCTCAATTGGTCGTGATTTTGGGAACATTCATTTTAACCATGCACGTTTGGAGCTAAGGAGGTTGTTCTTCGAGGCTGTTGAAGTTGATTCGACTATCTAGATGCTTACTAATGCAGTTAATGACAATGGATGTGATGTCTTGACTTCGTTGTGAGTTTTGTAACAGTATTTGCTTGGTTCCTCGAGGGTTGCACCAAATATTTAGATATCTGCTGTGGCATGTACCTTTTCTCTAATGTTTAGTAAGTAACTAAGTATGGTTGCAGCCTAGAACTGAATCCACAAAATTTTTTATAATTCGAGGGAGTCAAATACTTTCATAGCTCGATCTCGAGCTTTTTACAGCATTCTACATTATACATCCATGGCTAAAAATTTTGCTTGGTTCCTCGAGGGGATATCTCTGTGGCACTTTTCTCTAATGTTTAGTAGTAACTAAGTATGGTTGCTGAATCAAAATTTTGGGTCTCGGTCGCATTATACATCCATGGCTAAAAATTTAGGGGACTCGAGCCCCCGCGGTAGGGGCTCGAGCCCCCCCCACCGCTGGATCCGCCCCAGTTTGCAGCGAAATATTGCTGAAAGGGTCATGTTTGAACGAAATAGCCTAAAAGGGCCCATTTTGTAATTATTTTGAACATCGAAGGGTTTTTCTGCAATTATTTCGCCTGTAAAATGGTGATTTTGTTATGTCTTTTATCGGAAGGGCTCTTTTGTAGTATAGTACAGGTGTAAGGGCATTCTTGGGATTTTTCAGATAAGGTCTTTTCGTATGGTTTCTGTAGGTGGACGGGTATTCACGCGAAGCTAATTCAGTGAGGTGCTTCTTTGATAATATGTCAATAAAGATACAATTCTGGAACGGGCCACCTGCTGTTGGGCCTAGCTAGCTTAACGGACTTTTGGCTGGACTTGGACATGAGAGGATTGCATTGGATTGGAAAGTGTACGGTTTGAATTGGTTTTGGATTGGATAGTGCACCTTCCTTAGTGGGGTTTTGTATTGGTTTTCGGTGATGAGTTCAACTGTAATTTATAGTCATTTTTTTCAGTTCTTAAAAGCTATTTTCTTGATTTTTTTATATTAATTAGCTTTTAAATAGAGTGTCTTATTAAGACGGGGTCTATAGATTAATTATAGTACATATTGTAGCAATTTCATTTATATTGACCAAAACTGCACGTGAGTTTCTGTTACTCCGAACTCTTTCACACAAATAGCCTTATAGCCATATTTAAAAGCCAGTAGTCGAAACAAAAAAGAACATGTCCTATAACTTTTGGTTAAAGATGAATAGTAGTGGCTGAAAAAAGGGCTTTTCGAAGGAGGGGGCGAGCGGTGCAAAAAGTAAGAGAGAGATGCGTGCCCGTGATGGGAGCGAGAAGAGTGCGGGTGATGCACTTATGACCCCGATCTTATCCTCAGAATGAGATGGTAGCAAAAAAAGTGAAGAAGTTGTTTTAAGAAGTTAAGTATTCGTATTATTTTTAGTTTTCTAAATAAAAATAAAAATAAAAGCCAATAACCTTAGTTCGACTTGTATTGGACTTCCTATTTGGATCTGGATATCCATCCATTCCCAGTTCTGGGTGGAGCTGGACACATTGAGCATTCTTTGAGGTCGATGGGAAGCCACATCAAATTTTAATTCAATCCAAATAGCATGACGAGGTAAAAGGTCCAATTTAGAGATCGTTCCAAGTAACTTATGGTTGTAGCTTCGAATGTTGGCTGAAATTATATTATAGTAGTTGTTAGTTTCTTCTAAATCATTCAATTAAAGAAAAATAAGAGAAAAAGAAAACACCGTTATATCTTCATGGACAATGTAAAGAAAAATAAAAAGCAAAAGCAAAACATAAAAAAATTAAAGTTAGAAGCCGACGTATTCTAAGTAACTTCGACTTAAAAAGCTAAAACTAAAATTGAAACTGCTTAGAGCAGATCCTTAACCTCCTCTACTTTCACACAAATCCATATTGTACCCTCTACAACAAATGCGGTTATTGAACCACTTGATTTTGAAAACAGGCACAAGTCGCGCCCTCCACGGTGGTTTTAAAGTGTTTTTGCCATTTATGTGGCATTCCCAACTGGTTCATCGATAAATTAAATTGGGACACGCTAGAGTAGGGATAAACAGATCGAATACGGACAGATAATATTTCTACTATATTTATTTTTATTTTTTCTCGGATGCGACTACGAATACGAATACCTCGGATATGAATACAAATACGAATAATATCGATCTGAATCACGAGCAAATACGAATCGAAACAAATACGATCATGAATATTTATCGGAACATGAAAACCCCTTAAAGTATACATCCAAAACCCCTTAATACGACTAACAAGGTTATTTACGTATTTAATTGCAAAACAGAATGATTTAAACGACAATACACTAATTTAATTGGTACGCGCTATGTTTTAATCTACTGAAGGCACTTAATTTATTCTAACATGGATAATGTCTCTACCATATTTGTTTTCATTTTTTTCTCGGATGCGGATACGAATACGGATACCTCGGATACGAATACAAATATGAATAATATCGAATACAGATACGGAGCGAATACGAATCGAAACAAATACGATCATGAATATTTATCGGAACATGAAAACCCCTTAAACTAAACATCCAAAACCTTTTAATACAACTAATAAGGTTATTTACATATTTAATTACAAAACAAAATGATTTAACGGCAATACACTAATTTAATCGGTACGTGCTATGTTTTAATCTACTGAAGGCACTTAATTTATTCTAACAAAACAGAATGGTTTAAACTCTTCTAACTTTTCTGTCTCATCTCCGTTTCCTATTGCTTCCTATCCAACCGGATGAGTGGATGTCATGTTTTTCCTTTCCCTTACCTAATCTCTCTCTTTTCACTTAATCTCCCCCTCTCTCCTTGTGCACTTGGTAGAAAGGCTTCGCCAACTACTGCCTCTTCCTCTTTTCCCCATTTCTACCTTCTCTCTCTTTCTCCATTTCTTCGTCTCCTGGCTTTTCTCCATCTGAGCTCTCCCTTATCCTCTTCTTCCTCCTCCGTCTTGCCTCTCCCTATTTTTGGCTCCACCCTGCGCCAGCCCTTTGGCTCATCCCCTAGGCTGCTGCCCCTCTAGCAGTCCAGCCCGCCTAGCCCGTCCCGGTCGCTGTGCGCCTCCTCGGTCGCCTCCCGATTTCCCCGCCGCCAGCCACTCCGAGCCTAAACCCGACCATCGCCCTTGGGCTCCGGCCGCCGCTGCCTCCCGGTGCCACCTCCCTCTGCTACTTGCCCAGCTCCCCGATCGCCTGCGCGCCTCCCCTCGATCATCTCCCGATTTCCCCACCGTCGGCCACTCCAGACCCTACCCTGGCTGTCGCCCTTGGGCTCCGGCCGCTGCTGCCTCCCAGCGCCACCTCCCTCTGCTACTCGCCCGGCTCCCCGGGTGCCTGTGCGCCTCCCCTTGGTCGCCTCCCGATTTCCTCGCTGTCGGCCACTCCAGGCTCGACCCCGGCCAGAGCCCAAGCGGCCGTTGCCCTTGGGCTCTGGCCACTGCTGCCTCCCGACGCCACCTCCCTCTGCTACTCGCCCGACCCCCGACCACTGGCGTCGAGCCTCGGTCCGCCACCATCTTGATGAGAGCGTGAGTGGCCTCGGATATCCGGACTCCATCATCCTCGGATAGTTCAGGTTTGTATTCGTATTCGACGGATAGTGCGCTATCATATTCATATTCATTTCTGAAGAAAAAATATGTATTTGTTTCCGATCCGAGACTACCCAAGAAAAATCCAGTGGAATATTACGTATTCGAAAATTATCCGAATCGGTCGAAAATTATCCGATTCGTTTGCATCCCTACGCTAGAGAGGATAGAAGATAAAGAGCGAGCAGGAAGCTAGGTAATATTTTTTATATTTTTAATTAACTTGTTCAATTTGAACTTTCGTGAAAAGAGAGGAGTAAATGAATTTTTTCAAACAAAAACAATACACAATCTGAGATGCTGCCATTAAATTAAAGGTACTGCTTCGAGGATAATTCCAAGTATTAGAATTGGTTAGCAACTGCACCAATTCTAAAAGCACCAAATCTGCGGCCTTCACATGGGACAAGTATGCCACACTGGTGTTTACTCATCTTCTTCCTTGCTGCCCCAATGGTACTGTGGCTCCAACGGTGCATCTTGTCACGAGTGTTTCGAAGCTTTTCCCATAAAGGGAGGAATATATGTGAGACGAAAGTCAGGAAACTTTAGAGAATGCATGTGAATACAAAGCATGGATACACACCGATCTCGATGCAAATTGGACGGTAGATGGCGGGATAGGACATCCTATTAGGATATTTGCATTCCCCTTTTCCTATAGGTTATCCATGCGTACTGTTGGGTTAGATAACTCATATTCTATCGGGATTTGGGACTGAAATCTTGTAGATGTTGTTTGGGAGATTCATTCTAGGTCAGAATTTATATAGATAAATCCAAATTTTAAACTAAAATTTTTGACTCATTCATATGAATTTTGATCGAGAATGGATCTCCTAAACAAACCCATAAGAACTCCGATAGACGAGGCTAATCTCGTGCAATACGGCTTTGCCAATGTGATCGGTATCAAAGTCCAGGAGTGAAAGGGACACCAGTAGAGCCCAACCAGGAGCTAGCGTCCACCAGACCACTGGCCGTGAACTCCGACGCCTCACCGGGATCGGTGATCACATGGTAGCCTCCCCACCTCACCCTCCCCGACGTGTCGGACCCAGGCCCCGAGTTCTTGTATTCCCCGTAGAACGCCGTGCTCTGCGCGAACTCCGTGCCGTCCCACGGCAGCCATCCCGCCGCGTCCACCGTGCCGTCCATGTACGCCTCCATGTACACCACCCGGGAGAACTCCTTCCACGGCCGGCCGAGGTACGTCCTGAACGACGCAAGCGCCCCACCCCGGCCGAACTTGGTGGCCGCTGCCACCCGCCCGCCGTGGATGGCGAACCCCGTGCGCTCGTACCGGTCGGTGCGGCCCTGCGCGGTGACCACGGCCGGCTGGCCAGGGAGCGGGCGGCGCACGCGGAGGCTGCACTGCTGGAGCACGGCGGCCGCGTTGCCGAAGACGAAGTCGACGGTGCCGGCCACGACGCACTCCCGGTAGAACTGCCGAAGCGTGTGCGCGTAGAGCGTGTCCTGGTGGCCCTCGAAGCTGCACCGGTAGAAGGCGAGCCGGTCGGCGCTGGCGCGCAGCGCCACCGCCTGCTGGGCGCCAGAGCCTGCCGTGTTGCGGAACGTGACACCATATGCCACGAAGCCGTCGGCGTTCACGGCTTGCCCATACAAACGCGTGCATGTCAGCGTCACGAGAACATGAAAAAAAGAGCATTAATCCCTTCAATTAATTAACTAACTCGACATACCAAAAGTGGCCGAGCTGAAGGTGGTGTAGCCCTGCCGGACACTCCGGTTTCCGGTGATCACCGTCCGGCCGATGCCATCGCCGAGGAGCACCAAGTTGCTCGTCCACACTTCGATGTACTCGTTGTACACTCCGGCCTTGACATACACCACAATCCTCCTGCCAATATTGCTCTGCCGGCTCGCCGCCTCCTTGAGAGCCTCGCCGACCGTACAGAAATGGCCCGTCCCATCCTTTGCCACCACCACGTCGGCGTCGCCCGGCGTTGGCATTCCTCGCAAGAACTTATTACGGCCTTCGCCGTCGTCTCGTCGGGGCGAGTCCCGAGGTGCCACGTCACTCACCGTTTCGTGCCGGAGCGCGGTCACCGCGAGCGCGTTGGTGACGAGCCTTGACACGTTGGACAGCATGCCGGGGAAGGCCGGCCCAGGCGAGACGCTGAGCTCGGCGAAGCCGGTCGAGCACGTGTCCAGGCTGGTGCGCGCCGCGCTGAGCCAGGCGAGCATGTCCGAGGCTACAGCGTCGGCGTTCCGGGCTGCCACGGCCGTCCGGTTCAGGTGTCGGACGGCGGACGCCATGAGCTGCCGGCAGTCGGACCAGGCCGGCCCGGCACGGTCGTGGCGCGATTCCGACGGGAGCGTCTGGGTCTCGGCTAGGGCGAGCACGGCCAGGTCCATGGCCGCTTGAAGCGACATCGTGTAGTACGAGTCACACGTGCCAGTGTATGGTGTGCCGTCGCACCATCTCTGACCGTCGAATCGGAGATCAACGGCTGATATGGTGCATGGAAGGATAACGTGAAGAAAGCAGAGGATGCACAGGGCTGGAAATGATACAGACTCTCTGAGCCCCATTAATTTCTTCTGGTTTGCTGTCAAGTGATCAGGTCAGTCCATGGTCATCTTATAGGTTGTGTATACAGGTCGCATGCAAACCTGCAACGGCGTGATGACACGATTGGGTGTTATTTTAGGTTGCGGCTAATGGTTTTTAATGTATTTTTCGATATGATAGTGGATAATAAGGATATTGATGTAGATAATGTACACGATTTTAGATTCAGAAAGTTGTTTAAAAACTACTTTAAAAGATTGTTTTGTTTCGATGTTTAGTTTTTTATTTTCTAGAAAAATCAAAAACCAAAAGTAGAAGATGGACAATCTACAAGAGGGATGTTGGCGACAAAATAAACCGGTTGCTTGTAGAAATTAACCGGTTGTTCCTGACGAAAACGCAAATGCAAAGTGCACGCACGCACGGTAACGCATGCAGCTAAGCATCGTCCCGTGACTTGGCATATCCACGTGGCGCTTGTCTGCTCTGCCGTGTACTGCGCTTATCCGGCAAGGAAGGCAACCTGCAGTTGCAGTTGCACCTAAGCTTCACCCTGAAACAGGGTTGCAGATACGTGGGCATCTGATGCGATGATCTGCAAATACACAGGACAGCAAAATTTTGCTCATTTCTTCATTCTGTTTTATGACTCAAGCCTGATCTGGCCATGGGCTACAGGGACGTATATACGTGACTGTAATTGCACGAGGGCATGCATTATTCCTGCGAGGAGAGAGACGTCTGGGCAACAAAATGTTGCTCGATTGCTTGTAGAGATCAATCAACAATCAATCATTTGCTTTCTCCTCCACCGTTGATCAACAAGTACGTACTCAAGTGGATAGCTACTATGTGTTTAAACTAGTTAAACTTAACATCTAAAAAATTTCAAAAATTTTCACACATAATACATAGGGAAATATCTATTGCTCATGTCATTTATACTATATATATATATATATATATATATATATATATATATATATATATATATATATATATATATATATATATATATATATATATATATATATATATATATATATATATATATATATATATATATATATATATAATATATATATACTGAAATGGGATACTAGGGTGCCCTGCACTAAGTCTCCCTGCCTTTAGATTGCTTTTAGATACGTACAAGTGCAAATGTGCAATGATATATAATATCAGAATGAAAAATCTTAATCATGGTGCCTCTGTTATTTATACTATATATATGTATATATGTGTTTGTATGCATACATGTACGTACGTATATATGTACGTATGGGCTTGCAGTTGCCAGGGTCACCACTACCCATCTCACATGGCCCCACGCCCATGCCATTCTTGAATCAGGCCACCGCCATCGTGCGGGCTGGCCCCTCGTGCACTTGGCCATGCACTATGCCGTTTTGCAAGAGCCCGCATGGCCGCACCGACCCCACCATCCACCGTCGGGCGCCATCTCCCACCTAGCCTAGCCCCACATGAATTTTGGACGTTTCTACCACTGTTGATACCCTAAAATTCCAAAAATAGCCACGCTGAAAACACAATTCCAAAAATAGCCCCCAAACGACCGCACGATTAACGGCAACGCGACACGTGTCCAGTGGTGCGGCCGGGAGCGCACCACACTGAGTGGTGCGGTCCCGACCGCACCACACCCCGCCGACGTGCCGTACGGTGCGCAAGCACCACCACTCCCTAATGGTGCACCACTCCGCACCACTCCGCCGGGTCCCACCCCGGTTAGGGTTTGCACGGTAGGATTTTAATTCAAGTTATTTTTGTATACATTTGTAAAGATAATTTTTAAATAAAAATTTATGTGTATATATGAAATGATGTGTGAAAAATATGAATTTGAAGTGGAGTCCACTTTCTTGCTTGTGTAATTAGTTGTGCAATTTTGAAAATTAAAAATATTGGTTGGTAGAGTCTGAACGAAATTTGTGTGAAGTAACGATTAGTGTTTTTGTGATTTTCCTATATTGCTGACCGTGAAAAATGTGTTGAAGTGACAATAACAAATTTCGATCATGGTATATTGTTTTATTGGAAGCAATTTAAAGAAAAATTTTTCGAGCACAAATGTGATATGAACAATTGGAGGAAATGAAGGAAAGTGATATTGAACATGTATGATTATAAGTTTTGTTAATTTTGTAGTTGTGAATCGAAAAAATTTGAAAAATTGTAAAACAAGTTTATGTTGATTATATGTTGTAGATGCATAAAAATTTGGGTAAAATTTTTTAGGAGCGATTGTGCGTAGAACGATCGATATATAAAGTGGTAAGTGACTTTTAGGGTTTGGTATGTTTTAAGGGTTTGCAATCCGCATCATGTTTGTATGTTTTGTCAATTTTGTAGTTATAAACTGCGTAAAAATAAGATAAAGTTGTAATAGAAGTTTATCTTCAATATAAGTTGTAGATGCATAAAAAATTTGGGTACATTTTTTTAGGAACGATTCGATACATAAAGCGGTAAGTGATGTGACCAGTGGCATGTGGCATGTGTGGAACTCTGTACTTCTAATGTTCAGATTCCACCACTAGTCCTAACATGCATGCCTTAGGGGAAATAACTTGCTAGGTCTATTACATCATGGAATGCGAAAATACGAGATATTAAACTTCATAATACAGTTGGGAGTAACATGCCGCGTAGATTTTTATAACATGCATAACATATAGCATGATATGCGACTAACCCACCCAACTGCCAGACGACCTCTTGTGTGGACCGGGGCCACTTTCCCTTCCTTGCCCGCTCGGCATTGAACTCCTCTCCGGCCTCTTTTGCCTTAGCCGCAATTTCCCTCTTTCTCTCGCGCTCCATCTCGCGAGCCTCCCGCTCCGTACGCGTGCACGCTTCAAGATGAGCTTGCGTCTCGCGCTGTATACGCAGGGTGTGCTCGTGCTTGCGGCGCTCCTCCTCCAGCAACTCCTTCTCCTTTGTGACATTCCACTCCTCGAAGTCAAGGGTCCATTGGTCCTCAGGGTGGATCTCAAGATCGATCCATTTGCGGTAGCCACACAGGGGCTCCGGAGACTGTAAATACATTGGAGATATTGTTAGTGCGTGCTGTGAAGGAGACAAGGTAGGGGAAAATGGTGCATGTGGTCGCTGCCCGCCGATAGGTTGCGGTGTCAAAGCGGCGGTTGGGGTAGTCATCGAGTAGTTTGCGCAACCCGATGCGCATACCTAGACTGATGCGGTGCTTAGACTTGAAGAACTTGCACACGTCCCCGCACCAACAAAGGGGAGGTGTCTCCCCCTCAGGTGGTAGTTGTGGCGAACGCTCGGTGGGGACGTCCGGGATTGGGTTGTTGCTACGCGGGCGCTCTGGGGGGGACCTTTCATCGTAGCACGATGGGCTTGTTCTTCCCGGGCCTGTATCGCCCTTATTTTCTCATCGCGGGCCGCAGCTAACCGTGCTATGTCACGGGTCTCCTTCCAATCCTTCACCATCTTGTCCCATTGCTTCGTCTTGCCTTTGTCCATCCCGGTTGGGTGAGGGTGAGGGAAGCGCGATGTAGTATGGGGTTTGGATGGGCAATGTTCGCTGGGAAATGGAATGCATACGAATTTATAGGGGCTGTTTTGGTCTCTACTCGTACGTCTAAAGCTGGTCCGCGTGGTGGTAGCAGTGAGTAAAGATGGGAGTGTTGCGGTATCACTGAAAAAGGTCCCGTTTTGTATACGAACTCTGAGCAAAGCTGCCCTGAATTGTCATCTCACTGAGCAAAGCTGACCTCTTGTTGTCATGTCACTGAGAACAGATGCCCTCTTTAGTACTGCCACTGCCCAAAGCTGGCATGTTTTGTCGTCGCACTGAGTAAAGCTGGGCCGTTTTGTCATGTCACTGCGCAAAGCTGGCATCTTTTGTCATCTCACTGAGCAAAGCTGCCCCGTTTTATCATGTCACTGCGCAAAGCTGGCATCTTTTGTCATCTCACTGAGTAAAGCTGCCCGTTATGTCTTGTCTCTGGGCAAAGCTGGCATCTTTTGTCATCTCACTGAGCAAAGCTGCCCCGTTTTATCATGTCACTGCGCAAAGCTGGCATCTTTTGTCATCTCACTGAGTAAAGCTGCCCGTTATGTCTTGTCTCTGCGCAAAGCTGGCATCTTTTGTCATCTCACTGAGCAAAGCTGCCCCGTTATGTCATGTATCTGCCCAAAGCTGGCATCTTTTGTCATCTCACTGCCCAAAGCTGGCATCTTTTAGTCATCTCACTGAGCAAAGCCGGCATATTTTGTCATTTCACTCCGAAAAGCTGTCCTGTGTCATCTCTTTGAACAAAGCTGCCCCGTGTTGTCATGTCTCTGAGCAAAGATGGCCTCTTTTGTCATTTCACTGCGAAAGCAGACTTGTGCTGTCATCTCTCAGAGCAAAGATGCAGCAAGATGTCTCCTTTGGTATAAGTAGCACGGTTGGGGTCCCAGCAATTCTTCAGTCGAACAAAGAAGTACCCTGTCTTTCGTGCTTGAACAAACCATGTCGGAAGCCGAGGGGCCAGTGGGATTTGGGTCACCGGGACGACATTCCCTTAGAAAGGAGGGATATGTTCGGTCCACGATGCGATTGATGCCAAGTCGGCGTGCTCAACCAGCGTGGCGAAATGCAGCACAATGAGTGCGCGGTCGTGCAGATCTTGGATTCCCGAACGATGGCGGGCGACGTTTCTTCACGCTCACGCTCCGGTACAATTTAGTAGTTTTACTTTTTGTACTGCGTGCGGACCCGAAGTTTACCGTCCTTATTTTTGCAGATGGCAAATCGACTTCTCCCGCTGGATCGACCCTCCTCATGAGCGGTATGTTGATCGTTATGTGGATACATTGTGGGCTCGAATATGGGACTTGGAGTACCGAATGGAGAGTCTCACCGAGGAGAACAACGACCTCCGCGAACGGATGCAACGCGAGGGGCAATGAGGAGGTCGTGAATATAGGAAGCTCTTATGATCCCACATGTTGTCGCGCGAACCCGAGCTGCATATGTGCATGCCACTACCACGACGGCCACCACGTCCGAGACGGCCCCTCGGCAATTCTCCATGTGGGTGCCACGAGGCTCGTTTGGCATGTAGGTAACGAGGTTATGGTTGTGTCGTATTTTAGTTCATGTATGTGTTGGCTGTACTACTTTCCGTAAATTGTTGGGTGTACTACTTTCCATAAATTATGTATGTGCAATGTATGTGTTGTAAGTGCGTGACGCCTTCATGTTATGTGGCCTCTTTCCGTAACGATGTAATGTGCAACGTTGTTAAGCATGCGATGGATTGGTGGTTATCTTCGTGGAGTTGTTATCACAAGTCCCAAAAAATGCAATACTGAGCAAAGATGCCTCATTTTGTCATCCCACTGGGCAAAGGTGGCATGTTTTGTCATGTGAATGCGGAAAGCTGGCCTCTTTTGTCATGTCACTTCAGAAAGCTGGCCCGTTTTGTCAAGTCACTGGGCAAAGCTGCCCCGTTTTGTCATATCACTGGGCAAAGCTGCCCTCTTTTTTCATGTCACTGCGGAAAGCTGGCCCGTTTTGTCATATCACTAAGCAAAGGTGCCCCTTTATGTGCGTGTATGAATTGTGCTGTCTGTGTTCTTTGTGCGTGAGGCTGCCCCCCCAGACAGCCTATAAAACGGAGCCATCCCTCACATACTCCCTTGCCATGTTATCAGTCACCTCCTGAGTTAGTTGTTCACAAGCAGTGTAGTTTTCTTTCGTGCTCACTCCCCGGACTAGGCAATGAGTCACCAAGACGTCTTCATGGGCACCGACGGTGATGTGCCCAAATTGCAACACCTTGGTTAGGCGTAGGACATCACGGCACGGCGCGAATCTCGGCGACACTACTACAAGTGCCCCCATCACTCGGTGAGTCGATTGTTTGGGTTCATTGAAATCGTGGTGGTATGTTTAAAAATTTCTTGTCATGGAATCGCAGGAAGCTCATGGTGGTTGCCAGTGCAGGTGTGGGAGGATGAAATGGGCAATAGGATCGCCAATGTTCGCCATGACAGAGTTGTCGTGGGGTTGCGACCCGTCGGGATGCGCATCGTTTGGACAGACTCGAGTGGAAGATAAATTTAATGTTGTGTGCTATTTTGTTTCTTGTGATTATTGTTATCCTCAAGTTGTAGTGCTGGAGGTTCTCCTCGTGTATGTTGCTAATGTTTTATGCTATGTTGTCGTCAAGTTATTTTGGTAATGTGTTAAGTACGGTTGTGTTGTATTTTAGTTGTTTTGTTCGTTCGTGTGTTGGTGGTTGTAATACTTGCTACATTTCATGTACGTGCAATGTATGTGTTGTTTCATGTTGTCATTGCCTGAGGCCTTCGTATTATGTGGGTTGTACGGTGTTGTCATCTCTCAGTTGGTTGTATGGCGTAGTAAATCAAAGAACTTAGAACAACCCTTTATATCTGAAACCATATTTGAACATCAAACCATCAAGCACTTGAAAAACATCACAAAAATTACAACACCCAATTACAAAAATTAATTTATCATCTAAATCGCGCCGCCTCGGACGACATATCGATCCTCAGAGAAGGTGAACTGCTAGGGGCGCGGTGCATCTCGAAGGTCGTCTGCGCGAGTCTGCGTCGGAGGCGGTGGTGGGTGCATCTCTGTGGGAGTGCCATTGCTGGCCTATAATAGAGCTCACCAATCGGCGGAGGGTCTACGCCTGCAATGGAAAATACAAAAAAGTTTATAATCATTATTTGTATCATGTGGTATGTTCACTACATGCGTACATACCGGTGCATACGGCTGTTGGAATGACGATGACGCTGCGAATTCACCCATGTACTCCTGCGCCGTGTAACCTTGGTACGTCTGCCCGAACCACTTGTACTGCCGTTGCGTGTCTGCTCGGGTGGACTGACCGCCAGGCGCATATGTCGCTATCTGCTGGGGTGTCTCAGGGTCGCTATCTGTACGCTCGTCCGCCGCCCTGCAGGATGACGACGGCTGTAGTAACGTGCTATCCCGCAATCGCTGCAAGGAAAACGTGTGTTACGAATAAATGGCAATCGAGTGGACAAACGAACTGATGGCAAATGTCGTACCGCTGGTCCAAAAGGCTGTGAGGACGAGGGAGCGCAGCTGGGATGACCTCCGGACAGCGACGGACGACCGCCGGACAGCGATGGACGACCGCCGGACAGCGACGGACGACCGCCGGACATCGACGGACGTGCGCCGGACTGCGACGGACGACCGCCGGACTGCGATGGACGACCACCGTACAGCGACGGACGTGCTGAAGGTGGTGCCGACGGCGGCGCTGAAGGCTTCTCTCTGCGGACGCGTCGTGCATGGACATCATCCCGGTGCTGACTACAGCTCATGGCCTTGATCGCATTCCTGAGGTCATTGAAGATGCTACGCGCCGAAGCAAGAACCCGGTTGCCGCCCTCCCATGCTGCGCAAAGATCGAAAAGCCTCGTTCTCGGCCACGACGCATATGCTCGCATCAGCGTAAACAGCAAATGAGTTAAAACGCGCATGCGTAAAGAAACAATGAGTACAAGCGTCTCGCAGGTGCACGCATCGCCTCGTCAAGGCGTCTTTGCTCGATGACGATGCAGGCGGCTGTATGGCATCTTCGTGCGCGACCTCAAGGGCGGGGTGGGGCGGGCCGAGTAATCTTGCTGCGGGTGCGTGGAATGTACCACTCTAGGTACACACCGTATGTGGCGATGTCGTGTGGCCTAGTCTCAGCCACAACCTCTGTGCTCGCTGAGTCACGCCACAGGTCTGTCCACGGCCGCTGTGTGGCTGTCCAGTCGTCACCATGGTGCCCTCTTCTTGTTTGCCTACAAGTTAGTGCACATATTGTACAATTAGTATTATCAACACATTACTACCTTGCGTACAGTTACCGTGCAATGGCTTACCGGTGGGCCTTCGGTAGTAGTGCCCGTCCTGGGAGGGGTGGCACGTGCTGGTGGAGGTGAAACTGCCTCATCACTCTCTGCGGGTTGTACGGTTCGACAAAGTGCGCAAAGACGAGGTGACAGGTCGTCAACCAGTACGTTTGGTCTTGGTGGCACTGAGATGACAACCCGTAGGGGGCAATGAGCTGAATGAACCCTGCATCCCATGGGAACCAGACTATGTCGTTGTCAGGAAGCCGCTCGAAATCGTCATGGAAATCTGGGTACACACGCCTCGCTCTGTCCTTAGCCCATCGCAGCTGACCATGTGTCCAACGAGTCCCCATAGTCGGCCCATCTATGGGGTCATCGCCACCAGCCAGACCGTACAACTCCGGGACGAGGTCGTAGGGTGCACGGGCCTCTCGATCTTAGGCCTCCCAACCGTGAAGTGCTCCCAAGACCGATCTGCGCAGAGCACATAGCACGCCGCCAAGACCGGCTCGGCCTCCTCGATCTGACGACAGCATCACACAAGCCTCGATGCGTGGCACTAAGGACCGCTGATCCCGGTGTCTTCGCGGCACCTCGCCGGCAAGGCATCCGCCAAGGACTCGGCAAGGTGTATGTACGTCGGATGCACGGAGACTCCAGTGGTCGTAGGAAACAAGACCCATCCGAACAAAAAAAGAATGTATGCCATGAGGTGCGTCCGCACGACCCCCTCATGAACGTCCTCAGGGCAGGTCATGAACTCTCGTAGCCACGAGTGTGGCACACCAGACATGTTGTCTGGGATCGGGATACCGAATCGGGCACCCAAGGCGGCCTTCCAATGCGCCGCCACGGGGTGGTACTCTTCTGCACCACGGATGGGTAGACTCATCGGCATGGACACGTCCTGAAGTGTAATAGTCATCTCGCCCCACCGGAAGTGGAAGGTGTGAGTCTCCGGTCTCCAACGATCCACGAGTGCGGACAGCAACGCCGCATCGAACTGCAACGAATACGGAACATCCAGCATGCGAGCAAGGGGCAAAAGACCGGTGTCTCGCAGCGGCGGATGTATCGCTCGTCTAGAGGCGCGTGCTCGGGGGGCCCTAAGGGCGAAACACGGAGGGCCATCGGCATTGATGCCCACGCGTGCATCGGTGGCGGTCATCCCAACGGGCCTCAAGCAACTCGTCGCCATCTCCTGCCGATGATTAAAAACAAGTCGATGCAGCGATGTCATGAGAATATGCAACATACATAATTTATGCGTAATGATAATACATCGTGAAATAAATGACAACAAAACATGAACAAACGCAATTTGCATCGAACGACAACAAATGATAACGAAATATCGAATAAGTCACAACATAACATAATCTGCAAGAAATGACTCAAACAAATTGTACACGGAAATAATTTGGTCGATACATTCAGCATAGGTTACGGGATGCACGATCCTGTGCTCGCATCACAACAAAGACCGCTATAGTTACAAAACACGAAGCGGCGATGCACAATGACGATCCATGTGCTGCATACTATGGAGCGTTACTTGATGTCGGCTGTTTGGGCACCGCCTAAATGAATGGCCAACCGTCTTGCATAGTTCGCACTTCGCCGCGAACCCGATCCCCACGCGGCTATCATCCATGTCGTTACAAATGCGACGGCTCTGTCTTCGCCCACGGCGGCGTGCTTGATGCATCGTTCGGCACCCACTTGATCTGCCTCGGCGAGCTCCCTATAATGCATGTCCACCCGTCATTTAATGGAACTCCGTGCTCCGTGTTTCAAACAGTGCTTCATGTCATAGTACCTTGAGATGTAATGCGTGGCGCTGGTTCCATAACGCGCATGCCGCGTACACGTGGGAGCATGGCTTGTGTAGAAGCTCGGCTTGTTGCATGTGCAAGACGCTCTGTCGACAATCGTGCACACACGCTTACGATCCTCTAGCCTGCCCCATCATGTACCTCTGCGAGACGAACCTCAAACTTCCTCCGTAAGCCATCCATGGTCCGAGCAATATGCGAACGAGCCTTCTCCATCTTCTTGTCCATGTAGGCCCGCTACCTCGGAGAATTCTTTGCCTTCGTCCATATGCCGCTTCGCCATCATGGCTCTATTGACAAAGTATCCTATTGAACGGTTCCAGGTCTCTTCAATGATTGCAGTGATAGGTAGGGATCTCACGCCCTTTAGAACACCATTGTACACCTCGGACATGTTTGTCGTCATGATTCCGTACCTTGCTCGCGGTGTCATGCGAAGAGAGACCACATCTCCGTGTTAGGTGCATTGGACTGCACCCATTGTGTGAACTCCCCAAGTCTCGTGGAGCCTCCCTCCACGGCCCCCGCTTCAGCCTGCTCAAGACGCCTAACATGCCTGCTGGTCTCCTGATCAAGGTGGCTCCACAGGGCATTGAACTTCGTCTTCTGGTTCTGCATACAAAGTTTTTTAAACATCTTCATTAGTTCCTTGCTATGGAACCTTCTGTGGAAGTTTGCCGCAAGATGCCTCATGCACCACCGGTTCTTCATGTCATTCCACTGTACGGAGGTCGTGTCCGTTCGCATCGTTCCCATTGCGAGCAAGCTCGCATTGCGATGCGAGATAACACACACATCGGGCCGATCTTGTACAACGGCCTGCTTCACATTGACAAGGAACCACAGCTAGCTTTCCGTACTCTCATTCTCTACTATTGCAAATGCCACTGAGATAATCGGTCATTTGCGTCACGCAACCGCGGTCGATTGTACCCTTGTATTTGCGGATAGGAATGTGTCGTCCATCGTTAGCACCGGGCGGCACCATTTGAAGCCTTCTATTGCCCGATGGAAGGCCCGAACACTCACAAGCACAAAACAATTCGGCCCTTCCGTCTCATGAACCCGCCGCACTTGTTAATGAGCGTGCACGGTTTGATGCTGCAATCGACACAACAATCTCGGGACCAGATCATATGCCTCCTCATATGTCCCGAACATACTCCGCAGCACCTTCGCTTCCCCGCCACACCTTCTTGTAGCTCACAAAGAAACCCCACCGTGTTCGCTACCTCCGCCATGAGAACCTTGGGAGTAATGGATACATTTGCAACCACAAGATGCCTTATCACCTCTCCAACATATGACGACGTCATGTTGCGGTGCCGATGTAGTGGCGCCGCAAGCTCACAAGTGTGATCGTTCAGCACCGTTATCCGAAGTCCGTGGCGCGCCTCAACCGTGCACGGACCTTGCGAGGGCGGGAGCCGTCCACACACTTCACAATGTAGGTGTCGGGGTTGGACTGTGCACCCGATATGTCCGATCGATGTTGACGGCGTGCGTGGCAATAGCTTGTCGTGCGGCACTCTTGTTACGGAAGCTCGCCTACAACGAAGTCGCCTTCATTGAATCCCCACTCGCCTCCTCCGCCTGTGGCGAGAACTAGGGATTCCGCCGCGATGTCGTCCAACTGGGCGGCACGTAACGCACCCTCCGTGGTTACAACACCACCTACCACACCTCCCGCTGTAGGTTCCCCTTCTTCCTCCTCTCCTGAACTCTCTGTTTCCACATCGTCCTCCTCCTCACTTTCCTGCACCTGGTTCTCAAGGTACTCGTGACAGTCAACACGCGCGGCCCACCACCTCTTGGCACCTTCGTTCGGCTGAAAATTCTCCGCGCGCCTCCGCAGGTCCCCATCTCCTATTGACTCATAGCCTCCTTCTCCTTCATCAGCATCTTCATGACCGCCGGAGAGTAATGCACGCTCTACATCTCCGCCAGCACCACTAGAGCCACCCATAGCGGATGATTCTGTCCTCTCCACGAATTGAACATACACCATTGGCCTGGCATATATCAATGCGTCTGGGTTGCACACGACCTCCATGTAGTTCGCCCATGAAGCGTCGCTCGTCACCTTTATAAGTTGCCACACTGTCTCCCCTGCAGCACCTCCAACTGTGGCATACACTGCCTCGATCCGTAATTTGTTCCTTGCGGTGTCCCGATCGAATCCGGAACGCACGCATCTCCGTAGCTCCAACAGGCTCATGGTGTTCAGATTGCGTGCCCGGATCACAATCCGGTCACAATTATTCAGGTCTGCCCCGTACGGCCCGTCCCGTACGAGACCACTTCCATAGAACACGAACAAGTCTTGGATGTCACCCATGGCGTACCTAACATAATCCCAAACTGAACCCTCTTAGTATATATCACAGGCAACAACTGTACCATCACACATAACCTACTGCGTACCACATACAAGCGTACCATTTATGGAGTGCGCTAACAAATTTCTATATAAATCAAATTACTAATGTAATGCACTTTTTTCCAATTTCTATTCTACAAATCTTAATTACATGCTACATATATTACAATTTTTCAACTTCATAGAGTCTAATTTATTTTTAACTTCTCATTGTATTTTTTTACTTTATTTGCAGAGCGCGCTAACACATTAAATTCAAATTTTACTGCAAATCAAATTACATTTTTTGTAATTTCACTCCTATTTTGTATTATTATTCTACTAATTAAATCACTAATGGAGCAACTCATTTTTCATCATTTCTTACTTACGATTTCTTACATCGATCAAATAACTACATTTTTTGCCAATCTGTTAAATCCTCTACATTTCTAGTACTACTTCCTCTACATTTCTAGTACTACCCAACAATGTACCATCATATATGCAATGTTACACTTTAACATAGATTTTTTAACGAACATGCACAAAGAAGATCTAATATTATTCAGTGATTTTGGCTACAAGAATGAATACATGTTAATACAAACAGTAGCTACGCAAGTGGCCTTTCCTACTAGCTATGTGCTTCACAATGATATCATTTAAATGTTGGTACAATCCAGTCAACTTTTTATAAAATTTACGGTCCACAAGAGCAGTACAAAATTCTTCACATAAAACATAAATTACAGTACACTACAACTACAAATATTTTACAAAAAAAATGCAATACACTACAATCACAAACAACTACAAACATTTTACATTACAGTGGACAACAACAGTACATAATTTCTTCACATAAAATTAAAAATACAACACGATAATTACATAAAATACAACAAGATAACTACAACCATTTAACATTACAGTAGACATATGGAGACCGTTTACAGAACGTTTACGCTAATTACCGGCTAATTACTATGATTAAATTACAGACGCATGGAGATGATATTTACCTTTTCTTGAAGCTCACGAGACGATCTACAACTTTCTCACTTGCGAAAACTTCAGATCCCTTCTAAAATTACTCCAAATGCCGTGTAAAGCCTCTATTGCTCCCTCTCTTGCTCTTCTTCACTATCTGCTCCCTCCCTCGCTTGCTGCGTCTCTAGCTAGTGCAAATGCAAAAACGTTGATTCCAGACGCAGGGTCTTCCTTTTATCCCAATATTCACAGCGCTCGCAGTAGGGGCTGGCTCTCTACGTATTGACACATTGCATGCACGGTATAAAGAAATGCAGCACGGACGGAGGAATCTTGCATGCAGCACGGGCGGGCGGGCGAAATGAGCTGCTTTCGGCCGGTGATGGGACTTGGCAGTGTGGTGCGCCCGGGGGCCGCACCATCTGCGGTGTGGTGCGCCCGGGGAGCGCACCATTTGCCCGGATGTGACGCCCGCCGAGTGGTGCGGTCGGGGACCGCACCACTCACGTGTGGTGCGCTCCCCGGCCGCACCACATGCCACGTGTCGCGTTGCCGTTAATCGTGCGGTCGTTTGGGGGCTATTTTTGGAATTGTGTTTTCAGCGCGGCTATTTTTGGAATTTTGGGGTATCAACAGTGCTAGAAACGTCCAAAATTCGCCCCACATCGCCGTCTCCACCGCTGCTCACTGACAGAGCTGTCGCACCTCTGTCCGCGTGAGCAGTGCTTTGGAGCCAGTAGGGAGCCATGCTTTGGAAAGAGAAGGAAGAATGATGCGAAGGAGTCATATGCAAGCCTTGTAAGAAAAACGTGGTATGTATAGCAATTCGACTAGGATAGAAAAGGTTGCCGGGTGGTGTCCTGGCGCATCTGAGCAGATGTATCGTTAAGGGGTTATATGAGAGAGTCAAGAGGGACAGTTCGAGGGAGAATGTGAGAGGTGGATAAGCAGTTTCTCCACTCCCACACGCTCATTTTTCCTGGAGGGGCTCATGTGAGCGCATGGGACGATCGTTTGGCTGCGCGTGGTAAAGAGAGAGATGGGAGGGACATGAGATGGATGTCCCAGATCATATATCGGTGTTAGATCGGATGACTACAAAGGTAGGAGGGGAGAACAGACTATTGGAGGGGGCCGGTCTAATTGGTGGCCGGTCTGATTATCTTCTCTGGCCGGTCAGACTATCAGGTCTATTGGAACTTCAAAAAAACTGAAAATATATAAATTCTAAATTTTCACTCTCATATACTAGAAATAGTTCATCACTGTCGTCTCCACCTCAGGCTTCTCCTTGCCGATGTTGATGAAGACAATCAATCGCAATCGCACGCAAAGAAAAAACCCAATGAGCTTCAGATTTTGGTGCTGCCCGGATGTAGCTTTTCTCATGATTCTATTGCTCTAAAATAGGTACAAATATGACTACAAAATGGATTACAAAACCAAGACAGAAACGGATTACAAAACCGTGTCCTTGACCTCCACGATACGCATGCGCTTTGGACTCTTCACGCGCCGTGTATTCAGAAACTGAAAAACGTAAACAGTCTGAACTCTTCAAACCAAAACAGAAACCTGAAAATGAGCTAGATTATCCAACAGTCTCCCCCTAATTCTTGCTCGGTTCACTTGACCTTAACGACGCCAATCTTCTCGCGCAATTCACAGAACTTGGCGCGTCCGAGTGACTTAGTCAGAATGTCAGCGAGCTGCTCCTGAGAACTCGTGAAATCCAAGCATATCTTCCTGTTGTCCAGACATTCACGGATGAAGTGAAATTTAGTATCGATATGCTTACTTCTATCGTGTAGGACAGGATTCTTACTTAAGGCAATCGCAGACATGTTATCCATCTTCAATTGTGGCGGCTGGAGCTTGATGCCGATCACGTCGTCCAGCAGCCGCGAGAGCCACACTGCTTGGCATGCTGCTGCCGCGCCCGCGATGTATTACGCTTCGCAGGAGGAGAGCGCTACCACCTTTTGCTTCTGGGGTTGCCAAGAGATTGGCATTTCACCGAGAAAGAAAATGATCCCGGTTGTGCTCTTCCTGTCATCCACATCTCCCCCCAAGTCGTTGTAGCCCGTCAGGTGAATGTCGCCGCTCGAGCGCTTGGAGTAGATGATGCCGTAGTCAATCGTACCGGAGGTGTACCGGAGCAAATGCTTGACGGCGACGAGGTGCTCCTGCTGTGGTTTCTCCATGAATCTGCTCACGTAGCCCACGGCAAAAGTGATGTCGGGTCGTGTATGCACCAGGTACCGCAAACTTCCCACCAAGCTGCGATACATCGTTGCGTCCACCTCCAGCGTAGCACTGTTCTTGGACAGCTTCAGACGCACCTCCATGGGCGTCTGGCACGCGTTGCATCCTTCAAGCTGTGCCTTTTCATGTAGCTTGCGTGCATATGCCGCCTGGCACAGTGTGACGGCATCCCAGCTCTGCTTCACCTCGATCCCGAGGTAGTATGAGAGCAACCCCAGGTCGCTCATGCGGAAGAGTCGACGCATCTCGCCCTTGAACGTGACGTCGCGATGCCCCTTGTGTACATGCTGTGCTCGCTGGCGCACCGGGTGAAGCCGAGGTCGTGAAGGCTGCTATCGAGCTTCACATTCCACGCGCGAGGTGCTTAACGAAGTCCGCACAAAGCTTTTCGTAGCCTTAGCACCTTCTCTTCATGCCCAGCCGCAATGAAGCCTGGTGATTGCCAAACATACACCTCCTCGCTCAGTTCGCCATTGAGAAACACCGACTTGACATCCATGTGATGCACAAGCCAACCTTCCCAAGCTGCCACAGTGAGCAGCATCCGGACCGACTCCATCCGAGCAACGGGCGCGAAGACCTCATCGTAGTCGATCCCCTGTTGCTGGATGTAGCCTTTCGCCACGAGTCTCGCCTTGTGTTTGACGATGGCCCCCCGTTCGTCGCGCTTCAGTTTAAAGACCCATTTTAAGTCGATTGGACGGTGTCCTGAAGGCAAGTCGACGAGTGTCCACGTACTATTCTGCTCGATCGACGCCATCTCCTCAATCATTGCCTTCCGCCAGCACTCCTCACCACGTGCCTCCTCGAACGTGGCGGGCTCATCGTCCACGGCAAGCAGCAGATCATCCCCCATCTCTAGCTCTACTAGTCTTGGTGTCGCCGCTGGGGCGAGGATGTTTTCCAGTGTTCTAAACCGGAGCGGGACGTCGTCGTCGTGGATGCCATCTAGGTCCAGGTCCCCGCTCGGTGGCGAAGCGAACTCGATCTGCTCCGCAGGGATTGGGGCTAACTGTAGCTTGCGGGGCTCAGACCCGCACGTGGGCGTCACTGCACCGGGGGTCGCATGTGCTGTCGGTGTCTCGTCGCCCAGCGCGGCGTCGTGCGCCGCATCCTGCACTCCCATGTCATGGCGGACTGTTACCGTTATTTGGTCGATGTGAAACGGTTCCGAGTCCACCGTGCTTGAACCCTCGCCGTGCTTGCTCCAGTCCCAGGCCCTTGTTTCATCAAACACCGCATCGCGCGATATGATCACACGTTCGGTGTTTGGATTGTAGAACCTGTATGCCTTGGAGCCCGGCTTGTACCCGATGAACACCATCGGCGTATTGCGATCCTCGAGCTTGCGCTGATGGCCGCCAACATTCTTCACATGTGCGACGCAGCCAAATGTGCGGAAGAAATGCACAGGTGGCTTGTGACTATACCATGCTTCGAATGGCGTCATCCCCTTGACGCTCCTCGTTGGCGTGCGGTTCAAGATGAAAACGGCCGTTGTGACCGCCTCCCCCCAAAACCAGCCGGGCATGCGCATTGCCTTGAGCATGCTTCGCGCCATGCCCAACACAGTCTGGTTACGCTGCTCCACCACGCCATTCTGCTGCGGAGTATACGGCGCGGTGAAATGGCACTGAATGCCCTGCTCGGCGCAATAGTCACTGAACGTCCGTGCCGTGAACTCGCAGCTGCGATCTGTGCGGAGCGTGCCCAGCTTCCTTCCTGCTTCTGCCTCCACTCGAGCTTGAAGACGCATTATCGCCACCGCAGCCTCATCTTTTGACCCAGTAGCACGATCCACATGAACCTGCTCTTGTCGTCGATGATGAGAAGGAAGAGCTGTTTGCCGCCGGGTGTCTTCGGGGTGATGGGCCCACACAGGTCAGCGTGAACCAACTCCAGCAAGTTGTTGGCTTGGTACATGCTTACCGCTGGGAACGGGTGCCTCCTTTGCTTGCCGGCGAAACAGCTCTCGCAGACCTGGTCGACGTGGTCGATCTGCCGGTGCCCGCGCACCAGCTCCCCCTGCACGAGTTGCTTGAGCCCTTGAAAGCCGAGGTGGCCGTACCTGGCATGCCATTGCCAAGCCGCTTCGCTGCTCCGCACGGCGAGGCACACCGGCTTGCCGATGTCAAGGTCGAGGACGTAGAGCCAGCTTGGCGAGCGTTTTACCTTTGCCATCAGCCGCCGCCGTTGGTCCCAGATCCTGAGAATCCCATCCTCGATTAGGATCTTGAAGCCGTCCTCATCCAGTTGGCCGAGGCTGACTATGTTCGCCGTCAACTTGGGGATGTGGTAGACGCCGCCGAGCTCTTGGTGCTCCCCATTCTTGCAGTTGAGGAGCACCGTGCCACGCCCTTCGATGCCAATGACGGAACCATCCCCGAATTGGACAGTACCGCGGATCCCCGTGTCAAGCTCGGCGAAGCCGGATTTCACCCCTGTCATATGATTTGTCCGCCGGTGTCGAGAATCCACCGGGTGCAGTCGCCGACGCCCTTCTCGCCGAGCTGAAAAAACAGCTTCTCTTCCTCGAGGTGGATCAAGGAAGACTCAGCCGGCGGTGCAGACGCAAGTGGCGAATCGGTGTCGAGAATCCACCGGGTGCAGTAACCGACACCCTCCCCGCCGAGCTGGACGAACAGCTCTTCTTCCTCGAGGTGGATCAAGGAGGATTCCGCCGGCGGTGCTGACGCGAGTGGAGGAGGAAGATTGGGGAAAGGCGGAGTAGGCACAAGTGGAAGTGGTGGACTGGAAACAGTGGCGTTGACTGTCGCCGTTGCCACCAATAAGGTGGGCTCTGTCTTCTCCTCGACTTGGACCGCATGGGCCGCCTCGTCACGTTTTTTCTTCCGACATTCACGGGCCCAATGCTCGGTCTTCCCATACCAGCATTGATCCTACCGATTTGATTCGCGCCATTGCCGCTACTGCCTGGAGCTTTGGGTGGCCTGGAACCTGCGCGTGAGCCACCTCCCTTGCCATGCCCCGGGCCATGTCCTCTTCTCTGGTTCGACGACGACCCCTTGGGTTGTCTTGAAGGCCCCTCGCCGGAGAGCTGCGTCTTCACCGCCACGCGTGCGATCAGCTGTCCTCAGTGAGATTCAAACTAGCGATGGAGCCACCGCCAAGACCATGTTGTTCCTTCGCAGACTTGAGCCGGCTGATGAGCTCCTCGATGGAGATCTCACTCAGGTTGAGGAGGGTCTCGATCGCCATGGCGATCTGTGCGTATCTTGGCGGGAGTGCCTGGAGGAACTTGCAGACGATCTCTTCCTCTGTGCAGCTGTAATTGAGGATCACACGCTGATGTGCGATCCTGTTGATTCGGACGCCGAACTCATCCACCATCTCACCGTCGCGGAACTTGAGCCCGTCAAATTCGTGCCGGAGAGTGTTTGCTTTCGCCTTGCGCACGCGCTCCATGCCGACATGCATGGTGCTGATCGCGTCCCACGCGATCTTGGCGGTCGCCTTGCTGGCGATGGTTCCCATCAACTCCGCCGGGACTACCTTGGCGATGACTTCCAACGCCATACGATCCTCGACGTAGTCGGTAGTGCCAACACTCACCGTGTTCCACAGACCGCGCGCCTGCAGCATCACGCTCATGAGCGCCACCCAGTCAAAATAGTTGGTCTTTGTGAGCGTCGGGAACGCCCCGCTGCTGCTGACCTCCTTGGTGACCCGATGGATCACCAGACCGCGCTCCGCCCCGCCGCTGCTGCCACCACTCCCCGATGGCAGCGTCGTCTCCCCATGAGACTGCTGTGGCGGCGAAGCCGATCGATGGCGAGGCATGACGGCTCACACGATCGCTTGATCGCGCTCCCGGGTCCAATCCAGCTCTGATACTCAATCGCAATTGCACGCAAAGAAAAAAATCCAATGAGCTTCAGATTTTGGTGCTGCCCGGATGCAGCTTTTCTCATGATTCTATTGCTCTTAAATAGGTACAAATATGACTACAAAACGGATTACAAAACCAAGACCGAAACGGATTACAAAACCGTGTCCGTGACCTCCATGATACGCATGCGCTTTGGACTCTGCACGCGCTGTGTATTCAGAAACTGAAAAACGTAAACAGTCTGAACTCTTCAAACCAAAACAGAAACCTGAAACCGAGCTAGATTATCCAACAATCACAACATAACCGTAAAGTTTCTCCCATTGTCCTTCTGAATAACACACTCCGGGAGCAAACCATCCATGGGCCTGGCCGCCTTCGAAACATCTCGTGCCCACGGCTGCAGCCGCGCCTCTCGCCATTGGACAAAGCGCTGCTACCCTATGTTGCGCGGATACTTCACAAAACTTCGCGCGGTATCGGATCGCATGCGGATACGATATCGCCGATATCGCCGGATCGTATCCCGTAAGTATCCGATTTATTGATTATTCAAAAGAAATTAATTCGATACTTCTCGATATTCTCGATACTTTTCTCGATACTTCTAACCTAATACCCCAACCCACCAGGCGAGCCTCGATCTGATCCAGATCCCGCGCCTCCACGCATTCGACGCCCATCGCCCCGTCGTCTCCACGCCCGCCGCCTCCGCTCGCCGCAGCCTCAACTCGCGCGCCACCTCGCCCGCCGCCTCCGCCCGCCCGCCTCGGCTCGCCCATCGCCTCCGCTTGCCGCTGCCTCGCTGCCGCCATCGCGTCGTCCGCCCTCCGGCCGCCGCCACCTCCGCCTCGCTGCCGCCGCTTGCCCATCCTCTCCGCCGCCTCGGCCGGCGCCTCGTCCGCCCTCCTGCCGCCTCGCTTAGCGCCTCGCTGCCGCTGCCGCCTCGCCCGTCCCCTCCCGTCGCCTCGGCCCGACGACTCCGTCCACCCCGTCCGGTCGCTGCCTCGCCTATCCCCTCCCGTCGCCTCGGCTACCGCCGCCATCCTCTCCGCCGCCGACGCTCGTGCCTTGGCCATCGCCTCCGCTGTGGCCTCCACTCCAGTATGTGCTCTCTCGCTCGCTCACCGCTTGCTATTTGTTGCTATTTGTTGACAATGTATTGGATGACAATGTATTGGATGAATCAATGTATTTGTCGCCCATCAGTGGTCATGTTGTTTGTTGTCTTTAGCTTGTTTATTTGCTATTTGTTGTCCTGCTGCTTAGATTAAATCATGGCATCTGGTGGTGTATTTGGAGGCTCGAGTGGTCTGTCGAATACTTAATTTACTACCAACTATCAATCATGATTCATGACTTGTGATTATGCTATTTACTTCATTATTTGTATATATGTACTTATCTATTCTATTATTCTTCGCAGATGGTTCATTATATTAGTCTAATAACCAGGAGGGAGAACTGAAGTATCAAGCAAGTTGCTACATGAATATTAAGGTATTCTCGGTTTCTCAATTCCTTATAAGAATTCATAAATTTCTTATTTTTATCTTTACTATATATATATGTATATATATACACACGTATCGCCGTATCGGTGTTTTTAGGAAAATGGCGAATCGCGGTATCGCCGTATCGCGTATCCGTATCCGTATCGGGGTATCTGGGCAACATAGCTGCTACCTTTGGCAACCAAGCTTAACAATCTTGGACAAAATTGCCTTTAAATTCTTGTCTTGCTTGACAGGACGCATCCTCTTCAAGGAAGCAAACCGAATAGTAACCAAAAGGTCAACAGGTGTCTTGGAATTCCTAGGATGGAGGAGGAACGGTTGGTGTTGGTGACGTGAGCTTCAGTTGGCGATGAAATGGATGGAGACAACATGCCGGATATGGGGTGGATGCCACCAGCGACGCGCTGAGGCGGACAGGGTGCTAGCGTGTGTGAGAAGTACGCCGAGTTCACAGCTACGTCGTTCACGTCCTCTGCCGCCGCTGCCGCTGCTAACTGGGCCGCTCCACATCGTCAATTGGTTCTCGATTTGGATACGGGCGAACCAACGACGTTCGTTGGAGCCATGGAGTTTGTAATGGGCCGTGGCAACGTCAGCGACGCTGAGCTCAGGAAGGTGCCAAACAAGGAGAGCCGGCGACGAACATCAGCGATGCTGAGATTAGGACGGAGGGGAAGAAGATGAAACCCTCCTCTCTCTCTCTCTCTCTCTCTCTCTCTATCTCTCTTACCAGTGGCGGACCCAGGATTTTTGAGATGGGGTACGAAGTTAAGAATCTACGGAGTATATATATAAGATAGAGAATTTTGATACACATAATATGTATATCTCATATAGTTAATCAAATAAACCTTGTGTGCAGGGGCGGCATGGCCGTTGGGAGCGCCGCCGCCGTTCAAGGTAGAATAGGGGAGGAGCTGCCGCCGCCGCATGGGCCGCCTGGCCGTGGGAACTTCTTCGCCATCGACGCCGTGTCGGCCATTGAGTGTGGGTGCCGGCGCTGCCGCCGGCCGGCAACGTCGCGGCCGCCGCGTCGCCGAGACGAGGAGGCTAGGGGCGTCTTTGTCAGGGTGGCGGTGTGCAAGAGAGATGGAGAGGAGGCAGCACGAGCAAGGCGAGGCGGCGTGGGGCGGCGCCAGCAGAGGCGAGAGCCCGCCGGTCGCCGGAGCCGAGGAGGCCAGGAGCGCGCAGAGATGGAGAGGAGGCCAGGGGCGCGCAGAGATGGAGAGGAGGCGGCGTGGGAGGCAGCCAGGCAGAGGCAGGAGCCAGGAGGCTAAGGTTAGGTTAGAAAATGTCAATTGGGTCTTTTGGCTAGTGGGCTGAATTTGCTAAATTACCTGCACTTCTAGTTTTTATATATATATATGAAATATATATTATATATAGTTGATTTTTTGCAAAAAAATTTGGGGGTACAACTGTACCCCCATGTCCCATGGTGCGTCCGCCCCTGTCTCTTACAGGTGGGCCCCACCTAAAGGAGAGCCCTTCCTTTGGGGAAGAAAATTGTTCAGCGAACCGGAGCACTGACCCAAATCCAAATGGACGAGCAGAGGAGAAGGAGCAGCGCGCACGGAAAGTCACCTCGGCGCTGTCACCGAGGCCCACCACCGGGCGCCCCGTGGTGCCATCGCCGAGGCCCACCACCAGCCGCCCCTCGACAATGCCGCCACGGCGCGAGCGGGCGTGCGGCCGCCTACGCTGCTAGATCCTCGCACGCGCTACGCCGCCGTCGAGAGCCCGAGCACCAGCGGCTCGAGGCGACCAATGCGCGAGCATGCCTGGCCAAGGTGCAGAAGACGACCGTGCGCGAGCCGCGTGTCACCGTTGGCGCCCCCTGGAGAAGACCCCGATGCGGCGCCCACCTGCAACGGCGTCGGCGACCACGGATAAGCCCCACGCGCCAGTCGCCCGAGTACTCAGTGCCGTCGCACCAGGCGTAGCAGCCGCATCCGTCCGGGAACCCCGCGAGCCACTCGCCGTCAAAGAGGTCACCGTTGGTGTAGCGCTTCTCGCCGGCGCCGTGCTCGAGGTTCTTGGCCCATGCACCGCAATAGGTGTCCCTAGCGGCGCCCACATAAATGCTGGCGCTGTGCATGAACACATCTAAGAACTCACCCTCCTAGGTGGTGCCTGACGGCCACGAGAACCTCCCTCGGTCAGTGGACTTGCCGCGGCGCCACTCGCCCTCGTACATGCAGCAGTCCACCCATAGGTACTTACCGGCGCTGTGGGGCGCGCCCCCGCTGACAGCTAATTGCTTCAGCCGCAACTCTGCTTCCAGCCGCTGTGAACCTACAGTCTGCAAACTGAGGAATGAAACCTCTCTGTGTGTTGCCAGTTGATGAACAGTCACCGCAAGAAAGTGGTGTTTTCGGTGGACAAAACAGAGAGCAGATTTCAGAGAGAATGCAGATCGATTGTGCCGCACCAACCAACTGCGACTTTTCTGGTTTTCTTCCTTTTATTGCTGGCTGACTACACGACTGAGTTACATGCAAGTTAGTGCTCCGATTCTCCCTTTGGATCATGCAAGATCCGAAAGAGTCGGTCCATCTGGAAACATGCTGAACAAATTCAGAAAACGCTACATGGTGACAATATTCAGAGGAAGAAACTACATGCAGAAACCACTAAAGCTGAAAACTATGCAAAGTGCTAAATGTAATTAACTAACAATCACTCCCTAATTTCATTTCACTTCTGCTATCCCGAGCTTGCTTCGCATCTCCAGAAAACGTACTCGCCCAAGCGGCTTCGTGAGAATATCGGCCAATTGATTCTCCGTGTTGACGAAGTTAATCTCAATCTTCTTCTCTTCGACACATTGCCTAATGAAGTGATATCTTGTATCAATGTGTTTGCTCCGATCGTGATAAGCAGGATTCTTGGAGAGTGCTATTGGAGATTTATTGTCCACCTGCAGCTTGATGCTTCCAGCCTCCTCCTTCCTCATATCTGCAAGTAACCGAGCAAGCCAAATACCCTGACAAGCTGCAGTAGTTGCTGCAATATACTCTGCTTCGCAAGATGACAACGCTACCACTTTTTGTTTTTGTGATTGCCAACTGACCGGATTACTCCCCAACAAAAATACCACTCCCGTTGTACTCTTTCGGTCATCTAAATCACCAGCCATATCACTGTCACTAAAGCCATTCAGGTGAACTTCTTGACCATTATTCCTCCTGTAGTGACAGCCATAAGCTAATGTACCCTTCACATAACGCAATATGTGTTTCACCACCCCCATGTGCTCTGTTGTAGGTGCCTCCATAAATCTGCTCACATATCCAACCGCATATGCAATATCCGGTCTAGTATGTACTAAATACCTCAAGCTACCCACCAACCTCCTGTAAAGCATTGCATCAACAAATGGGTACTTGCTGTTTTTACTCAGTTTCAGCCTTGTGTCCATAGGGGTTTGGCAAGAATTGCAGTCACTCATGCCTGCTTTCTCCAAAATTTTGAGTGCATATGTTGACTGAGTTAGAGTGATCTCTCCTTCCCTTTGCTGAACCTGTACTCCCAGGTAATAGTTCAGCTTTCCCAAATCACTCATGCTGAACAACCTTTTCATTTCCAACTTGAAATCTTGAATATCTTCATGATGAGGCCCCAATATGAAAAGTTCATCAACATAAACACCCACTAGCAGAAATGAATTGTCTTTACCTCTCCTATACAGGGCATTTTCACTGGAGCTCCTGTCAAAACCGAGTAAGGTGAGAGCTCCATCAAGTTTTGCATACCATGCCCTTGGAGCTTGGCAAAGTCCGTACAATGCTTTGTCCAACTTCAAGACTTTGTGGGGATTGTTTTGATCAACAAAACCTGGTGGTTGAAGTACATATACTTCCTCTTGAAGCTCTCTATTCAAGAATGCAGATTTCACGTCCATGTGATGAGCTTGCCACCCGTGGATTGCTGCTAGAGCAAGCATCATCCTTATCGTTTCCATTTTTGCTACAGGTGCGAAAACCTCTTCATAATAAATACCTTGCTGCTGGATGTAGCCCTTTGCGACGAGCCGAGCCTTATGCTTCACCACTTCTCCCCGAGCATCACGTTTGACCTTGAAAATCCATTTTAGGCCAATCGGTCGATGCCCTGCCGGAAGATCAACCAAGCGCCATGTATGATTGTCTTCTATTGAGCTGATTTCTTCCAGCATTGCTTGCCTCCACCACCTCTGTTTCTCAGCCTCTGAGAAAGACTCTGGTTCTTCAGCTGCAAGGAGGCACATCTCGCTGAATGAATCAGTCAATTCATGTACTGCAGTGCTGTCATACAAGTTTTGCAATGTTCTGTAGCGCCTCGGCCTCTCCTCTGAAGTTGGTGAAGCATCCTCCGGTGGTGTGGCCCATTCAACTCCAGGTGTCTGCTGCTGTTGTTCCCCTCTAGATTGAGCTGGAGTTGGCGCCAAAGAATGTGTAGGAGCGCCAGTCCTGGGCTCCTGTGCACCGGCCTGTTGGTCAACTGCATTGTGATGAGAAGTATAATGGACTGTGAACATTCCACCCGGTGCCATTTCTCCTTGATCATCCGCTTCTTTGCCCCAGTCCCAATTCCTCTCTTCATCAAATACAACATCACGGGAAACATGTAGCTTCCTTGTCATAGGGTCATACATCCTGTAAGCCTTGCACCCCTCCTCATACCCGATGAAAACCATAGGCATGCTACGATCATCCAATTTCATTTGATTTGGTTTCACTATCTTGACATAGCCAATACACCCAAATGTGCGGAAGTGATGCACACTTGGGCGTCTTCCAAACCAAGCCTCAAATGGTGTCTTGCCATCTAAGCTCTTCGTGGGAGACCGGTTCAAAATGTAGACAGCAGTAGCCACCGCTTCACCCCAAAAACAACCCGGCACTCCCTTTGCCTTTAGCAAGCTCCTGGCCATCGCAACGATGGTTTGATTTCGTCGCTCGACGACTCCATTCTGCTGAGGAGAGTAGGGGGCTGTTAGGTGCTGAGTAACTCCTTGGTCAGCCCAATAATTTCCAAACTCCGTGGAAGTAAATTCACCTCCACGGTCAGTTCGAAAAACCTTCAGTCTGCAGCCACTTTGCAGCTCGGCACTTGCTTGAAATCTCTTGATGGCAGCCGCTGCTTCTCCTTTGTTCTTGAGGAGTGATACCCACATGTATCGACTGAGATCATCAACAAGGAGAAGAAAATAACTCCTTTCTCCTGGAGTGGCCGGTGTGATTGGACCACACAAGTCACCGTGCACCAATTGCAATGGGTCTTCTGCCCGGTAGCTGCTCTCAGATGGGAAAGAGGATCGGCGTTGTTTCCCCACGAGGCAAGCATCACATATTTGCTCCACGGCCTGTATCTTCGGCAGCCCACGCACCATGTTCTGCTGCTTCAACTTGCAAAGTGCCTGAAAATTCAAATGCCCAAATCGAGCATGCCAACGCCACGCATCTTCGGTGCATCGAGAGGATAGACACACGGGTTCTGTGATATTAAGATCAAGCACATACAGTCGGCTGGTTGATCTGGTTACCTTGGCCAGCAGCTTCTCATCTTGGTCCCGTATTGTGAGGACCCCTCCTTGAATCAGCACCTTGCAGCCACGTTCATCAAGTTGCCCAATGCTGACAATGTTACTCCTGAGCTGAGGGATGTAGTACACATCGGTTAGGATGCGGTGTTCACCTCCGTTGCCTTTGAACAGGACTGCGCCCTTCCCACATATGTCTACCACTGAGCCATCACCGAACTTGACCTTCCCCCGGACACTATTATCCAGCTCGACAAAGTTTTCTTTTGCACCAGTCATGTGATTGGATGCCCCGGTGTCAAGATACCAGCTGCCGTCGTGGGTCTCATCTTCTCGCCCGAGCTGCACCTGAGCATGTACCTCGTTGAGGTAGACTTGTTTGAATGCCTGCTCATGACCGGCTGCTGAAGTTGAGTCACCTGAACCGAAAAGTTCATAGACTTGGGTCATCAAGAGGGTCGGCTCCTCCTCCTGAGCTTGACTCAAATTCACTTGCTCCCTTCTTTCTCGACGTGGCTTGCGACATTCTTTGGCAAAATGCTCAAAATTGTTGCAATTAAAACATTTCACCTTGGTCCTATCGCGCTTGCCGGCCGGAGCTGCAGCAGATTTCCCATCGAATCTTGGTTGGGCACCAAACTTACCACGAACCTGTTCACGGCTTGATCCCTGAGTCTTGGTGCCAGGGGAGAATGCAGGGGCCTGTTGCTTGTATTTGAATTTTGCTGCCATCTCCTCCTCCGTGAGAAGCAGCCGACACCCACCATCTCCACCTTCACTTGCATCCCATCTGTCTTCAACAGCCTTCAGGCGCCCTGTCACTTCCTCGACTGTCATGGAGTCAAGGTCAAGGAATTGCTCGATGGAGATGGCCACCCGTGAGTATTTCTGCGGCACAACCCGCAAAAACTTCTTGACGACTTGTCCTTCCTCCAGAGGATCTCCTAGAGAGCGAAGATGATTCACTAGCCCATTTAGGCGCATGGAAAAATCATCTACGGTCTCCGTGTTCCTCATCCGAATGGACTCGAATTCACGTTGCAAGGTCTGCATCCTTGCCTCCCGAACTCGATCGCCACCCATACGCATCGTACGGATGGCCTCCCACGCCGCCTTCGCCGTGTTCTTCGCTGCCAAAGAAGCCAACATCTCGGTTGGGACAGCCTGAAGAATTGCGGCAAGAGCCATCCGGTCCAGGCGATACTCGGCGCCGCCCGGCTCGATCGCTTCCCAGACTCCCTGAGCCTGGAGATTGACCCTCATCAAGAGAGCCCATTCTTGGTAGTTGGTGCGCGAGAGAGTCGGATATCGAAGCGTGACCCCGGCCTCTTTTGGCGCCGTTTGCGCCACCACGTCCTGGCCACCGCCGAGGACTACCGCATGACGGCCACTGCCGCCGGAGGATCTCGTGGCCGGAGGAGACGTCGATCTTGACCCACGTGGCATCTACGCAGTCTTCGTGACCTGCTCTGATACCAATTGACAGCTAATTGCTTCAGCCGCAACTCTGCTTCCAGCCGCTGTGAACCTACAGTCTGCAAACTGAGGAATGAAACCTCTCTGTGTGTTGCCAGTTGATGAACAGTCACCGCAAGAAAGTGGTGTTTTCGGTGGACAAAACAGAGAGCAGATTTCAGAGAGAATGCAGATCGATTGTGCCACACCAACCAACTGCGACTTTTCTGGTTTTCTTCCTTTTATTGCTGGCTGACTACACGACTGAGTTACATGCAAGTTAGTGCTCCGATTCTCCCTTTGGATCATGCAAGATCCGAAAGAGTCGGTCCATCTGGAAACATGCTGAACAAATTCAGAAAACGCTACATGGTGACAATATTCAGAGGAAGAAACTACATGCAGAAACCACTAAAGCTGAAAACTATGCAAAGTGCTAAATGTAATTAACTAACAATCACTCCCTAATTTCATTTCACTTCTGCTATCCCGATGCATGGGTAAGTGGCATCACGATATCCTTACAGGTTTGTTCTTTTCCCCTTCCTTTTGCATGCAGTAAGAGAATTGTTAGCACTAATGAGAAACACATTGCAATCACTTCATCTATAGTTGTTTGACATACAAAGAAGACGTTCAGTAGGCAAGGTCCCACTTAATATATAGACTTGCCTCGCATGATCAGTTCTTGTTACTGTTGTTACTCGCAGCTGGCGAGAATGGAGGCAATGGATGTACAAGAGCTTATTGGGCATGTAAAACTGTTAGACCATGTGGTTAGGTTTAGAATTTTTATGATGAATAATTGACAACATTGCTTAATAGTTTTATTCGAGGTATGTGCATGTGTGTGTGGACTAACGTGGACTAATATCGGTCAAGTTGGTGAGAACTTGTGCCGGGAAAAATATTCTTTGGTCTTTGCATGTGCAGGTTGGGCGTGGAGATGATCATAGTCGGTGACGGGAAAGACCGGGACTAGGAGGGGGAAATCTGAGGTCCGGGCGGTCGAGGATGTCAAGAGGTGGCCGGGCTCACGCTGGAGCACATGGAGATCAAAGGTGGATGATGCGTGGAGAAGATACAGGAGGTGCGGTCCTGGAGGCTTCGATGCGCGATGAGTTAAAAAATCGGAAGTGTGAAAACCCGTGTTAGGAAGGGTTTCGGGTCCCTTAAAAAATTAATGGGCCAAAAGCCTAGTTTAGTTAAAAAAGGCTTAAGCCAAATTGGATGAGTGATATTAGGGTTTCTAGTAGGTTGAAAAGGGAAAATGAGTTTGTATTAGAGGTAGCAGCGTCTAGGCTTGGTATATGATTAGAAGTCGGTCTAGGCATCGTATTTGATTAGAGCAAGTATTATAAGAGGCTGTAAGCTGGCTGTATGCTGAGGTGGAGGAGAGAGAGGAGGAGAGAGAAGAGAGGTGGGCTGTAATCTTACAGCCAGCTGAAGCACAAGAACCAAGAAACTTTGTGAGAGGAAGAGGTAGATCATACAGCCTTCAGCTGGCTGTAACTACTATATGAGTAGGTTGATAAGTGGGCTGTAAGTATCCATATAGCGAGCTGAAGGCTGCATTATTAGCCTTGCTCTTAGAAGTCGGACGCGGCGGTTGTATAAATAAGGCTGTCCAGTCCTGAGGTTTTGTACGGTTTTTTGGAACGCGCTTTTGGTTGGGCAGAGAAAAGTGACGGCGACGTCTTGGCTTCATGTTTTCTCGTGTGCGGACAATCGCAAGAAAAAGTGATCGTTGCTTGCGTGTTGAAGGCAGCCGATCTTGAGCTCATCAGAATCGGCGGATACGTGCGGTAATCAGTATCTCGTGTGCGACGTCACCTTTATCAATCACCGTGCGTGTTAGATCATTATTGCGTTTTGTCCTCAAGGCCTGGCCGACACTTTGCATGGAGCATCAATTATGACGTGATTTTTTTTTTGCATGTTCCGTGTTGTGGATTGAGGAGAGAGGAATACATGATTAGTGCTAGGTAATTAGGGAAGGTTGATTAAGTCTTTTCATTAAGTTTTTAAACTTGTGATTTATTCATGCATCAGGAAAAGAGTATATCTATATATTGTTTTGCATGCATTATGGCTGGATGTTTTTGTGTGTGCTTCTATAATTTCAGATTTAAAAATAATAATAAATTTTGAAAAGCTTCCGCTAGGCGCTGCAATCATTCACCCCCCTCTGATTGCCATCGACGATCCTACAAGTGGTATCAGAGCGGGTTGCTATGGCGTCAGAGAGGTATGTGAATCGTCCCTCCATGCTAGATGGTACTGATTTTGCGTTTTGGAAGTGTCGGATGCAAGCTTATATTGAGGCTTAAGGTAGTGATGTTTGGAATAAAGTTTCTACACCATATGAGGTTCCTGCTACTGTTACTAATTTAAATAAAGCAGATATTGATTTAAATGCTCAAGCTCGTAACTTGATATTTCAAGAGATTTCTCGCAAATAATTTGATCGTATAGCTCATATTAATTCTGCCCATTTAATTTGGAAAACTCTTTGCGATTATCATGAAGGAACCACTAAAATCAAGAAGGTGCGTAAAAATCTTTATCAAAAAGAATATTTTGATTTTGCTATGAAACCTGGTGAATCTATTGATGATCTCTTTGCTCGGTTTGAGAAAATATTGAGTGATCTGCGCGGTGTTGGTGTTATTCCTGCTGATGAAGATAATGCAACTAAAATTTTGAGATCTTTAGGTTCTGAGTGGTTGATGGTTGTCACAACTATTAATCAAACTGTCGATCTAGATACTTTAACCATGGATGATCTTTATTCTAGATTGAAAACCTATGAGATGGAAGCTTTGCCATCTAAGATTAATAAATCTTCATCTTTAGCACTTGTGACTAACCCCGTGTAGGATGCTTCGTCGAGTGCTTTGTCTTGTGTTTCTTTGTCTACTTTGTCTTCTTTTTCAGAGGAACAATTCGAGCAGCTTCCTAAAGAGGACTTGGTATTGATCTCCTCACGAGCATACAAGGCACTCAACAATATGAGAATAAGGAAGCGAGGTGGCGTGTCAGGTCTGATCAGATGCTTTGAGTGTGACGAGGCAGGTCACATTAAGATGGATTGTCCCAAGCTCAAGGAAAAGGTGGTAAAGGAAGAGAAGAATTATCGTCGTCGCCCATCCAAGAACAACAACACCAAGGGTGGCAATTTCCGTCGCAAGCTTGCTGAAAAGATCATATCGGCTATTGAGCGTCTTGATTTGAGTGATGTGGAATATGAGAGCTGCAATGACGATGACCACGACGATGATGATGCTAAAGGCAAGAAGAAGAAGAACGATGACTTCACGGGCATGTGCTTCATGGCAGGCAACAATAGTGATGGCGATAGTGATCCCGATGAGGTAAGACCTTCATATGATGAGCTTGAAGATGGTTTGATTAAACTTGCTATTGAATTAAAAAAGACGAAACAGAAATTGAAAGAAAATAATTGTGTTGTTGAAAGTCTAAATTCTGAAATTAATAGACTTAGAGATTTAATTCCTGACGATGAATCATGTGAGTCTTGCCAAGTTTTACATTCTGAGTTGGAGGCTGTTAGATCTATTAGTGCATCAAATTTGGTTCAACTTAGAGATGTAACTGACAAATTTGACGAATTAAAATTGATACATGTTTCTTGTGATGAAAAATTAAAATTTGCTAATGATGAAATTGAAAAGCTCAAATCTAATTCTTCTACATGTTTAGAGTCAAGTATTTCAAATGCTCAATTTAAAGCTTGCTCTAATTGTGAATTGCTAGAAGCTAGACTTAACTCATCTCAAGAATCTATTCAACAAATGCTTTATCATGAGAACATGTCTTGCTCAAATTGTCCTAAGTTAAATATTGAAATTGACGCTTTGACTAGGCAATTGAATGATTTCGCTGAAAAAGAAAGATTGGCTCAATCTAGTGCTTCAAGAATTTAGCAAATGAACTGCTTAAGTGCACATCTTGTTCCTCATTGGTTAAAGAAAATGAGTATCTTAAGGACAATTTGGAGAGATTTTCTTTTGGCAAGAAAAATCTAAATATGATCCTAGACAAGTCAAAAACAAGTGTGAAAAATCATGATTTAGGATTTAATTTTGTTGAGCATGCCAAAAATAATCCTCCTAAGGTTGTTAAGTTGCTTGAACCTGGAAAGATTGAAGTAAAATCTGAACCAAAACAAACTGTGTTTAAATCTGCTGGCTTTGTACAAACTTCATTGAATAATAATGTAGGTGCTAGCTCATCATCTCAAAAGAATTCTAATTATGTTAAATTCCATTGCACCTACTGTGGAAGAGATGGTCACTTACATGAATTTTGCTTTAGGCGTGCTAAGAAAGAGAAGAAGGATAGATTGAATGCTTTAAGACAAAAACATGCAATTTCTTTTGTTCCTAGATCAAATGCGAAAACTATGTTTTTAAAGAACTTTTATGATAGCTTTAAATCTTCTTCACATGCTAGATTGAGATTTAATTCAAATAATTCACGTTCTTTTCGGCATTCCGATCATTCACATGCACGTGATTTTGGTTCTAGCTTTGTTGCTCCAGTTCGTGTGTCTCAGTACTGGATTCCTAGATCTTATTTCACTAACCCCAGTACTGCGAGACCGATGTTTCATGTCATGTAAGAACAGCTGACAAGGATGGAGAACATGAGCTAAATTGGGTTCCGGTTTTTTCATCATCGCTTGATTGGAACACTTGATGGTTCTTCACTTTTTTTGATGGTTTGCAAGAGATTTCACTTCTTGAGAGACCATGTGGAAAAGGTGATGTTGTCTTACACCCTATTGAGTTGGATTCTCATGTTGATGATATTCTTTCAAATCCACTTGACTCCCCTTATTTTGCTCTTTTGCGAAGTAGGTTGGTCGTGTTGCATCTTATAGGATTATTCTGAGGGGGAGCTTGATGTTTAAGAATTTAGGAAGTTTTGTTTATTATACTTGTCAATTAAATTAACAAGTCCAAGCCATCAAATTTAAATGAGTTGTGGAGTTATCTTTATCATATCTATTCATATGTTGTGTAGCTTTGATCATGACTGTTTATAATTAAATTGCTATTTGAATTAAAAGTATGACATGGCGGAATACTTTGACTAGATTAATTATATTTATTACTTTGCGATGTCCATCGAAAAGGATTAGCTTAATTGTGAGTCTTATTTTAACTCTTGGCTATGAGGCTCGCATGTTTCATGTTCCAATTTTTATGATCACTCAATTTGGCATATTATTAAAAAAAATGAGTATATAAAGAAAAACTTGAAAAGATGTATGCTTCAAGTATGCCATGGTGAAAAAAAGGCACAAAAGTGCGCAAAATGAAAAGAAGTATGCTTCAAGCATGCCACCATCACAAAAAAAATTTATATGTCATTATGAAAAAGAAGTATGCTACAAGCATGCCACATGCCTAAGAATTGAGTGTGGAGCAATAAGTTGTTACATGAGACTGCTAGCCCGTCTAGAGTTAAGATTTGCTTCACTTTTAGGCTTTGACTTTTTGTTGTTATATCTCATTGTGCTCTTTATAATTGGTCTAGTCATTGTTGAGATGCCTGTCATTGATATAAATCGCCTAATCACATTGAAAACTTTGTTTTGATATTGCTATATGATATATGACTTTATATGATCTAGATAGCTCTACTCAAAATTATGGCTTGGTTAAAATATTAAATCAATTTAAAGTGACTTGGATAATCTACAAAGCTTCTAGATTTTTATTCTTGTTGCTTCCTTTTAGAATAGTTCTTCCTTGAAATTTCTTGATGATTACATTGCCAAAGGGGGAGAGATTTGGTGTGTTTTGTGATACATTGAAGAAATTTGCTCTCTTGTGTTGAGGGGGAGAGATTAGAGACTTGTGGCTTGAAATGCTTTTTCGGCTTCAGTTCTTCACTTATATCTAATTGAAGCTAATTCATCATATTATCTTAAGTTGTTGTCAATGTATTCATCAAGGGGGAGATTGTTAGACCATGTGGCTAGGTTTAGAATTTTTATGATGAATAATTGACAACATTGCTTAATATTTTTATTCGAGGTATGTGCGTGTGTGCGTGGACTAACGTGGACTAATATCGGTCAAGTTGGTGAGAACTTGTGCCGGGAAAAATATTCTTTGGTCTTTGCATGTGCAGGTTGGGCGTGGAGATGATCATGGTCGGTGACGGGAAAGACCGGGACTAGGAGGGGAAATCTGAGGTCCGGGCGGTCGAGGATGTCACGAGGTGGTCGGGCTCACGCTGGAGCACATGGAGATCAAAGGTGGATGATGCGTGGAGAAGATACAGGAGGTGCGGTCCTGGAGGCTTCGATGTGCGATGAGTTGAAAAATCAGAAGTGTGAAAACCGTGTTAGGAAGGGTTTCGGGTCCCTTAAAAAATTAGTGGCAAAGCAACATTTTGCGGCCAAAAGAAAGCTGCAATTAAAAAGGTCAACCTTTTGTATGATTTATTCTTTGTGACTTTCTCAGCCATGTAACATTTTCAGTTCCTTGACATGTCACAAATGTCAAGTTGTATGTCTAATTTTCTTGAGATCAATCAATCGCTGCAGTTGATGCAAAAAGACAAGCCAAAGAAGAAAAAGGAAAGACTACTGGGTGCAGTGCTGAAGTTCCACGAGGATGATGTTGTGAAACTGATAAAGAGGTGGTTAAGACGGCGACTGGGGGTTTGGATCCGAGCTCCGTGCATAGATCCGGCAGTACCGGTTGTGGATCTGGTGTCACCGAGCACGGTCGTCGGTGTATGGGATTGTGCGGTGGTGGCCGTGGTCGATGTGCAGCCATCAACGCTGGATTATGCTAGTCGTTAGCGTGCTGTTGTTGGGAGTGGGTTGGGTGCCAGGCGAAAGCCTTTGTCTTGCTGTTGGGCTGACGATGACGATACCTTTGGGAGTCGTATTACTCCTTGGGGCGTCATGCATGCCGATGCACCCTCCTCTCTCGATGTGGATCTTGCAGGAGAAATCCCTGTCCATGTTGGACGGGCGGCGGCGGCGTGGCTACGTCGTGTTCCTTCCTGAAGGCGTTGTCTTTACAGTTCCACACGTGGTTCCCACTTTGGTGGCTTCGTATTGACATCAAAGTTTCTAAGTAAACGAGGATGCGAAGGATTGCTATTGCACAAGATCAAATTTTGAGGCCTGACATCAAGAGTTTCTAAGTAAACTAGGATGCGAAGGATTGCCAGTGCACAAGGTCAAAGCAAGTTTGAAGCAATGACATAAAAGTTAGAATTTTAGTCTTTCTAGCTTTCTTAGTCTTTTTGCTCTTTGTTTTTTTGCGTACCTCAGTTTTGAGGCTTTGAGTAATTGAGTCTAAAGGCTCCTGTAAACTTTGGCTGCATATATCCATGTGTGGATATAGAGGCCAGATTTCTATCCATTATCTAAAAAAGATGACTGGACCTAGAATCTGTTGTCTGACTTGTTACTCTATAAGGGCACTCCAATGTAGAAATAATATAGTAATATCTATAAATTGCTACATCACATAGACATAAGACAAGAAACAATCTTTTTAATGTATGATATCTAACAACCACCCCACTCAATTAATTTATTCTCTCTTATCTTACCTCCTCTCTCTCCTTTTTACCAATTCTCATTCTCTAGCTTTTTTGGTCCTTTTAATATGAAATATCTTATATGAGACGCTACTACTGTAACGCCCCCGTTTCCAGGGGCGCGTACGGACACGGCATTCCGCAACTATTCACGCATGAACAGTTATGGAACGTCGCGCAAGAGTATACCATTGCATGCTTACAACAAAAGTCCAGCATATAATTGACATAAGGATTAACATCCAGGTTTTTGACAGCGGGGCGTGCAAGCCCAAAGTATAATTACACTACAAAAGACTTCCAGAATCCGCTTGAGCGCGGCCAAGACCTACAGCCAAGGGTCCTCGTCGAGGAATAGATCCTCCGGGACTTCTTCAACGGGGAGACCTTCTCCTTCGTCTTGATCCTCTAAAGATTAGATTAAGCAAGCCGTGAGCCAAACAACCGGCTCAGCAAATCCCAAAGGGATCCTAACTTATTACATGCACGGAACTCCAAGGAAGGGAATATATTTGGTTTATTATCTTTGAGTGGATGCAGTTTTATTTGCAATCATTTTAAAAGAGGGACCCAAAACTACTCCTCAAGAACTCAGGGGTTTTCAACAAGAGTTCATTAACCAACCTAAACAAGTTAAAGCATGTACAAAACTACTTAAGCTTTGCTGCTGGAATCACCCAAGTGACACAGCTCCAATAACCGGGAGCATGGCGTATTCGAATACCATTTATTTGACTCTGCAGAGTTTGCTCAGCTTTACCCACACGATCCCTTAACTCCCGCTAAAGAGTTAAGAAAGCCAGGTCGTTTCACTGCTCAGCTCTTTATATAGGCTCTACCCGGTAGAATTCACTCGGGTCTGGCTCGCTCACACACACACACACAAAGAAAAGAAAACGGTGCCGCTTCGAGTGAACTCTACCGTTGTTAGGCACCCAATCATGGCTTGCCTAACCTCACTGCTAAACCTCCTCCACCGTCACACCTGTAGAGTTTCAATCGAGTTGAGCAGCTACTAGACAAGTGTTGACAAGTCAACTCTTGTGGTTTGAGCGGGTTCTATGACATTTGCTCAGCATAAGGGTTTCAGTCCTTAATTTCACATGGTCCGCAACCTCACCAGGCCCGCGACCCAACCTAGGGTAAGCGGTGGGCGAAAACCGTCTAGCGGCGCACCTCAACCCCACTTACCCTACTCCAATCCTAGGTAAGAGATGGCGAAACCGACTCATGGCGCACCACAACCCCCTTACCCTACCTTGTGCCCGCAAGCACTCTCCGCTCTAGGGCACGGTGTCCCATACCACCCTACCCTAGAGTCGGGTTTGCAAATTCTATTGGCCCGCAGCCACAGCCTTATCAGTACAAGATTTTGCATGATGATAATAATCTACAGTTATCTAGATTAACATATAATTAATTCTAGGGTTTCAAAGGCATGGCTACAAATTAAATATGGCATTTAACGGTGGTAGGATTAACTACATAACAAGTCATTCTAAACATTTTATTTTATTTCAAACTAACCTTTCACAAGTAACATAATGCAAATAGCATATTAACATAAATAAACATCATGGGTTGCAATATGATCAAAGGATTTGGGACTTGCCGTCAATCCGAATGATTTCCGCTAGCTCGAACGAAGAACCTCCTGGCTCCTGGGGCTGCAACTGAATTTCCGGAGACTCCGACACTAGCGCAAACAAACAAAACAAATTAAATCCAGCTTGAGACCAATCAAGCGAGGGAAAATAAACTATTTAAAAAGGAGTAAAATGCATAAATCTCCAAATGAAGAATTTTAGGAATTTATTTGGGATGGATCTGTGAAAATGGAGGTCACCACTGGGTCTGGAATATTATTTGGAGCAAGGTGGTGATTTTCTAGAATTTATTTGGATTTTCTGGGATTTTGGAAATTAGTAAATTCGGAAAATCGCTGTGAATAGTGAAAGGCCGCCCACGGCTACAAGATGCGGCCGGCCGGAAACGCCCGCGCGTGCGAAGGCCAGCGGCACATGGCGCTGCAGCGCTTGCTGTGCGGAACGGGTGGGCGAGGAGGCGGCCAGCAGCGCGCGCGCCCGAGCGGACCAGATGGCTGCCGCGTGGACGGCGCGGGCGGCGGAGATGCGGAACGGCCCGAAGGCTCGGATGACGCGAGCGAAGATCGGACGGTAGCGGTGCGGGGACGCGGGCGAAACGATTCGGAGGATCGGACGGGTGAGGTTAGAAGGTGGAGGTGGGATCGGTCGGCGGAGAAGAGGCCACGTCGCGGGGAGGGATCGTCTTCAACCTCCAGCCGCTACAGTAACCCCGCGGCGAGGTTACGGTGGCGACGGCGGCCTGGGCGCTAGGGGACTCGTCGGCGACCATCGAGGGCACCGGCGGGTGCGGCTTCGAGAGAGGAACCCATTTTGGGTAGCGGGGAGGCGAGGGGATCACCGGAGAGGACGGGAGGTAGAAGGGGGTGGTTCGGGTACTTGGCGGCGAGGAAGATCACCGGCAGCGAGTTAGCTCAAATGGCCGCGGCTACACGTTCACGGGACCGGTGCTCACATTGGTGGCGACGCAGCGGAGGTTGGGAGCTGCGGGAGGTCCGGCCACGGTGGGGTGGTTGCTGCCGGAAGGGGGTCTCGACGGCGGCGCTCCACAGGGCTTCACCTGTCCAGAGGAGGGCGGCAAAGGGGTTAGGGGAGGGTGGAGATGCTCCAGGCGAATGCAATTGAATAATGGGCGAGGGAAGGGGGAGATTGGCTCCCGGGGGCCACCGGCGTAGGGAGCGGCGAAGGCGGAGCTACGGGCGGCGGGGCTCCAATCGGCGGCTCCAGAAGTGGCTCTGGAGCGGTGGGAGGTGAATGGAGGTGGTGGAACGGCTCGGGAGGCAAAGGAGGAGCGAGGAGCCGAAGGGGGGATTTTATACCCCGAGCGGAGGGGAGCGGAGCGTGGAGGAGAAGCCACTGGGCGGGCTCCGGGGTCAACAGGAGCAGGTCGGCCGTCTCCTCCGCGGAATGGAGGGGTGACCGGGGTGACGCCGGCTCTGCACAGGAGTAATGGCGACGGGACGGCACAGGAGCAGGTGAGGCGCGAGCATGGGCGAGGTAGCGTCCGCGCGCGGGAGAGGGAGGAGCCGGGCCGACAGCGGGCCAGGTGGCGCGCGGCGGCGCGTGGCGCAGACGCCACGGTTTTGGACCGCGACGGTCGGGACGGCGCGCGGCGAGGCGAATCCGAGGTGACGCTGTCCGCGCGAGGGAGGCGGCGCAAGCGCAGCGCGCGCAGCGCTCCGCGCAGCGCGAGGCGAAGCGCGAAGAGCCGGCGCCAACGAGCGAGGGCGGAGGAAGGCGGGCGCGGAGGAAGAAGGACCGAATCGGCGCGCAACGCGAGAGAAGAGCGGAGGCGCTGGGAGAAGAGGAGGCGGAAAGGAGAAGGCGCCAACGCGGGGGAGAAGGCGTCAGGCCGAAAAGGGAAAGCGGCGGCGGGGAAAACTTTCCCAAAAAGGAAAGTTTTCAAAAATCACTCAAAATGCAGCAAAAATTAAGGAAATTTTTTGTTGAAATTTTGGGGCTTTTCAACCTACCCCCCTTAAAAGAATCTCGACCCCGAGATTAACTTGATCCAGGGAGTAAGTTGGGAAAATCCCGTTGCAAGTGTGATTCTCGTTCCCAAGTGGACTCATCCGCTGTATGATTCTTCCACTGCACTCTGCAAAATCTAATATTCTTGTTCCTGAGCTGCCTCTCTGATGTTTCAAGTATTTGTAGTGGTTCTTCAGCATACGTGCAGTCATCCCGCAGTTCAATATCTGACAATGGCACCTCATCTGTTGGTTGTCGCAAACACTTTCGAAGCTGAGATACGTGGAACACATTGTGCATTCTTGACAAGTTGGGTGGAAGCTGCACTTGATAAGCTACTTCCCCAACTCTTCCGATAATCTGAAACGGTCCCACATATCTTGGTGCTAGTTTGCCTTTAACTTGAAATCTCTTAACTATTTTGAATGGAGTGACTTTGACGTAGACGAAATCTCCAACTTCAAAGCTCAAATCCCTTCTACGGTTATCTGCATAGCTCTTCTGTCGGTCTTGTGCCATTTTGAGTCTGTCTTTGACAATTCTAACATGTTCTTCTGCGTCTTGAACAATCTGAGGACCAATAAGTTGTCGCTCTCCTGTTTCTGTCCAATTCAGAGGGGTTCTGCATTTTCTGCCATAGAGTGCTTCAAACGGGGCCATTTGGATACTAGCTTGGTAGCTATTGTTGTATGAGAATTGAGCGAATGGTAAGCAAGTATTCCAGGTTGCACCATACACAATAGTACAAGCTCTCAACATATCTTCCAAAATCTGATTTGTTCTTTCTGTCTGACCATCTGTCTGGGGGTGATAGGCTGAACTGAAATTCAAATCAGTGCCCATTGCTTCATGTAATTTCTCCCAGAACTTAGATGTAAACTGTGCTCCTCTATCTGACACAATTTTCTTCGGAACTCCATGCAGAGTCACAATTCTTGTCAAGTATAACTCAGCAAGTTTATCTTTCCCATAAGTTTGCTTGATCGGGAGGAAATGAGCCACTTTGGTCAATCTATCGACAATGACCCAAATAGCATCATATCCCTCGCGAGTCTTAGGGAGTCCAGTAATGAAATCCATGCCGATACTGTCCCATTTCCATTCGGGTATTGGCAAAGGTTGCAACAATCCCGATGGTTTCTGGTGGTCTATCTTGATCTGCTGGCAGACATCGCATTTAGTTATATACTCTGCCACTTCCTTCTTCATCTGTTTCCACCAATACTTCTTCTTCAAATCTTGGTACATCTTAGTACCTCCTGGGTGAATTGAGAATTGGGATGAATGGGCTTCCGACAAGATTAACTCTCTTAATTCCTTCTTGTCGGGTATGCAATAACGACCACGGAAGGTAAGGATTCCATGCTCGTCTATCGTATACTCTGATGAATCTCTTTCTTCAATATCCTTTTTCAGTTCTTGAATCTCTTCATCCTCATCTTGTGCTGTTTTTATCTGATCTGTTAATAACGGTTGGATTTCTAATGTTGTTTCTTCACCCTGTTCTGTGATCACCAAGTTCAGTCGTATTATGTCCCTTTGCAATTCTGGCGGATACTCTGATTTGCTAGCTTTGCTTGGACGAGCCTTGCGGCTAAGGGCATCGGCAACTACATTGGCCTTGCCCGGGTGATACTGCAGATCGACATCATAGTCCTTTATCAGTTCCAGCCATCTGCGCTGTCTCATGTTTAATTCTGGCTGTGTGAACAGGTACTTCAGACTCTTGTGATCAGAGAATATCTCACATCGATTCCCTAACAGGTAGTGCCGCCAGATTTTTAGCGCATGCACTACAGCTGCTAGTTCTAAATCGTGTGTGGGATAATTCTCCTCATGCGGCTTCAACTGTCTTGAGGCATAAGCGACAACCTTTCCGTCTTGCATAAGCACACATCCCAAACCTTGCTTTGAGGCATCACAATATATTTGGAACTCTTTCTCTGGGTTGGGCAATATCAAAACGGGCGTGGTTGTCAATTTGGTCTTTAACATCTGAAAACTTTCTTCACACGCATCTGTCCACGTGAATGGCTTGTCCTTCTTCAATAGCTGAGTGAGTGGTCGAGAAATTTTCGAGAAGCCTTCAATGAATCGGCGATAATAGCCCGCCAATCCAAGGAAACTCCTTACTTCAGTCACGGTCTTGGGTTGTTTCCATTCCATAACTGCAGATATCTTTTCTGGATCAACCTTCACTCCATCTTCAGATATAATGTGACCCAAGAAAGCAACTTCTTTTAGCCAAAAACTGCACTTGTCAAACTTTGCATATAGCTGATGTTCCCTCAGTCTTGACAATACCATGTGCAAGTGTTGTCTGTGCTCTTCTTCATTCTTGGAATATATCAGGATATCATCAATGAAGACAATCACAAATCGATCCAATTGGTCCATATGCACCAGGTTCATAAGATTCATGAAATATGCTGGCGCATTGGTTAGACCAAATGGCACGACCGTGAACTCAAATAATCCATATCTGGTGATGAAAGCGGTCTTCTCTCGATCTTGCTCTCGGATCTTGAGTTGGTGATAACCCGAGCGCAAGTCGATCTTGGAAAACACTTTGGCACCTTTGAGTTGATCAAACAAGTCATCAATCCTTGGCAACGGGTATTTGTTTTTAATTGTGGATGCATTCAACCCTCTGTAATCAACACACATTCTCAGCTCTCCATTCTTCTTTTTCACGAATAGGACTGGGGCTGACCAAGGTGAAACACTTGGCCGAATGAATTCTTTTTCCAATAGTTCATCCAACTGCTTCTTCAATTCTTTCAATTCACTAGCTGACATTCTATACTGATGTTTGGCAATTGGCTTGGTACCAGGTACTAATTCAATAGCAAGTTCCACTTGTCTGTCAGGAGGTCTTCCTGGTAATTCTTCCGGAAATACATCTGGATACTCTTGTACCACTGGTACTTGATTAGGTGTGGCTGCTATCATGTTGATCATACGCTTCCTGGCATCTATTAATACTTCTCGATCTGTCTCTACCACCACTTTCTGACCTTCAGAATTTACCAATGACACGGTCTTGATCTCACAGTCTACCTTGCCTTTGTTCTTAGCCAACCAGTTCATGCCCAAAATGGCATCTAATCCTGTCATATCTAGTTGCAACAAATCTGCTCTAAAATCTACCCCTTGGATTTTTATACTGAGTCCCGCACACCCATTGTGGGACTCCATTCTAACCCCAGGGGTCTCAACCACATAAGGTCTTGGTAAAGCAATAGAAGGCAATTGATTTCTTGAAGCAAAACCCTTCGAAATAAATGAATGCGTTGCACCAGGATCAAACAAAATCAATGCAGGTAGGGAGTTGATTGGAAACATACCAGCGATGATATCGCTAGCTCCTGCTGCGTCCTCTGCCGACACATGGTTCACCCTCGCATAGAAGGTGGGTCTGGTACGGCCTCTGCCGCGGCCTACTGACGTGAAATTGGCTGTGCCGGCTGGAGATTGGGGTCCAGCTGCTTTGATCTGTAGATATCCTCCCTTGGGAGTGCCAGGGCTTGACTGTGTCTTGTTTTCTTGCTGTTGTTGATTTTGGACTTGAAGTCTTGCCGCATCAGATGGCAAGTTCCTTCTAGGACATTGATCTCTGTAGTGCCCAATTTCTCCGCAGTGGAAACAAGCATTGGATCTCTTTGGGCAGCTACTAGCAAGATGATTTCCACCACAGGTGGGGCATTTGAGCGCCAGGGGTAAAAGAGAAGTGCTCTGTTGAGACAGGTTGGATTGGTTCCTGGGTAACATCACAAACTGGCGGGAGGATTGGGATCGATATGAGGGCGATCCCACAGTCTTGATTCGCTGAGCACTGTGCGAAGAAGGCTGTGATTTGTGTACTGCCTTACGCTTTCTATAGTCCTCCATTTCTCCTCGTGCTCCCTCTGAGTTGATCAAGCTGTCTACCATGTCATGCAAGTCCTGGAACTTCAGAGCTGAAATATGAAATTTCAGAGACTGCTGTAATCCTGCCCTGAATTTATTCATCTTCTTGTCTTCGCTGTCGACATCTTCGGGGGCAAACCTGGATAAATGGTTGAACTGATGTAGGTATTCCATGACAGTGCGTCCTCCTTGCTTAAGCGCAAGAAACTCCCGACGCTTAGCCTCCATGACGCCATCTGGCATATGTGCCTTGCGGAAAGCCTTTGAAAAGTCTTCCCAACTAATTTCTCTGTTCTGTAGGGTGCGTTGGTAGTTGATCCACCAAGTAGCTGCAGCACCCTGCAACTGGTGGGATGCGTATAACACCTTCTCTTTGTCATCGCATCGTGCTGTTTGAAGCTTTCTTTCCACGTCCACAAGCCAATCCTCAGCTACCATAGGGTCCGCAGAGGTGGTGAAGACCGGTGGACGTGTCTTCAGAAAATCCGTCCATCGGGTGGAAATTGGAGAACCATCCCGAGGAACATTACTCCCGCTAGGAAAACTGGAGGATCGGGTTGCAATCTGTTCGAGAAGCTGAGCTTGCTGATCTAACACTTTCAAAATATTCTGCTCTCCTTGATATCGATTCTCTTCTAGCATTGCAATAACATCGGCAAGTGTTTTCGGTGGTGGCGGTGCACCACTCTGCTGGTCGACCTGCTCTCTCATTGCTCCATCTGTTTATTGGGAACTTGAGGTTAGTTTTGCAGCGGCTTTGACAATTAAGAGCAGGTAAGTAAGACTTCGAATTTCAAGGTAAGCATAGGGTGAACAGGGTAAGTACGAGAGTGAAAGGGGACAGAAGAAAACTTTGAACACCGGAGGAACATACAGATAATTAAGCAAACAAATTAAAAGAGATAGCAAACATAATTCACATTAAGCAAGTGGTGCACAGACCACATAAAGGTTCATGTTACACTTGCATTACATTCCAAAAGTACCACTAATACAAAAGGTCGGGCTACGCTAGCGGTCAGCGTCTACTCCTCCATATCCTCAAGCGCTGGGAGGGCCAAGCGGGGCTGCGGGGCGGAACCGAGCACGGTACTGCGCCGCAGTCATCCGGCGCTTGGGCCTAGACTGCACTGAAGCACAGGAGGAGTGAACGCTGGGCGACTCTGCACTATCTGAGACCTCTGATGCCTCCTGGGCCTCAAAGCGGAGAAGGGACTCCCGGAGGCGCTGAACCTCCCTGCGGGTGTCCCAAAGCTGCCTCCGCGAACTCGCCTCTCGATCGCTCCGTCGTGGCGACGATCTGCTGCGTCATAAGGGTGGCGATGCCGCCAGCGGGATCGTCATCCCACCAACCTAGGGACTATAAAGTCCCAAAGTGCGGACGCGCACCACCAGTCGAAGGGCGTCCTGCTAGCTCCTAGTGATAGTAGTCCACGAGGTAGAGTGCGGCCTTCGAGCCACATCTCGAACAAGCATCCTCCTCGTTCACCGGCGGGCGGTGAACCTCCGCTCTGTCTCAGGCGGACAGCAACGGATCAAGAACCACCCAAGCCTCGTACTCGTAGAACTGGTCCTGGCGAAACTGTCCCACAGCATGGTACACCGGGTTGAAGTTGCCTCTCGCTCCAAGATGCTTCCGCATCTCCCACACCTTCCGGGCCCAACCATCCATACGGTCGGGGCGGGAAAAGATGTGGTGCACCATCTGCCGGAAACAAAAATTTTGAAGTTAGACAAGTGAGACAATAAACATTTGCGAAAATTAAAGCTTATGCAGAAATAAACTAAGACAGGAAAAGTAGCAACAAGAGAGGAACAAGACAGCAATAATACTTATATTTTTCATAAACTCTTTTTATGCCTTAAATTAATTTTTGCGATAAAATCGCTTCCTAAACAGCCTTAGGTCTTAATCTACGGTCAAAGAACCTGGCTCTGATACCACTTCTTGTAACGCCCCCGTTTCCAGGGGCGCGTACGGACACGGCATTCCGCAACTATTCACGCATGAACAGTTATGGAACGTCGCGCAAGAGTATACCATTGCATGCTTACAACAAAAGTCCAGCATATAATTGACATAAGGATTAACATCCGGTTTTTTGACAACGGCGTGCAAGCCCAAAGTATAATTACATTACAAAGACTTCCGAATCCGCTTGAGCGCGGCCAAGACCTACAGCCAAGGGTCCTCGTCGAAGAATAGATCCTCCGGGACTTCTTCAACGGGGAGACCTTCTCCTTCGTCTTGATCCTCTAAAGATTAGATTAAGCAAGCCGTGAGCCAAACAACCGGCTCAGCAAATCCCAAAGGGATCCTAACTTATTACATGCACGGAACTCCAAGGAAGGGAATATATTTGGTTTATTATCTTTGAGTGGATGCAGTTTTATTTGCAATCATTTTAAAAGAGGGACCCAAAACTACTCCTCAAGAACTCAGGGGTTTTCAACAAGAGTTCATTAACCAACCTAAACAAGTTAAAGCATGTACAAAACTACTTAAGCTTTGCTGCTGGAATCACCCAAGTGACACAGCTCCAATAGCAGGAGCACGGCGTATTCGAATACCATTTATTTGACTCTGCGAGTTTGCTCGACTTTACCCACACGATCCCTTAACTCCCGCTAAAGAGTTAAGAAAGCCAGTCGTTTCACTGCTCGGCTCTTTATATAGGCTCTACCCGGTAGAATTCACTCGGGTCTGGCTCGCTCACACACACACACACAAAGAAAAGAAAACGGTGCCGCTTCGAGTGAACTCTACCGTTGTTAGGCACCCAATCACGGCTTGCCTAACCTCACTGCTAAACCTCCTCCACCGTCACACCTGTAGAGTTTCAATCGAGTTGAGCAGCTACTAGACAAGTGTTGACAAGTCAACTCCTGTGGTTTGAGCGGGTTCTATGACATTTGCTCAGCATAAGGGTTTCAGTCCTTAATTTCACATGGTCCGCAACCTCACTAGGCCCGCGACCCAACCTAGGGTAAGCGGTGGGCGAAAACCGTCTAGCGGTGCACCTCAACCCCACTTACCCTACTCCAATCCTAGGGTAAGAGATGGGCGAAAACCGACTCGCGGCGCACCACAACCCCCTTACCCTACCTTGTGCCCGCAAGCACTCTCCGCTCTAGGGCACGGTGTCCCATACCACCCTACCCTAGAGTCGGGTTTGCAAATTCTATTGGCCCGCAGCCACAGCCTTATCAGTACAAGATTTTGCATGATGATAATAATCTACAGTTATCTAGATTAACATATAATTAATTCTAGGGTTTCAAAGGCATGGCTACAAATTAAACATGGCATTTAACGGTGGTAGGATTAACTACATAACAAGTCAATCTAAACATTTTATTTTATTTCAAACTAACCTTTCACAAGTAACATAATGCAAATAGCATATTAACATAAATAAACATCATGGGTTGCAATATGATCAAAGGATTTGGGACTTGCCGTCAATCCGAATGATTTCCGCTAGCTCGAACGAAGAACCTCCTGGCTCCTGGGGCTGCAACTGAATTTCCGGAGACTCCGACACTAGCGCAAACAAACAAAACAAATTAAATCCAGCTTGAGACTAATCAAGCGAGGGAAAATAAACTATTTAAAAAGGAGTAAAATGTATAAATCTCCAAATGAAGAATTTTAGGAATTTATTTGGGATGGATCTGTGAAAATGGAGGTCACCACTGGGTCTGGAATATTATTTGGAGCAAGGTGGTGAAATTTGGGAATTTTTGGGATTTTCTGTGATTTTCTAGAATTTATTTGGATTTTCTGGGATTTTGGAAATTAGTAAATTCGGGAAAATCGCTGTGAATAGTGAAAGGCCGGCCCACGGCTACAGTGCGGCCCGGCCGGGAAACGGCCCAGCAGCGGCGAAGGCAGCCCAGGCCGATGCTGCAGCGTCTTGCTGCTGGAACGGGTGGGCCGAGGAGGCGGCCCAGCGGCCGCGCGCGCGCGGACCGATGGTCGCCGCGTGGGCGGCGCGGCGCGGAGATGCGGAACGGCCCGAAGGCTCGGATGACGCGAGCGAAGATCGGACGGTAGCGGTGCGGGGACGCGGGCGAAACGATTCGGAGGATCGGACGGGTGAGGTTAGAAGGTGGAGGTGGGATCGGTCGGCGGAGAAGAGGCCACGTCGCGGGGAGGGATCGTCTTCAACCTCCAGCCGCTACAGTAACCCCGCGGCGAGGTTACGGTGGCGACGGCGGCCTGGGCGCTAGGGGACTCGTCGGCGACCATCGAGGGCACCGGCGGGTGCGGCTTCGAGAGAGGAACCCATTTTGGGTAGCGGGGAGGCGAGGGGATCACCGGAGAGGACGGGAGGTAGAAGGGGGTGGTTCGGGTACTTGGCGGCGAGGAAGATCACCGGCGGCGAGTTAGCTCAAACGGCCGCGGCTACACGTTCACGGGGACCGGGTGCTCACATTGGTGGCGACGGCGGAGGTTGGGGAGCTGCGGGGAGGTCTGGCCACGGTGGGGTGGTTGCTTTGCCGGAAGGGGTCTCGGCGGCGGCGCTCCACGGGCTTCACCGTCCGCAGGAGGCGGCAAAGGGGTTAGGGAGGTGGAGATGCTCCAGCGAATGCAATTGAATAATGGGCGAGGAAGGGGAGATTGGCTCCGGGGCCACCGGCGTAGGGGCGCGCGGCGGAGCTACGGCGGCGGGGCTCCAATCGGCGGCTCGAGTGGCTCGGCGGTGGGAGGTGAATGGAGGTGGTGGAACGGCTCGGGAGGCAAAGGAGGAGCGAGGAGCCGAAGGGGGATTTATACCCGAGCGGAGGAGCGGGCGTGGAGGAGAAGCCACTGGGCGGGCTCCGGGGTCAACAGGAGCAGGTCGGCCGTCTCCTCCGCGGAATGGAGGGGTGACCGGGGTGACGCCGGCTCTGCACAGGAGTAATGGCAACGGGACGGCACAGGAGCAGGTGAGGCGCGGGCATGGGCGAGGTAGCGTCCGCGCGCGGGAGAGGGAGGAGCCGGGCCGGCAGCGGGCCCGGGAGGCGACGCGGTGCGGCGCGTGGCGCAGACGCCACGGTTTTGGACCGCGACGGTCGGGACGGCGCGCGGCGCGGCGAATCGAGGCGGCGCTGTCCGCGCGAGGAGGCGGCGCAAGCGCAGCGCGCAGCGCCCGCAGCGTCTTGGCGGCGAGCGGAAGGAGCCGGCGCCAACGAGCGAGGGGCGGAGAAAGGCGCGGGCGCGGGAGGAAGGGAATCGGGCGCGCCAACGCGAGAGAAGAGCGGGAGGCGCTGGGGAGAAGAGGAGGCGGGAAAGGAGAAGGCGCCAACGCGGGGGAGAAGGCGCCAGGCCGAAAAGGGAAAACGGCGGCGGGGAAAACTTTCCCAAAAAGGAAAGTTTTCAAAAATCACTCAAAAATGCAGCAAAAATTAAGGAAATTTTTGGTTGAAATTTTGGGGCTTTTCAACTACCATCTCTCTTCCTTAATTACTCTCTCACATCCTCCTTTTACTTATTTAACATGCTATAAACATCGCTTACAGCACTTCATTGTGAAAACCCTAAGTTAATATTGATAGTTGATTGTTAATTATGTTGACTTGTCGATCATAAATGTGCGTACTCTGGCCTTCTGGGACCTTCTATTTTGTAATAGATTTCATGTATGGTGTGCCGATAATAACGAAAAAAAGGACACAATGTCCATACCAAAAACATGTATGGGCTTAAGAGCGAAGCAATTTACGTATATTTAGTTACTCCAATAGTTATGCACGTGCGCACACTAGTGTGTAGTAGTTACTCCAGTAGCTAGTTACTTAGCTCATGGGGTATTTGTATTGACTTTTATTTTTTGTTTCTGTATAGAAAATATCATAAGTGTATCACATATCTTACTATTTTAACTTCCGTCTTGCACGTATCTCCTCCACTTTTCTAACCGTTTGCCTTCTCTTTCTATAAGTTATTTTTTTCAACTATTATTATTTACTTTCAGCTAAAAGTCATCAGTCATAACCAAAAGTTATCAGCTAATACGAATACCCCTCAGTACAAAGAGGCTAAGCAGTGGCGGGCGTCGACAAGAAACTGAGGGCCCGCTAATGGTGACGAATCATCAAAATCTACACTTCAGATTTGAAAGTAGGTGATTTTGATAGAACTAAACTAGTGATTTTTGCTATAATATGTAACATAAGCATTTGGCTTTCTATTTGTGTACTTAATTAGAGTTAGCAAAATGGACGGGATCGGGGGCCAAGGCTCAGTTTAGCCGCCGCTACCCTCCGCCCCTGTGTCGAAGAAATACATGCATGGTAAAAAAAACATTTGCACGATCCAGCTCCTTGGCCATATGGCAAGTTAACGCTCTATATGCCTTAGGGCCTGTTTGGAACTGCTCTGCTCCAATTTTTCCAGCTCTGCTCCCAACTTTGCTAACCAAACACGTCAACTCCACAAACTCCACTCCAGGAAAAAAGGTGGAGCTAAGGACCAACTCCACGTTTTTGGTGGAGCTCCTCAAGGGGTACTCCAGAAACAAGACTTATGTACCTCCTCGTGAAGTTGATGAAAAAGTACCCACCACTGCCATTACACAGTTCCCCTCCATACCGATTCGCTTCGATCTCTTTTCCTCTCCCCACCCACCGCGACTCCTCCTGCCCAACCCCCGCGCCGGTCCTCGTCCTCTCCGCCCCCCTCCCGCGACGCCCCCCCCCCCCTCCTCTCGCCCCCCACGCCGCCCCACCCGCGCCGCCTCCTCCTCTCCGCCCCACCCGCGCCGCCCTCCTCCTCCCCCCCCCCCTGCTGCCCCCCCTCCTCTCCGCCCCACCCGCCGGCCTCCTCCTCTCCGCCCCACTGCTGCAGCACATTGCATTTGAATCAATAATTATGGGACAAAAGGATGGAATTATTTGACCAAAATATTTGTTTTTTGATTTTCTCGAATAAATTAATTGCGATTATAATATTTTACATCATATTTCAATTGGCAACAAAACAAATTCAGTTACATATGCTCCGCAGACATCAAAACATATATCAAACATCATTCAGGGCACATTGGACCTTTCTCAGGGAAACCTCACATTCCTGGAGCTGGAGCTAGCTGCGTGCCAAACAGGACCACCTGCTCCAGGAACTCCACAGTGGAGCTGCTCCATGGTGGAGTTGATAGAGCAGAGCTAGAAAAACTGGAGCAGAGCAGTCCCAAACAGGCCCTTAATTGGCCATATGGTAAGTTACACTGACTAAACTCTGTGAAAATTGTCAGCGTCCACTTGGCGCAAGGCACACTAAAAACTCTCTTTGTAGACACGACTGGGCCTCTGTAATACCCTGGCCATTTAGTATGGCGGTTCATATGACCTATATAGAGTTATGGCATTAAGATTAGTCCTATATTATTTGTCTAAAGTGAATTGTAGTAGCACATAATACCTACTAAGTCTAAAATATAGTAAATTTAAATTAACTATTTTACATAAAGTGATAATAAAAGTGTAAGCGAGGCGCATGTAACTGCTTTATAGATGGATTGAGCATTAAGCGTATTATAAGCCAGTGTGTTGCATTATCCTTTCAATTCCTCCAATGAAGGCCACCTAACCAGTTCTCTAGGAGAGGAGAGGAGGAGCCACAACGGACATAGCAGGGCCATGCATGCATCTGGGTTGCAGCGAGAGTACTGTGGAGAACAGACAGATAGACAGACGCTGCAGAAACTTGAACGTGACTACAGCACGCTATACGGTATAGCATTCAACCGTTCATCTTGTCTCTTAATTTGAATGCCCTTCCTCGTTGGCCACAGTCCTTCATCATCCTCACCCTATGCCCTCCTCCGTCGCATGCGCGACACCGTCCTTCTCGACACGAGCAAAACCTCGGCGCCGTTCTTCCTCCTATGTCGTTGTAACATCCCAAAAATTCTCCAAACTTTAAAAATTAATCCCAAATTATTTATTTAAATATTTCGGAATTTTATTTGGATTTCTCTTTCCCTCCTTTTACCCTTGAGGCCATGGTTACTATTTATCTTCTTCTACCTTGCGTCAGACCCAAGCTCAAATCTCCAATCGACAAAAGTCTTTTTCCCTCCGTATCTTCACTTGGAAACCGTCCAATTGGTGCTAGCAATCAATTTTTCCATTTTTTCGCGCATCTTTGAATACCAAAACGCTCGCACAATGCCAAAAATTCCATCGGTTTCCTTTCTTTGCCGAAGCTATAAATCGGAGCACCGTGACCGTGTCGCCTTCCCTTTCATCTAGCTAAAATCTCCCCTCCTCCAGAGAAGTCGGTGAGGCCATCGATGACACCACTGGCTTCGCCGCAAGGAGAACGACCTCGTCGACCACTTCACCATCCAAGACCACTGCCAGAGCACTCCGTCGCCACCATCTTCCACCTCGCCGTTGAGCAAATCCACCACTGGAGCCATTCCCTCACCGAGGCACTCTGCCGCCGCCGTCTTCCACCGTTGCTGACCACTCTCTAGCTATCTCTGGTAAACCCCCTTGCCTATTGAAAACAATCACTGCGCGTTCGACCACAGCAACCCCATCGATCTCAGCCACTCCGACCGCTCATGATCACTCCTGAGTTTTGACCATTCTTTAAACTTCCGAGAACTTTAGCTTCGTCTATTGTCGTTTCCAACCCCTCTTGTTTTCGACCACCACAGAGTTCCAATCACTCTGTAGCCTTCAATCGTTCCATAGCCTTCGATCACTCTCAGCGTTTCTACCGCTAAAACCATCCAATCACTAAGACCTTTCGACCACGGTCGCTTTCGACTGCGACCGCTTTTGACCACAGCCGCTCACGACCGCAGTCGCTTTCGACCATGACTGCTTTCGACCATGGTCGCTCACGACCGCAGTCGCCTTCGACTACATTCTATTCCTCGACCACATAAAAGCTTGTCGACCACTCTTGGCCTCCTGACCACTATCAGTATTACGATCGCCTTGGTCGGTTCAACATTCTCATCGGCTATGACCACTCTAGGCAGTCAAATAATTCTCTAGGTTTCAATCACCAAGATTCGATCACTTTGAAGTCTTCGACCAGTTTTAGTCTTCTTAAACCAGTTCCTATAATGTTCGACTTGCAATGGTTCCGACCTCTCTAAACCTTCGACCACATATACCTTTCGACCACGTCGTATACTCTGACCATTTCAAACTTTTCGACCACTCCTTCTGACCATGTATCGACCATCGACCACTCACAGCCACTTCGACCATTGACCACATCTAAATTTCTGACCATATTCAGCCATCTGATCATAACTGTTTGACCATCCAAGCCGATCGATTCCTTCAACCACTCTACATTGTCCTATTCCTTCGACTACTCCGAATCGTTCCATATCTCCGACCTCTCCAAACCTTTCGATCATTTTGGCCATAGTCACTTTCGACTACAATTGCTTCAAACCGCTTACTGTGTGACTGTTGTCGCTTCTTGCTCTAAACTTTTGACCATTGTCACTCTAAGCCACCGACCACCGCCACTTTCGACCATGACCACCCTTCTCTAAACTTCTGACCAGTTGTTAAGCTTTTCCAACCACTCAATAACTTCGAACCACTCTCTGTAGATCCGACCCCTCCGATCACGGCAGACACTTTCGGAAGCCGTATTTCTTCATCTTAACCCCATTTATACTCGTTCAAATTTCCAAATTCATCTAAAATCATAACCATCCTTCCAATATATATATTTTGTATTTTTATGACTTTGTTTGTGTTTATTCATTTACTTGAGTTTTCCATTTTGTGCATATAACCTAATGTCACCGAAGAGTTTTCCGATCGGCAGCAGGAAGGTCTAGGCAACGTGTAGGAAGGCAAGTCTCCTTTGACTATCTTGTACATATGTTTTCCAAAATCCTTTTATTATTTCAAATTTAAATGCATTGCTATATTACATAAAATGATAACTTCTATTTCAAGGATAATAGTTAAACTGATAATTGTTATGCCATCATTTAACATCAACAACCATGTACCTTTGCCACCCTAGTCTTTTCTTGTCTCAGTATTGAGATTATTATGCTATTTAGTAACTTTAGAACGGTAGTAACTGCTTAGACAAGCGAATCGATCACTATAACCCTATGGGTGGGAATAATATTATCAAATATTTAAACAGTTGCTTTACCAAGTGTTTGGCAATAGGTGTTGCCATTGGATTATAAAATAAAATAAAATGATGAAAATTGGTTTTAGACTTGGGCGGATGGTAAGATCTGGTTGGTGTGAATTTAGCACGAGAACTTGTATTGTGAATGTGCCGCCCGAGTCAATTCAGGATCAACGCTTGTGATTGTCCAAACTAAGTACTACCGCACAACCACAAGTCTATATGGTTACGACCTAGCTGAATAACTCGCAAAGGTTTAGTTCAAATATCACCAGTGATAAATAGGTGCCAGAGATATATTGGTTTACTCACAGTGAGGCTCAGGGATTTATTGTACTCATATGGCGCAAGAGGCGGCTTCTGATTGTGGTGGATTTAACCCTTCAGCAGTGAAATCTCAGCAGGTGGTGTCTAGCTAGATCATAGTGAGGTAAATGCTTTGTGATAAATTATCTAGGTCTCATGCCTAAGGAAGCATGTTGACTATTAAGATAACTTATCTTTTATGGGTAAAGTTGTACAACCTCTGCAGAGTGTAAAACTATGCGAATAGCTGTGCCCACGGTCAAGGGCGGGCGATGTGTGCTTTCACATGGTAGATCTTTGGTTTTGGTTTCAAAGTAAAAATTTTGGGAACTCGGGAGTGGATGGAACTCTCGGGAGCGTGTCTTGCGGATGGAGCCAGCACGGGTGGATGGAACCCGTAGTCTTGAACCTTGGCGGTTAGAGTGTGTTTACTAGTGTTGATGGTTGGAACCCTCACTAGAAAAATTATACTAGTTTCAATTATTGCAATTACTTTGTTAAATTGATACTTTGAGAATTTAATTATGGTATTTGAAACATAATGCTGCTTTATGCAAAAGAACCATATTATCCTTCTTTGTTAAGCCTTGTATCTATTGTATTTTTTCCAAGACTTGCAAAATATTTTATGTACTCACATGCTATACTCAAAACCAATCTCAGAAAATTATGAATATCAAGAAGGAGTCTACGACTACTATGCTTGTGGCTTCAACGAAGGTTTCCCAGAGTACTAGGTTGTGTTTCCCCAGTCAATTGCCTGTGGTGTATTGATATATTATCGTCAAAGTTTATTTTCTGCCACCGCTGTGTTTTGTTAGTTTGAGAGGTCTTGTAACCTCAATTGTAATAAAGTGGTCATAAGGCATGTACTCTCCTTTTATTATAATAAAGCATTGTTGGTTATGTAATCATCATTGTTTGACTGTGTGTACTATCTTTGATATGGGACTAGTGTAGTAATACACAGAGGATTTGGATTAGGAAATCCGGTCCCGACAGTCGCGTAGACCGCTAGCGACGCCGCGCCATCCTTCCTCCTGCGTCGAACGTGCAGAGCACGAGCAACGCCACACCGTCCTTCCACCTTTGTCACACAAGCAGAGTGCGAGTGACGCCGTCCTTCCTCCTACGTCGTGTGGAGCACAAGCAGCGCTGCGCTATCCTTCCTCCTTTGTCGCACGCGCGGAGCGCAAGCGATGTCGTCCTTCCTTCTGTGTCACACAAAGTGCGAGCAATGCCACGCCATAGAGCTCATGAGTGACACCGTTCTCATCCGTCCAGCCCATAACCCCCTTTTGCCAAGCCCATGAGCGACACTAGCTTTAAGGGTATGTTTGGTTAGTGCCCAAACCAGCCCTACCAAAATTTGGCTAGCTAAAATTTTGGTTGAGGTTTTGGTTGCTCACAATTTGGTCAAGATTGGCAATACATAGGGGATCACCATGGAGCTGTAGGCTTACCAAAAACTTGACAACCATCCAAACAAGTGCCAAATTATTGGGGCTAGCCAAATTTTTGGCAAGGAAAATTTGGGACCAACCAAACACACCCTAAGTCTCCCAAATCTGAAACATTGTAGAGTTTGAAACATTGACATCAATCTCCAAGCTTGTTACTCTACCATGTCTTAAGCAAGATTCATGCTCTTCTCGCTCCCCCGACCCCCAAAAAATTATGCTTTGCATGCAACGTATTCGATGAAATGCCTGACTTCGTTCTATTTGAGATTCTTTCACTTTAGTGTTTCTCTGTAATGTTTCACTTGATATTTGCGCTAAAATTTCATCTATTTGGTGTTTGTGCAGGCCATTCTGCCTATGGTTAAAGGTTTCGACGTGACCTTGGATAAGATTGGTGCAGCACAAGACAATGAATTGAAAGATGCCTTTGCAGAAGCTTTATTGGCCACAATAATGATCAGAAGAGTGATGATCAGAGGGATGGAGATGCGGATAATGAAGAAATTGATCGACAAGATGATGATGTAGACCGTGTCAACTTGCAGCCTGCAAAACCCCATGTTGGCATGGAGTTCTTCACCAGAGAGGAAGCGCAAAAGTATTATAATGATTATGCATTTACTGCTGGCTTTGTAAAATCTAAAAAACGGTATCCCGTTCAGACACCATTTGAGGGTATAAATTAGATCCATTCGATCTGAAGTCAGGATGCACGAATCTCTAAGCTCCGTTTCCATGCGCAACGCATTCATTTTTCCCCACACCACACCACTCCATTCCCATTCCATTCACCCTACATTCCCCTCGCCACTCTACTACACTCCACATATACCTCTGAGCTAGGGTTCCGGCTGCCCGTGCTGTGCCATCCTTCCTCATCGCCGCTCTGTGACCTCCTCCTCAGTCACGTGCGTGGAGTACGGGTGCGTCAGGAGCCCTTACTCATCGGCGCGCTCTTCCTCACCAACATGCTCCTACCCGACAACCTCATCCACGTGGACAACAATATGCTCCCGTTCGGTAACTACATCTAGTGCATGCAGCCCCCTCGCCGGTGCATTCTTCCTCACCGATGCTCTCTTGCCCGGCCACCGTAGCCTGCTTCGTTGTGATTCTGCCCGTACTATTCCAATGTCGAATTTTTTTACCATGTTTAGTAGCTTTTCAATGATTTCTAAATTTTCCAAATGTGTAGTCTAGTCATGTATAGCAATTCCAAAAAAAGGTAAGCACATACTGTCATAAGCTACAACTTATTTCAAGCTAAAATTTAGAGAAAATAATTAGATGCTAAATTGTGAATAATACCGACATGGATAAGACGCAATGATTACCTTTGAGTTTGCAAGCAAAACAATCTCCTAGAAGCCCTGACCCTCTTCAAGTAATTAAGTGCAGTTTCTCACATGAAAATAAAAATATTTTGAATGTCCAGCACCTAACCAGGAGATTTATATATGCCTCAAGTTAAATCACAAATCTTCACCTGCAAGCATATGCAGGACGCTGTCCTATCAGCCCCAATCTCGTAGGACTGGAGAAGTTATGTGTGAACATGAGCTAAGTAGGCAAGTTTAAGCCAACCTTTATACTATTTACCTAAGAGCAAATGTTCAGAGGTTAGTTTGTTCTGTGAAATAATAAGGGGTAAACATATCCTCAGAGTTCAACGGCTATTGCACATGTAACCATGCAAGCAATAAGAAGAGGAGAGCTAAACAGTAACCATTCAGATATTTAACATGTCAACTTCTAGAAACATGCGAGTCAAATTCAATATCAAGGCCATCATTTCTTGCTAATGGGACCCCTAAAATCCTCAACCATAGATGCACGGTGCACACAAGGTGTTTGTAAAAATGATAAACAGGGAGTTCATGTAAAGGCTACGCTTAGTGCTTTGACCTGAGGATGATCGTGCCATAGAAATCCTCCTGTAGGTAGAGAGGGATACGTCCACTGGTGTACATCAGGAAGAACTTCTGTAGGTAGTTGTGTGCCCTTTTGGCAACTGAACACAAATACATACCACACATTGGCATTTCATCGAACAAATTGTGAGCACGTTGACTTTCATAGACTAAGCCACAAAAGAAGGTAGCGAGATTACTTGCACAAAGAGCTGGTATAGGTGGAACTTGGAAGACACAAAGCCTACTTGCCACTGGTCCTGGTCACCTACTTCTGCGTCTCCCTCTTGTTCGTCTTCCGCTACTGCTTTGTTGGGTTCGTCATCGTCTGAGACCTCATGGTGGCGTGGTGGCGCACTCATCCCATTAACCAATTGGCCACAAGCTCTCCACTCTCCAAATGAGCACGAGCTCGAAAAGGAGATTAAAAAAATCATGGTTTGCAATTTGCACCCTTAAAAAATTCATAGCAAAGTTTAAAACAAACATGAAAAGGAAGCTACTATATGTTACTAAACAATAAGAAACCTTTAAGAAAGCAACAAGATGAGTCGATAACTATGGGCGGAGGCAGCAAGATGCACGTGCGTTGCGATGCGAATACTGTTCATGGCTTTCACCTACTTACCTGGATGGGCAGTGCGTCCTTGTCGCCCCGAAGCGCAACGATTGACAGGCGACTGGTGTTGACGGTGGTGACCATGTCGGTGCGCAGCGGGTAGCGGAACCCGACACCGATGGCCTCGAGCTCCTCACACACCAGTAGGCTCATCTCCACCTCCTCGTATGCCAGTGGAAGCGGAGGCAGGGGAGGACCGGCGAAACGTAGGGAGGGAAGAGGAAGGAGGAAGAGGCGGAGGCGGAGGCGGTGGCGTGTGGGGAGAAGGAGACCGTGCAGGGTGGCGAGGAGAAAGAATGGTTGTCATTGGTTAGGCTTACGTTTAGTCTTTTTCTTTGTTACAATAATTAGCTTTTAAATAGTAATTTTTTAAGGTGGTGTCTATAGTTAGATTGTAGTAGACAAAGTACCGAGTTCAGCTATACTGATCAAAATCGTATGTGACTATTTTTTCTATGTACTATCTCTCACGAACAACCAGAATGCAGGAAATATAAGCCAAAGCTATACCAGTTCTTTTGGGTTGTGGCTTTTGGCTGAAAATTTTGAATTCTAAACTATTCGTGAGAGACAATATGCAGAGAAAAATAGTTACATATAATTTTAGTCGATATAGCTGAACTCGGTATATTTTATACTTATACTATTTAAAAATTAGTTACGGTAGAAAAAGGAAAAGAAAAGGGCAAAGCTAAGTCAAAAACCCCACCCATTCTCCTTTTAAGGAGCAGAATCCACTCTAGCCGTTGCAATTCCATCCACCTCCGCACTCAGGTTACGAATCCCCCACTCACAACGTTTCAAATAGAAGAGAGGGGCGGCGTCGTCTCCTCCTCCTTGCTCGCTCGCGCACGCTACACAGATAGAGAGAGGCGCACCCAACCAGCCACACGCGCGCACGCATGGCGACAGCGGAGGGGGAGGAGGCTCCGATCGCGGCCTTCGCGGTGGCCAAGGGCGGCGTCGTGCTCAAGAACATCTTCCTCAACGCGCCGACGCCGGAGACGCGCCGGGGCGGAGATGGGAATGAGGAGGAGGAGGACCCGCCAGTGCTCTTCGGGCGGCACCCCGACTGCCACGTGCTCGTCGACCACCCCAGCGTCAGCCGCTTCCACCTCGAGGTCCGCTCCCGGCGACGCCAGCGCCGGATCACCGTCACCGACCTCTCCTCCGGTGAGATACGGCTCCCCGCGCGCCTCCCTCTCTGCATGCGCGTGTGGTGTTCGCGATCTCTGCGCGTGCCTCGATTTAAGCGAACCCTAGGGGTTTCTGTGTGCGCGCGCGATTTTTGCGTTTGGGTGAATCGATTCGTATGGTCTGCGTTATTTGGAGATTTTTTTTGCAGGAGTTTAACTCCTCAATTCATATGGATTAGCTCTCGATAGTTCAACCTTGTGATAATTAGGCCTACCTTGTTAACTTGACAAGCTCCTGCGATGATCGCGAATACGCTTGCAATTTGGATCAAAATGATGCAAAGGACTAACGTGGAATTAACCCATGGTTGGGCTGTGATTTGATCCAGTGCATGGGACTTGGGTCTCGGGCCGAAGGATCCCACCAGACGCGCCGGTGGAGCTGGCGGCCGGTGACACGCTGCGGCTTGGGGGCTCGAAGAGGGAGTACCGGCTTCACTGGCTGTCGCTCCGGGAGGCATTTGAGATGGAGGATCGGCTGCCACCACTGCTTGAGGAGGACAAGGAGGAGTTCCGTACTTATCAGGTAGAAATTTCACTTTTCTGCTCATTGCAGAAGCTGTAATTATTTTGGGTGTGTTGGTTGCCGTCAAAGCGTTTGATGATAGTTAGGAAGAAATCATCCGGATGATATTTAACAAAACCCTTGATTGAAATGCACAGGAGGCAAGCAAGCAGTTGGTGCCTGGGCAGAGGGAATCAGTGGACGCGGAAACTCATCAGGTTTGATCCCAGCAAGATAACATTACTGAGTACTGAAAGAGTTTTATGAAATTCTTATTGGTATCTTCTGTGCTGCATTTCATGTTTGTGGATTTGGTTGGCGCCAATTGATTGTGTGCTTTAGTTGAACGTTTTTGCATGCTAAGCAATGGGCCTAATTGTCGAAATTCATATCAAGCGAGAGATACCAACCGACTCGGCTGCTGCTGATTGCCAAAATCATAAAATGCAATATGTTAAAATGTATGTCAGATTAGGTAACCATTATTATTATTATTATCATCATCATCAATATGCAAGTGTTGATAAGCTCAACCATTTTAGTCATCCGTGTATGCTACTGCTTTATGAAATGCATTACTTCCTATTTTCGGATCCAATCTGTGCTATTGGATTTTCCTACTGTACCCTGCTAATTACATTCTTAGGTGAGAACTGAATATTTCACTAAGCAATTTTGAACTAAAATTATGTTCCTCAGTTGCTTACAGTAGTGCCACTTCCAGTGGTAATGTCAAGTTGCTCACAAAAGACAAATAATGACTAAATAGCAACTTTTGCTGTGACTTAACTTTCTGGAATTCCGCCTAGGGCTATGATTTAGTAATGCTTCTATCACCTAAAGGAATTTGTCGCATTGTAAGTTCTGATAAAATTTGAACACTTCATACCCGCCTGAATGCATTGGGCGTGTGGCCAATTTAGTTGCATTGTCATGTATTACTTAGATAAGTGGATATTACTATGATTTTATCTTGGATTCTGCTGATTATGTTGTACATCAGTTAAATTTCTCTAAACTAATTCAAGTTATTGATTGCTTAGTATGCCGAATGATTTTCTTGTGGCAGATGTTGTGACGAGATGTGTAATTTTCATCTTATGCTAAGCAATCATATGTGTAAAATTGAATCAGTTTAGTTGTTGGTCTGAATGTTATATGCCACATGTTTTGTGTTCAATGCATGATATTCACCATGAGCAATTTGCGGTTGGTGCATATCCATTATGTACTGCCAAATACTAATCTTCATTTGGAATAACATGAATTACCATAAATTTCTTTTGACATAAACTATGTGATGAATTGATAATACCTATCCAGTTCAGATTTTGCATACTCTTTCCGTATCCTCGAATCGCTTAGAGCATTAGTTTACATTCATAAGTTTATTCTGTGTTCCCTAATATCCTGGGGTGTTGTTGAATTTTTTTCTTTTCAGGATGCCACTTGTTGACTTGGGTTTTTTTTGCTTGATTTTTGTTGTATTGATTGTAACCTCTTTTTGAACTTATCAGTTCATTTTCTGGAAGGCTAACTGTCTGATATAATTCACAGGAAACAAGCCAACTAATTGTGTCGGAGCAGATTGATTTTTGGGCTAAAGTGATCCCCTCAGCACCACCATTACCTGAGCTTGCCCATCTCGTTTCTGTGGAAGAATCTTCACTTTCGCAATTTGATGAGAACAGAGAGGGAGTGATAGAGGAACCGTTGGTTGATGAGAATCCAATTACAGAATCTGTTGTCTCTTCAATCACACAGGCAATGCCTGCCACAGTGACAAATGCTGGAAGACAGGTCCAGTCAGACAAACAGAATGCTTCAAACGCCGTGTCTCAGAGAGCCAAGTTAAAGTCAGTCAAATCCCTTCGTGTTGACACAGGCAGGAGCAAGGAAAGAAGCAGCACTTTGGGCTACAACTATCAGAAAGAAGAAGTCCAAAATGTGAATCGTGTATGTTCTGAAAACTGTGGGAGAGAATGTACAGACTTCGTGGTATTGTTTGATAATTCTGAGGTCAAAAAAGCTGAAGAAAAGGTAAAGATGGTTGCACGAGACAAGGGCCACATGAACCCCCATGTCTCGGACAGGATTGCCATGGAGGTTGACTCCAAAGAATTTGTGCATTGTGTTTCCCCTCTGAATCTGGAGCATGACACCTTTTCAGATAAGGAAAACTCCATGCTGAATGTTGCTAAGGAGACAGAGCTAAATGATTTTATCTCTGAGAATTCTATCCCACAAGATTCATTTAATGCAAAGCTGCAGAAGAGACCAGAGTTGTTGCATTATGTTTCCCCTTTGGTTTTCAAAGATGACGCCTTAGTTGACAACCAAATCCCACAGCTGGATGCTACTATACATATGGAATCGTCTGAGCCTGTCTCAGAAAATCCTTTCATGCAAGCCATAATTGGTGAAAATACAAAGGGCCACAAAGACATGAAGCATGATGGTTTGTCCCCTCTTAACTTGGATGGAAGTCTCTCAAACAAAGAGAACATGGCCCAAAATGATATTGTTGTGGGTCCTGAGGACTGTGAGGTTGATGGCACAATTTTTGGGAATCTATTTGACAATTTGGATATCAAAGGAACTGAAGAAAATGAAGAGAGCAGTCCACTGGACAAGGAGAACACCACCCCCTATGTCTCGGGCAACATAATAATGGAGAGGAGTCACCTAAGGTTGAAGCCTACCATTTCCCAAGAGTTGATGGATTCCATTTCCCCTCTGAATTTGGAACATGACAACTTTTCAGACAATGAAAGCTCCATGCTGAACATTGGAAAGCAGATGAAGTCAAATGAACTTATCTCCAAGATTCTTACCCCACAAATTTCAGTTGATGCAAAGTTACAGAAGAGCCGGACAGGGTTTATGCCCATTTCACATCTAGACTTAGAAGATGCCATCCTTTCAGACAAGGAAAATTCAGTGCTGGCTCCTGGAAAGTATGATGCTATCTCCCCTGTGAGACAAGGAGATCTCTTCTCAGACAAGGACAATGTGACACCTGCCTCCAGGGATCTCAAGCCCATTGGTAGGAGGTTTCTTGGCTCAAGAATGAATAATTCAGTGTCAACAGAATACGCTTCAGATAGGAGTGTCAATAAACCGGAATACAAGGAATTATCAGCAAAGTCAAAATGTTTTCACATAGTAGATGATGATGTTTTCTATTCAGATAAGGAGAATTTGACGCCTGTATCTTCAGGAGGCATGAAAGCGAGGAGGTGTTTTCCAAAGAACCTCACACTGGATGCAGACCAAGATCAAGAGGCATTCTATTCTGACAAAGAGAATTTGACACCAGCATCTTCTGCAGCTCGGAAAACAAGGGATATGTCTGGAAATCGTGCACGAATTGAAAATGTGATTACAAAGAAGAGGGTGGTAGACAGGCTCCCCTTCCAGACTCTTCTGTCAAATTCTCCCTTGAGACATACTAACTCACTTGATGGTAAACTGGTTAATGCTAGAACAGCTGACTTTGCTGCTGGTGATGTGGCAATCAGATTGGAAGGTGAACTGAACGTTCTTCCAGTAAGTTATTGTAAAGATTATATTTAGAGTTTCTATTTTTATATATTTTGCTTCTGCTATGGAATGTAAAGTTGTGAACTGAGTTTATTTTGATGCTGAACAGCACAAGAACCAGGAATCCAATAGGGTTGGAGAAGGAATGAAAATCTGGACTATGTTGACTGATATCAATTGTCTTCTTGATGACGAATCTAGAAAATCTATAATGCTGTTACAAGGCTTAAAAGGAACCCATCTGATCATACCAATGATTGGTAAGTTAAGGGAAATACAGTAAATATTCCATCCATCCTCCTATGATGTCAGTACTAGATGAACGTTTGACCAAATTCTTACTTGTATACAGCATCCATTGTTGTCCATCATTTTTCTGTTATTAAGCAGAGATATGCTTGCCCGCTATATACTTGATTGCCTCACCGTTTTGTACTGTCAGTATCTAAATACATGACTTGAGCTATTGCATCTGTCATTCTGTTGTGCTGCTAAGTGCTAACCACTATACTTGTTTTACTCGGTAATCTCCATTGCACCGGTCACGTTGTTGGGTTCTTTTGGGTTGAGACTTATGGTTTATGGTTGTGGTTTTTGAATTCTGATCTATTCATGAGAGGCAGTGTGCAGAGGAAAATAGTTGCATGCGATTTTGGCAGGTACAACTAAACTCGGTACAGTTTGTACTATAATTTACATGTAGACCCCGTCTTGAAAAAATGCACAGTTTAACGGTGAGTTATTGTAGAAATGGAAGCCAAAACCTAAGCATAAGCCCAAAAAACTGAGTAGGATTGCTTGCTGCTTTAACTTTTAACCATATTGTTGTGCTCTTACTAACTGAGTAGATGCGAGTGGCCTTGTATGCCCGGTTCATGTTCTGTTTAGCCTATAAATTCTCAGTTGTGTATAAAGTGTTCCATTGCATCCGTCATTCCCCACTATGATTCTCCTTTACTGAAAGCTTGTTTTATTGTCTTGTCAGTGATCAGGGAGCTCGATTGCATGAAACAGCGGGAGGGTTTGTTCGGAAGGTCATCGAAGGCCACCTCCATACTCCAGTGGATCGAGGAGTGCATGGAAAAGGAGAGCTGGTGGATTCATGTTCAGAGTTCATCCGAGATGTTGCCAGTAGCACCAACTCCACCTGCAACTCCTACAACGCAATCCAACGATGAAGAAAGAGAAGTCACCCCTGGCACCTTTAACCCAATGGCGTTTTTCTCCCCAAAGCGTTTCACAGACACCGTCTCTCCAAAGACCGAAGATCGTATTCTTGATTGCGCCCTCCTTTTCAACAAGCTAAGAAGCAACCAGAACATCGTCATTCTGTCCAGCAGCATCACACTCAAGATCAAAGCTATGGCAGAGGTAACATGGCCTCTTCCTCTTTGCAGCTCTTCCGAAGATTCAGTGTACATATAGCCGTGCATTCCCAACCGAATCGAACCGGTGGTGTTTTCTGTTTCGTTGCAGGGCTTGGTTTGCGAGGGCGCGAAGGAATTCCGCGAAACCCTGATGAACCCTTGCTCCAGCAGGTTCATGTGGGCAGCCAGCGCTCCGAGGGGGTCGGCTTGGTCGTGCTTGGACGAGACTGCCCTGGCGGAGAACTACTACAACAGCCGCCATGGAGCCAGGAGGAGGATCCCGAGGCCGATCGCGGCTGCCAAGGGGCTGAAGCTGATCCTGCTGCACGACTCTCTCCATGCGCAGGCGACGAATCCCGTCAAGAAGGCGCCGGTGGCCCCATTGGCCTCGTGATATCGATGCCCCTGAGCAGTTTTGATTGATGGTGGTTATGCCATGTGAAGATGGGTAGGTAAAAAACGCCTTGTAGGTATGATTTTTCTTCTTCTTGGTGTTTGATGCGTGGCTGCTGGACTTGTGAGGTGAACATTGCCGAGTGAAACTATGGACTTCAGAGTTTGGACAAGGACTCAAAGGCATCTTGATCTGCAAAGCCTGCAAGGCTGCAAATCGATCGGTAATTAGTGGCAAAGCCCACAAGGCTGCAAATCAGCAATAGCTCACGTGGAGATGACTATGGGTTGGTTGGTGAGGTTCAGATGTGCTCAGGGACTCTGAATTCTGAGCAGGTAGCTCTGCTGGACGGCACTAGAATGGTTGATCAAGATACCATTTTGCTGGGACCAGAATATTACTGTTCAGGACTGTTACGAAGAATATCAGCCATTCCAGCACTGTTTAGGAATGTTACGTAGTAGTCATTTTTGCTCGGTATTGCTGTCAGCTTGTCAGCTGCAGACGTTGGTGGATGGTTAGCACGATGACCAGGGCAGTGTCTCTGACAAATAAAGTGGTCGTGTTGAACGGGTCATAAGGTGCAATTCAATTAGCCCACGCGAGGTAGTACAGGTTAGCTGTAAACGTGCACGCATGATGCAGACCGCTCCTCCACTTCGCTCCATGTGCAGTAGGCCTCACCTTTTCTTTGGTCGCCATCTTGACTGCAAAGGTTGGCTTCCCGTATACTATCTCTTTTGTTATCGAATTTCAGAGTGTTTTCTATTTATTTCAGCTGCAAATTATTTGTCATGAATGCTGCTACTTCTCTATCAAACTGTTCTATCTTGTCTGACTCCCCCCCTTCCCCGGGCGGGGGGTTCTAAGTCTTACAGAAGATCTGGGTATGTTCTTGACTGTCCCGATATTTCTCCTTGGTATTTCTTGCGAGTTTCTGAACGTACATTGAGGAAAGCGAAGTCTCCGCGCTGTTGTCCCTCTTGTGCAGCTACAAGCAAGCAATACTATAAAAAAAAACTATACCAAACAGCTACATCAAAAATGATTTATAGAAAATCGTCTATGATAAATCAAGACATAGAGCCGAGATCTAAAATGAGTCCCAGCTCTCCCCCCCGGAGAGGCGACTCCCCCGGCGACGCTACCTCCCCCCTCCCGCTGGCGAGTACTCCGCTTCCGGCGTTCAAAGATCTCCTCACCCCTCCTACCCACCTTAGCCCTAAGCCATCCTCGGCCTCTACCCCTCGCTCCTCCCCCGTAAATCACCCAATCCCTAGCTCTGCAAGGCCCGAAAGCCCTAAGTTTTCGGTGGTGCCTAGTCCTCCGGATGGGCTCGCGGAAGCTTTGCCCCGCATTAATGCGGCTATCCGTCTATCCTGGAGCTCGGATGAGGAAGAGATTGAAGACTCACCAAACAGCGCCCCGGATGCGATGGCGCCTTCAATGGAGGTTCAGAGCTTTTCCCCTCCGGTAGAAAGGGCTTTTAAGCGTGCAATAGGAGAAGATCTGCAAGGTATGCCGAAAAATCCGGCCAACTCGCATCGCATTACTTCCAAAGAGCTTGTGCAGAAAGATTTGGTCACCCAAGATCTTGCGCGCGACTAGCCAAGTTTTTCCGCAACTTGTTAGTGCTCATCCACAAGGACAAAGACAATGGAATTACTCCTTCCACGATGCTAGCTACTCGGTTTTCCAAAGAAGGACGAGGCGACGGTTGATGGCGGCATTGAAGTCAAAAATCCAGAGGCTTCTATGAACACTACTTTAGGGGAAAAGGCAGGGACCCAAACCAACCTAGATCTCCACAAATTGAAGTCCCGACATCTAGTGGTAGCCAAAGGAGGAGCAGAACGCTGGATTGAAGTTAAGTCCCCACACTGGTGGAGAAAGAAATTGGATCCACAACATTTGAAGACCATGAGCTTAAATAGAAATCATCTAAATCAGTTAGATTAAGCAAATCTCAAGAAGCTTCTCTTTTGGAAAAAGATGAAGGGTAAATGTTTTCAGTGTTTAGGCAGAGATCATGTAGTGAAAGATTGCAGGGATCTGTTTCGATGTTGGAGATGCAGACGTTACGGTCATCTTCGCAAAAGTCGCCCAATCTTAAATGGCCCCCAACCACCAATTTCAATGACAAGCCGAAGCTCTGGAAGCTGCTATAAAGCTGAGACCACAGCAAGGACCTCTGTATTCAAGCGCATTCAGTCCACCCAGCCACTGGTAGCCAAGGAGCATTTTCGCCCTGTGCTCAACACCTGCATCCCGTCCGGCTCGCGCTGAGACCATGGAGATTCCGTGGGACCATATGGCGCGCCCAGAGGAGGACCACTGTGTGGCGGCTGCCTCGGGGGAGACTGATCGTCTGCGTGATCGGTTCTCGGCTCGATCGGTGGTGGCATGGGTGGTCGGCTCTCAAGTTGGCAGAGTGGAGCCCAGCACCTTCGCGGCTGATGTACGCTTGGCTTTCCGTGTGAGGCACATGGAGATGCAAGTCACCAAATTTCATCCAGAAGATTTCTTTATCACGTTCTCGCAGCAGCGTGATCGTGATGCTGTCCTCAGCTGGGGAAGTTTGGAGGCCCCTGGGGGACGCACTTACCACTTCAGGCCGTGGGATGAGCTGCGTCACGCTCAAGCCTCAGCTCTGCGATTCCACGCCCGCCTGTGCCTTGAAGGTGTCCCGATGCACACCAGGACAGAGGAGATGGCCGCCCGTCTGCTGGGCAGAAGCTGCTCCATTCATTATGTGGAGGAGTACTCCCGACGAAGGCTCTACAATCGCACCTATGACGCATGGGTCTGGACTGATAATCCAAGCTTGATCCCCAGGAAGGTCTGGTTGACCGTCACTGATGCTGATGAGGAGGCGCCTCCTCTGGCGAATCCAATGCCAGAAGAGTCCCTACGCCGGGAGCGGCCCAAGGATTTCAAGAAAGGGCTTACTTATGAGGTATTTGTTCACTTGGACACTCTGGAAGATTTGAGCTTCATCAGTGAGGAGGCTGCCGGCTTTGATCCTCAGCACTCCAGGCGCTTTGAGTGGCGTTATGGGGTGATGGATGGGGCAAGGGAGGGATCTTCCCAGCGAGCTCTCCCAGCGCCCTGTCACCCAAGGCCGACTCAACACCGCCGTCCGGAAGATGAAGACGATTGGGGAGATGCAAACAGAGACTGACATCGAAGCCGATCCATTTGGAACCGCATCAACGGAGGTATGCGCGCGGCAAGCACCGAGCCGCGTGTCGAGGGTGGCAGCGCTCGCCGGTGGCGTCGCGAAGGCGGTGGCGAGGAGGAACACGGGCCTCGACGTTCTCCACCTTCCAAGGAGCCGACCGGCAGGAAACCTTCCTATGCGGCTGCTGTAAGTGCAAATCCCGTCCCTCCATGTGACTTTGCGTGTAAGGCAATGTCAATTAGCAGTGTGCAGTTTCCAGATGGAGACGCAGCCGCTACTTTGATTGTTGATGACCAAAGAGAAGCTCCTCAAGATGACCCGGTGACTCTTGTGTAGGGTGCCCAGGGCAATGGCAGCATGGGTGATGGGAGCCGTGCTGACCCAATGCTGCTGGAACTTACCCTGACACCCAATCAGGCTGGAAGACAGGGGGAGGCTCACCCAGAACCCCCAGTGCAGCCCAAGGAAAAACTAGGTTCTTTCCTGGCAAAGCTCACCAAGCCAGCTGCAGCTCCCATCCTGCAGGGCACGCCACCTCCACGCCATGACTCCATAACAAAGGTTAATTCAGTTTCTCGCCGCAGTGTGCGCCTTGCATCCAAAGCTAGGAAGGGCACCTCCTTGGAGCTTTTAGCCCAAGAAATCTTAGCTAAGCATTTTGGTTTTCTGCAAAAAGAGGACTCTTTTGATGATCTGGCCAAAAACCTTTACTTTCAGCATTTTAAGATGCCTCTGTCTTCTAATGAGTTACAGAAGCTGAAGGACATCATAGACAAGGGAGGGTGCAAGCCACCGAAGATTCGCCCAGTCAAGAAGAAGGCTGCTGTTAACCCGGTTTAAATGGCAAGGAAGTGCGAGTTTGGCGTTGTAGCTTTGCTCCGCCGTAGAATGAAGACTAGGAGTCAACAAGTTATCTTAGTGTGCTGCTTATGTAATTGCCTCCACCTGTGTGTTCCAGCCCTGCAGTGCCTCCTTGAAGCGTGTTTTGTGTTTTGGCCTCTCGTCCAGCTTCGCAAGGAGGGAGCAAGGCCTTTAGTCGCCCCCTTTTTACTTTATGTCGCAAGCAAACTGTAACCTGCTGAACTGGAATGTGTGTGGTTTAAATGCAGGAGCTAAAAAAGATTGCTTGAGAGAAATGGTTGAATTATTCAAGCCTACTATTGTATGTCTCCAAGAAACCAAACTGTCCTTGGTCAACAGTCAAATCATTTCACAATGCCTTGGCCAGCGCTTCTCCATTCACTTTGCAGCTTTGCCATCTTTAGGCACTAGAGGTGGGATTATTTTAGCCTGTGATGATAATTTCTTTGAATTATCTAATGTCTCTTTGGGACAGTTCTCCCTTATTGCAAATCTCAAAATGAGAGGGGAAGGATTAACTTGGTCAATAACCGTGGTGTATGGACCGCAAGCTGAAGAAGAAAAAATCATTTTTCTACAAGAGCTAGAATCTACACAACAGAATGTGCTGGATGAATGGCTGGTCATTGGAGACTTTAATTTGATCTACTTGGCCAGTGATAAAAACAATGATAACTTAAACAGAAGGATGATGTCCCGGTTCAAAGGATGTATAGACAGGCTTCATCTAAGGGAATTGCCTTTAAATGGCCGGAGATTCACTTGGCGTGGAGGTCCAGAAATGCAAACGATGACAAAAATAGATAGAGCCTTTTGTTTGGCGGATTGGGATATGATGTTTTCTCATTCGCACATGTCTACTTTGTCTTCAGCAAATTCAGATCATTGCGCCCTATTCCTGAGAGGGGATATGGAAGAGAGGCCGAACCTTGGGTTCCGTTTCGAGTCGTTTTGGCTTAACCGACCAGATTTTCTCGAAGAGGTCCAACATAACTGGGAGAAGCTGATTAACACAACTAGACCCCTTTTGCGTTTCCATGCTAAGCTAGAACGCCTAGCAAAGTCTCTCAAGCGGTGGAGCAAGAATGTAGTTGGTGATTTGCGCTTACAGTTAGCTTTGGCAAATGAAATCATTCTAAGACTAGAAACTGCACAAGAGGAGAGAAACCTTTCACCAGAAGAGATAGCTTTTCTTAGGGACATCAAGTTTAAAGTCCTTGGGATTGCGACCTTGAATAGAATTCGTATAAGACAAAGGGCTAGATTGTCTTGGTTAAAAGAAGGTGATGCAAATACAAAAATTTTTCATCTTTGGGCAAATGGCAGGAAAAGAAAGAACTTCATTGAATTTTTAGACTCTGAAAATAGACCAGTCTTCTCCATAGAGGGGAAGTTACGCCAAATGACAGATTTCTTTGTCCAAAAAACAGGCTCTGCTTTTAACCGCTCTTCCTCCCTCAACTGGGAGCAGCTGCAACTGCCGAGGTTGGAGTTGGAGATGGAGGAGTTGGAGCGACCAATCTCTGAAGAGGAATTAAAGATTGTAATCTTTAGCTTGCCAGCTGAAAAAGCACCTGGTCCCGACGGTTTTATTGGAGGTTTTTATCGGAAAGCTTGGAATATAATTAAGAAAGATCTCTTCAAGGCAATTAAAGCGTTCTTGGATTCTCAGACTGAGCACCTAGAGCTGCTGAATACCGCCAAAATTTTTCTTCTGCATAAGAAGTTGGATGCAAGTCGACCTGATCAGTTTAGACCCATCAGCCTCATTCATAGTTTTTCAAAGATTATATCAAAACTTTTGGCTTTGAGACTAGCTTCAGTGATGGACAGATTGATTTCTAAGAACCAAAATGCTTTCATTAAAAAGAGATCTATACATGAAAACTTCCTTTACACTAGGCAGGTGCTTCAGCTACTTCAGAGAAAGAAAACTCCAAGTTTTTTTCCTGAAGCTAGACGTGGCAAAGGCTTTCGATTCCGTAAGTTGGCCTTTCTTGATTGAGGTTTTGGAAAATTTTGGTTTTGGTATTGCTTGGAGGAATTGGATTGCAAATCTCCTCTACTCGTCTTCTTCGAGTGTTCTAGTAAATGGCTTCTCTGGAGATTCTTTCTGGCATGCTAGAGGTCTACGACAAGGAGACCCCATCTCCCCATTGCTCTTTATTCTAGCTATGGAGCCTTTGCAAAGACTAATTGCAAGAGCAGAGGAGGATGGAGTTCTCATGCCCTTGTCAGGACAGCACTTGCCGTTTAGAGTATCCATGTTCGCGGATGATGTGGCAGTTTTCTTAAGGCCAGAACAGAATAATCTAGAAGCCTTCAAAGCAATCTTGGAGCTCTTTGGAAGGGCTTCTGGACTGTTCACTAATTTGGAAAAAACAGAAGTATATCCAATAGCTTGCTCAGCGGAGCAAATTGAGTCTGCTCAGCAATGTTTCCAAGGAAAGATAAGCTCTTTTCCTTGTAGATACCTCAGACTTCCTTTGCACTCGCGCAAATTGAGAAAAATTGACTGCCAACCCCTAATCAATAAAATTGCAAATAGATTGCCGAGGTGGAAGGGAAAGTTTTTAACCATGCCTGGAAGAGAAACCTTGGTAAAACGTGTTCTTTCATCTGTGCCTACTTACTTCTTGACAGTGCTGCCCGCGCCCAAATGGTTGACAAAGAAAATAGATCGTTTTCGAAGAGCTTTTTTATGGAAAGGCATAGAACCTGAACATGTAAATGGCGGACACTGTCTAGTAAAATGGCCAACGGTGTGTAAACCGCGCCCCCTAGGAGGATTGGGAATTCTTGATTTGCAAAGATTTGCCCGAGCTCTTCGCTTAAGATGGTTGTGGCTAAAATGGAGAGATCCTTTTCGGCCCTGGTCCTTCATGGAGCTGCAGTGCAACAGAGAGGACATCGCTCTTTTCTCGACAAGCACGACAATCACGGTTGGCAATGGAGCTAAGACAAGTTTCTGGAATGATAAGTGGATGGATAATCAGAGCTTGCAATCCTTAGCTCCTGACATTTTTAAAATTTCTTGGAGGAAAAGGATTTCGGTTCAAGATGCCATGAGACAACATTTCTGGTTAAATTGTATTGGGACAATTTCGGATGCTAATCAGCTCTCGCAACTGATCGGGCTAGCTGGAAGATTGAATCATTTCACCCTGGAAGATACGGAAGATTCCATTCTTTGGAAATGGACAACAAGTGGGGAGTATTCGACTCGTTTGGCTTACTCGATTCAGTTTAGTGGTATAATTCCGAACCCCTTTCTAAACCATTTGTGGAAAGGACACGCTGAGCAGAAAGCAAAATCTTTTGGTTGGCTACTTCTGCAGCACAAGATTTTAACTGCTGACAATCTCCTCAAAAGAAATTGGCCATGCAATCCTTTGTGTGCTCTTTGTTCTCAGCAGGGAGAAAACCCAAGTCACTTAGCAAAAGATTGCATGTTTACTGAGGGTGTTTGGAGCAAAGTAATAGAGCTTTTGAACTTGAGAGACACTCCAGCTGGACAAAGTTACAATACCCTCTCGGGTTGGTGGAAGGCTTTTACAAAAATTAGACCACAATCTACCAAAAGGGAATGCATTGGGGCCCTAGTTCAAACGTGGTGGAGTGTTTGGAGGGAGAGGAATAGAAGAATTTTCGAAAATTCTTTTCTCTCGGTGGAATCGGTGGCAAATCAAGCAGTTATAGGTAGCAGGCAAGTGATCTTAGTTGCTTCGACAAGAGAGGCGACAGGAATCGGTTAGCGGTCAGAGTTTTGGGGACCTTTTAGTTTTTTCTGGTTTCTTGTTTTGTTTTTCCTTAGTGTTTGCCTTGTAGCCCTCGGTCGGATGGCCGCTTTGTAATCTTTTCCTCTTCTCTCTTTTAATATATGGCAGTCCTCCTGCCTTTCCTTTCAAAAAAATAAATCAAGACATCACAGATGGTTAGTATTAACCGTCTGTGAAAATATCACATGCAGTTGTTAGTATAAACCATTTGTGATACTGCAAAATATCACAGACGGTTAGTATTAATAACTATATGTGATAATTCACAGACGGTTATTTATAAGAACCGTCTGTGATAATTCACAGACGGTTATTTATAAGAACCGTCTGTGATAATATCAGACATCACAGAGGGCTTTTAATTAGAACCGTCTATGAAACAATCATAGACAGTTTTTATTTATGACCGTCAGTGTTTTGTCCTTTATCATATGAACTACAGAAGCTACTGATCAGCTGGAATAGATAAGTGTGACTAGTCACTTTTACAAAAGACATTCAAGTTAAATTTATTACAAAAGTTTTAAAAAAAATATTCTCAGATCTTGATCTTCTGTGTTTCATATGCTTCCTCTTCTACTTTGGAGTTGGAGGATCAGCAGCTGAGTTTTCGAATACAGTGAAGATTGTCCTTGTCCTCTCCACTTCCTCCTCTAGCTTGGGCAAATCACTAGCATAGCCCATAATCTCAAAGAGGATGCCATGATAAGCTTTCTCAGAATCGACCGCTTCTGCTTGATCCGCAAGGTAATCCATGTGTCTCTCTACTGTCACAAAAGCTTCTTCCGCTTTGCGTATATTGAAGAGAAGAACGAGGCTAAAAGCGGTTTCCCTTTCCTGAGCGGCAAGGAGATACCTCCGTTGACGGCGGATGATAAGGTCTAGTTGACAGATGGAAGCAGATCGAGGAAGGAGAGCAGGGCATGAGCGGAGGAGCTACTCTAGACGTAAGTTTTTACAATGCCACCAGCAGTTACAGGGCAACGTATGTGGATTCTACGTTTGCCGCCATATACAGGAAATCATGAACGCTTAGACGAATGATCCGAAGTTTGTCAACCGCCAATAATATATATATATATATATATATATATATATATATATATATATATATATATATATATATATATATATATATATATATATATATATATATATATATATATATATATATATATATATATATGCAAATGCAATGATATATAATGTATCACGTAAACCCATTAACATGTATTAATTCAAAAAGGCATCGATTTGAAAATGAATTCATTGATTTAGCATGCTGAATCAATCATGGATGAAAATTCTCAATCATAGATACTAAGCACCATAGTGCCCCTGTTATTTATACTATATATATACATATACATATATATATATATACATACATATATACATACATACATATATACATGCATGTATGTATGTATGTATGTATGTATGTATGTATGTATGTATGTATGTATGTATGTATGTATGTATGTATGTATGTATGTATGTATGTATGTATGTATGTATGTATGTATGTATGTATGTATGTATGTATGGCGACAATACGTGGAATTCGACAAAAGTGCAATTGATCTTGACAAACTCGTCAAAATTCGAGGAAAGCTCTCCCAATTCTTGATAGCGGAGATCATAAACAACAACAGAGAGTTCCACCCCGGCAATGGTGATTAGATGTTGAAACATTGGATACAATTATAATCACTCAATTGTACTTAATCAAACAACTCATTCAGTTGTTTAATTCATTTGTGAGATCTGTGTAATGATTGTCATATGCTATGTATGTGATTTGCTTGTATTGTTTAATTTATTTATGAGATTTATGTAATGATCGTCCTGTGTTTTATATATGTGATCTTCTTGCTTATTTTCAGAGGGTATAGCTAGCATTTCCAGAGGCTAACCGAAAAACAGAAAATAACGTAACTTTTGAAATAGCTATCACAGATGATTAATAACAAAAACCGTCTGTGATATTCCGCTATTACAAACGGTTGTTAAAAATAACCGTCTGTGATATATACGATATCACATATGGTTAATATCAAAAACTGTCTGTGATAGCGGAATATTATAAATGATTTTTCAAAAAAAAACTGTCTATGTTTTAATTTATCACAGACGGTTTAGGAGCCATCTGTGATAATCATCTATTATCACTAATACATAATGCAGACGATTTAGAAACTATTTGTGATGACGGTTTTGAACCGTCTGTGATAACACCGTCTGTCTGTAGTAGTGAAGATCAAGAAATGGACAGTTGCTAAGTTGCCCTATTTGTCATGAATGATCTTTTGTTGTGCTTATTATATTCCTTTAAGTAGACATTAATAAGAAATTCTTCGCAAATGGTGATATTATCCCACTACTGTAATTCACTTTGGCCAAATTTGTTTTTTTAGCTTTGTACCTTGTGCTTGTATGTGTCATTTTTCATTACTATAATTTGTCATGCTTAAATAACATATTGTTTGAAAAGATAGATATATGGAATTCTACTTTCATCTATCACATAATCTTCGTTACTATTACATTTCTTCCATCAGCTTTACCATTGACAAATTTCCATGCAATACTTTACTACAGGTGAAAACTACCAATTAATTTGGACAAATTAAAGAACATCAACGTTCTCCACTTAGTCAAGTCATGCAAAATATCTTTGTGCATGCACGGTTTTGACTAGATCAAGAACATAAAAAGACTCAGCTGAATAAATTCCATAGGAGAATGTGCTATAGCTTGGGACTTTTTAGTCTGAATGCCACTTAAAAGCTTTCCGTTCAAGCCTACAACTGCTTGACCAGGTGTAACGCCGAAAGGATCATGGAATGACCATTATTTATATCGTTAAAAAGCCCTTTTTTTGGCACAAAGAGAATGGCGTATCAGCCCTAAATGAAATCGTACTGATTGTCAAGCAAACGAGGAGTTGATATGATCTGTACAAAAAAAATATTAGTGGTAAAAGTATGTGCTTGATCTATGCAGCTATAAAGCTAGGAAAATGGCGTATCAGTCCAGAAACGCGTAAAACTATCAGTAGGACCAATCTTACAAGACTTATCAGTTGCTTTCACCAAAGACCAAGACGGTTAATGCCCTCCTACATCATATTTGAACAGCATCTCTACTGCTAAAGATCAAAGTTGCGAGCTTTCATTCATTCATTCATTCATTCAGGAATCCAAATCTCTAGCTGGCTACATATGATCACAGATCTTTCAACTTCTCAAGCTCTTAATAAACATGGCAATAGCTATCCCTAAAGAAATATGAACGTACTACTAATTCTTATCCTTGGAAGCAGGTTTGGTAGATGCTCACAAAGGTGACCGTGATGGAGATGGGGTCCAATGCTATGCCCATGCTCGTCAGTGTCCTCATCCACTCTCTCTCCCACACAATCTCTATCGAGCAAATCGCACCCCCATTTGTGGGCATCATGATTCATCGTGTCTAACTTCTTCAGAGCTATCATTGAGTTGTCTTTCCTTTCAACAGGAAAGATAGGATGGAAAGATGGATGGATCCTTGAACAAGTCAAGCTGTCTCTGGATCTCATCAGGCATCAGCATTCAGCACAGGCTGCTCTCTATCATCACTCATGGCGTGGGAAGTTGGTAGCTTGCCGTTTTGATCCAAATTGTGAAGTAAAAGCACAACTGAAGTTCACAGATGCTTGGTGATTAAAATTATGAAATGTTCCTATCCTAGTTCAGATGTAAATATATATACATGTTCAGATCAAATTAATGCTAAGTTCATGGGAGGTTTAGATTGGAACTTTGGTTTGAGGGGAATAATTTTGTATTGGACTTAGGATAGTGTTGTCTGCTTGGCTGCAAGGTCATGGTCGGCGGCTCCAACCTACCGACCCAGCAAATCTCGTGCTTAATTGGCCTTGATTAGTACTATAGTACGAAGTGATGGTTATTCAGAGGGACCAGCACGGCAAGAAAACAAAGCGCTAGGGCTACCAGCCGGTCCGCCATTCGGCCAAGATATCCATCTCGAAGGGCTGCACTTGGGAGCGGATCCCCAACGATGAGTCACCGATGTTGACGTTGTTGAGATCACCACACCATGCATGCTTGTTTACGGAGCAATCTCTTTCTTAGCTTCAAGCTGGATTGTGACTTCTCATAATTTTTTTATTTTTATGTTTTTCCAATGATATAACTTTTTTATATTTTTTGTTTTTTTTCTTATTTTTTCTATTATCTGTGATGACATAACTTTTTGTTAATTTTTTTTAATTTAACTAGTTATGTGCCCGTGCGTTACAACGGAATTTATTATATAGAGAGAGAATTATGTATCAAAGAGGGTTGCTCTAATTAGTTGAAAAGTGGATAATGATAAGAAATAGAAGGAATAAGGCGGTTGGAGGAGAACAGACGTACAACCATCAACTCATTCTTTTATAATAGTAATGATTCTTTTCCATTATCCGTGATGACATAACTTTTTGTTAATTTTTATTTTTTTTAATTTAACTAGTTATGTGCACGTGCGTTACAACAAAATTTATTATATAGAGAGAGAGAATTATGTATGAAAGAAGGTTGCTCTAATTGGTTGAAAAATGGATAATGATAAGAAATAGAAGGAATGAGGCTGTTGAAGGAGAACAGACGTATAATCACCAACTAATTCTTTTATAATAGTAATGATTACGTTGAAAAACTACCAACGATTTTAGTATATTTTTAACTATTACAGTACAAACTAAATTATAAACTCAAATAAGTATCACTAAAGTGATACATATGGATTGTACATAAGATCGACGGGGTCATGCTACACTTAGATTCCTTGACTACACTAAAAATTGAAAAAGCAATTCAAAAATACATTTCAAAGGTACGATAGGCATGTGTGTTTCATTATACAAATCTCAGAATGATCACAAGATGGATCCACTGGTTAATCCAAAAATGTGTACAAAAATGGAGGAAAAAAAGAAGCAAATGCCAGGGAAGATGCTCTTCTCCCTGTCCATGGGACAAGTCAAGATGCAGGGGGAATGGCAGGAATAAACAAGGGGCAAGTGAAGTACTGCTCCATAGAAAACAACGAAAGAGCTAAACTATTGCAGAATGTATACCTTTGGACTCATCGTTCGGTGATTCACACTGCTGTCCCTGTACCTTTTGTCGTAGGCTCAGGCGCAAACGTATTCCCGTGAGTCCGATGTCTGAATTTTTACTGGAATGAAATGATACAGAAAAAAACTCTTGAAAAACTGTGCTACAATCAATCTTTGGGCTGTTGCAATGATCGTTTGATGCTCGGGTATTCATAGTTTTTCTACATTGAACTCTAATTTAAAACTGCAAGATTTACAAATACACCACTGTTCTGCTATCAGAATACAGGCTGTTTGGCAACGGCTGCGGTTTATAGCTTTTGGCTGAAATTTTTGAGTTTTGGCTGTTTACGGTACAGATTACGGAGAGAGATACTCACTTGCGATTTTAGTTGGTACAGATGTTGGGCTTTTAATTTGTATATCGTTTAACTTGTAGATCCCATCTTAAAAAATATTTGTTTAAAAGATAGATACTATAATAAAATCAAAACTATCAGTTTTGAAGAAAAAGAATATACCCTACTATTGGCATGAATAATAGCCAAAAGCCCATGCGACGAAGACGCTGACGCCAAAGCTCGGTTCGGAACAAAGAAAAAAAATTGACACTGAATTCAAAAGGAAAACTCAAAATTAATTCTCGTTGTGCATTCTCCTTACCTCAAAATTCCTACGAAATTATTGCATCCACTGGAAGTATTTTTTTAATAAAAAAGTGATCCAAATATTTTAGGAAAAAAGAGACCGGAAGAAAGAGAAGTGCCAACCACGTACGTCAACTCGTCGTCATCACCTCCTTCCTCCCTCCTTCCTTGTCACCAATGGAGAAAGCCTTAGATACGACCTGACCTAACCATCGCGGCACTACCCTTCACCAAACCAGCCTCCCCTTTTACCATTTCCACCCCCAAAAATCAGAGGAAAAGTAGAGATTTCCAACTCTTATCATCGTCGTCGTCGTCATCATCGCATCCCATTGGAAGCGCCCCGAAAAAATCCTATAAAAAATGGATGGAGCCATGCCCAGCACCACCAATATCCTGTCCTTCTGGGCGAGCCCCGCATCATCTAACTTGTAGCTCCAATCAAGATAAAGAGGCCAATCCTTTCTTTCTGCTCTTTGTTTTTTTTGGCAAGATTGCATCTTCCCCATGTGACACCTGAGAAAGCGAGAGCAAAATTTCTTCTCTTTATTGCTTTTTTCCCCTCTTCTGGCTTGGTCATAAACCTCCCATAAAGCTCTGTTTCTTGGCTCTTGATCTCATCGGCAGGGTCCGTTTCCCCCCAGAATCTCCAGAGCCCCACTTAAGATCCCAAGCTTTGTGTGTTCTTCCGTTGCAATCCACAGAAATCCCGGGAGGAAGCGCAGAAATCTCTATCTGAGGTGAATAAGCTTCCGTTTTTGACCGGTTCTTGATCGCATCCTACCGCCGTGTCCCCAAATCCCTAACCTTTCCTCGTTTCTTGATCCAAGTTGTCGCTGCGTCCGTGCAGTTCTTGATCCAGGGTGCACGCCGGGGACTCGCAAATGCAGCCGGACCCGAGCGCCAACGCCAACGCCAATGCGAAGGCGAAGCTGCCGCCGCCGGTGACGGCGCCGGCGCCGGGGCGGCCGGCGTCGGTGCTGCCGCACAAGACGGCGAACGTCCGCGACCACTACCGCATCGGGAAGAAGCTGGGGCAGGGGCAGTTCGGCACGACGTACCAGTGCGTGGGCAAGGCGGACGGCGGCGAGTACGCCTGCAAGTCCATCCCCAAGCGCAAGCTGCTGTGCCGCGAGGACTACGAGGACGTCTGGCGCGAGATCCAGATCATGCACCACCTCTCCGGGCACCCCAACGTCGTCCGCATCCGCGACGCCTACGAGGACGCGCTCTTCGTGCACATTGTCATGGAGCTCTGCGCCGGCGGCGAGCTCTTCGACCGCATCGTCGCCAAGGGCCACTACAGCGAGCGTGCGGCCGCGCAGCTCATCAGGACGATCGTTGGGGTCGTGGAGGGCTGCCACTCCCTAGGCGTCATGCACAGGGACCTCAAGCCGGAGAACTTCCTGTTCGCGAACACCGCCGAGGATGCACCACTCAAGGCCACCGACTTTGGGCTCTCCATGTTCTACAAACCTGGTATGTGTGTTTCTTTGCTTTACTTTGCTCGAATTTGGCAGGCAATTCTGCGTTGCTTATTGTTCATATTGTCAGTTCTTGATCTAAGGATGGCATCTCATGTGTAGTCCTTTGTGTTTCTATTGGAATTACCTGCTAATGCTGCATTAGAATGACCACTTGGAGCTTTGTTGATAGCATTTTATGATCAAGTCAATTGAATGCTTGTCACAATGCACATGACGTGGCTTTTCTATGATAATGGGAGGAGAGGGTGTTGAAACCATGTGGGAGTTCCAGTTGGAAATGAGAATCACTGCGAGTTACTGAAATTTTTAAGTTAAAAACGCCAGAAGCAGCTCCTAGTAGTGATGTTGATGTGAATGGTAAGAGGGTAGTGCTTGTGTGGTTTATCTGGTAAACCTTGAAGCATGAAGGCATGCCAAAACTTTTCTTCTTTGTATATTATGATGGTTGCAAGTTAGTAGTAATTTTGGAAAGGAACCACGCACTTTTGTAATGTTCTTAAGATTACTATTAGTAATCTTTTGGCATGGGTGGGAAAAGAATTGTGTTCCTGTAGCCAGCCATGTCTAGGTCAAAAGAAAATTTAGATACTGTGGGATATGAGATTGTTGCAAGTTATCAAATTTGGTAGGAAGAGATTGTAAAATGCATGTTAGTATCCATTACTACCACTATCATGAATCTAGTTGTTATTCTTCTAGTACCCAGTCTTGATTTGATATTTTTATCTGGTATTTGCATGCTGCTTTGTGAATTTTGACTCAGTTTGCTAGAAACTTCTCTTTGATTCACACTAAGTTTATTGATGTGTTCATTTCCATTTCCTCAGGCGATAAATTCTCTGATGTTGTTGGGAGCCCCTACTATGTTGCACCTGAGGTGCTTCAGAAATGCTATGGTCCAGAAGCTGATGTCTGGAGTGCTGGGGTGATTCTGTACATTTTGCTATGTGGTGTTCCCCCATTTTGGGCAGGTAAACACTTTGCCATTAAACTGTCAAGTTAGTAGGTGTATCCAAATTCTCATGTTTTCCATTGTCATGTCTGCTTTTTCCCTCAGAAACTGAAGCAGGAATCTTCAGGCAGATCCTTCGAGGCAAACTTGATTTTGAATCTGAACCCTGGCCTAGTATCTCTGACAGTGGTAAAGATCTGATCCGTAATATGCTTAATCGGGATCCTAAAAAGCGACTCACTGCTCATGAGGTTCTCTGTAAGTCCACCCCTACCTCTCAAGCTGTTGGTTGTAGGTGTGTATGTTTGCATGCCGCATAAGATATCTTTTTATTTCTATCTCATAATGGCATTGCCTATGTCAGGTCACCCATGGATTGTTGATGATGCTGTGGCACCTGATAAGCCTATTGATTCTGCTGTTTTGTCAAGGCTGAAGCATTTTTCGGCAATGAACAAGCTCAAGAAGATAGCATTGAGGGTATGAAGAATTACTTATCCCTTTGTAAATGCAGTAGCTGATTCTGCACTTTTGGGTTTTATGCATAGTTCGGATTCGTTCTTTTGGCCATGGCTTATGGCTTTTGAATTCTGACTGTTCACACAAAGAGAGTACGGTGAGAGAGATAGTCACGTGTGATTTAGTCGATATAGCTGAAATCGATATAGTATCATTGCGAAAAACACTTCGTTTAAAAGCTAGTTACTGTATTATAAACCATAAGCTAAAAAGAATAAGGCCTTCATCGCTAAGTTAGTACCTCAATATTTAATGCTTCATTTCAATTACTGTTAGCATTACCTTAATTGTTTGATATAGATATACCAAAGCCAATTATACATGTTGTTGGGGGAGTGGCCCAACCTAGACCCAATCGACTTATCAGGATAGAGGCCCATTATGTGTATAGCTACATGGCAGGCCCACTAAAGCTATGCCAAGGAAAAGACATATTTGCCCTTGCTACTAGAGGTCTCAAGGGGAACATTTGTGTAAACAACTATTCCTATGGCTATAAATATAACCTCTAGGGCACTAGAGGGGACAGCATTTTGAATATATGAAATAGACATGAGTTGAGATTGAGTATCAGCCATACTCTATACTCTCCTCTCTTGAGTTGTAGACTCCAGGCACTCTGCAAGGGCCTCCCGAAGCCCCTGCAATCACTGTTTAGTGTATAACCACAACACATGCCTCGTTTTACCCATTCTGTCTGTAGGAATCCCACTTTTAACTCAGTAGATTTTAAGATCAAGCATCTTCAGAGTACAAAGGATACCTCTCAGTATTGCTTTTATTCTGTAACCATACGTGTTTAGTAAAGGGAGTGACCGGGCCTCTTGATGTGTAATTGCTTTCTTCCCTCTATTTCACCACAATGTTCACCAACTTTGTTTGACCCAGTTCTTCTGATATTTAGAATGATTTTGTTCATATCCATGTTACCAAAGCAGAACAATGTTAGATATTAGACATGAGTTAGTGGATTGATCTTGTTCTTAGGTCTCCCATCATTTTGTCATTTGTTTGGGAATTAACTACACAAAACGTTTGGACCCTTGATGCATTATAGATATTTCAGAATTTCTCAAATACTTGATACAGAATGTGCAACTTGCAATGGTCATCTTGAGCTTTTGACATACTATATCCTATCTTTTTGTTTTTGCAGGTTATTGCTGAAAGTCTGTCTGAGGAAGAGATTGGAGGCCTAAAGGAGCTGTTCAAAATGATTGATACTGACAATAGTGGAACTATAACATTCGATGAGTTGAAGGATGGCTTGAAAAGGGTGGGCTCAGAATTAACGGAACATGAAATCCAGGCTTTAATGGATGCAGTATGTGCTTCTTTACGAGTTGATCCTTCATTAAAAAAAAAGAAATATATTACATTCTGTGGATAGTATGTACCAAGGTTCCAAAACCGAATGGAAGAAATCGTTATGTAACCGCCGTTCTGGAAAAACCGGTCACAATTTAAAAATCAAAACTTGAATTTTGAGATGTTTTGAAACCGGTAACCGGAAAAACTGGCCAAAATTCAAAAAATCAAAAATTGAAACCGGCCGGTTTTTTCGGTTATTGGTTTCCATAGGTAAAAACGGTAACCGGCGGTTACCGGCCGGGATTTTGAACCCTGTATGTACTATGGCTATTGTAATGCTATTTGCTGTCCATTTGTTTCAGGCTGATATCGACAACAGTGGAACCATTGATTATGGTGAATTCATTGCAGCTACACTGCACATGAATAAACTGGAGAGGGAGGAGAACTTAGTGTCAGCATTCTCATTTTTTGACAAAGATGGAAGTGGCTTTATAACCATTGATGAGCTGTCACAAGCATGCCAGGAATTTGGCCTTGATGATGTTCACCTTGAGGATATGATCAAAGATGTCGATCAGAACAATGCAAGTCTTCTCGATACTTGATCTACTCTGTCCATCACCTTTTTTGGTTCCATTATTGACTTGGATGTTGCTTTTTAATTTCTGTACCGTTTTCAGGATGGGCAGATTGATTACAGCGAGTTTGCGGCGATGATGAGAAAGGGCAATGCTGGTGCAGCAGGAAGGAGAACCATGAGGAACAGCTTGCATGTGAATCTTGGTGACATCTTGAATCCCGACAAAAGCTAACTCGCATGGGAAGGCCATGCCTGGTGGATGTCGTTGTCTGAAGTTTTTGCATTCCTCATCAACTGGCTTAATCTAAGAGGAGGGCACATTGTTGAGTGATTGTCCCGTGGTGTTACTGAGATGCTGAAGAATTTTCGTAGTAATAGCTAGAGGGGATTGAAATTGGCATACTGTGGTATCCATGTAATACGATGAACTGCTTATATGTATTCCTGTTGATGTAGGTTGAACATTGTTGATAGCTGGGATTATAGTCATGTTCATTTTGATTTCTACTTAGAGAAGCTATAAATCAATATGAATATTCGGTTTTTTAAAACAGTGTTTTCATTTCTCTCGCTCATCTTGCTCTGGAGATAAGTTAGGAGTCGTTGTGCATCATGCACACCATTTCTTAAGCTTTCATTTCGCATGTATCTCTTACTTTTTTTATCACTCGTTTTTCCTCTAAAAGCCACTTCTATTTCTGTTAAAAACCATCCGTCGCAGAGAGAGCTATAAGCAGCCATAAGTCATAGGGTCTTTTCTTTTTAGTTTTCAAAAGCTATTTTTAATTTTTTTTTATAGTAACTAACTTTTAAATAAGTGTTTTTTTAAAAAAAATGTAGTCTATAAGCAGTAGGGAGCACCCTCATGTTCTACTACTTTTGTTTCTTATCAATTGTCAGTGTAGGTTGATGCTAAATGTCATTCTGGCAGTCTAGCTTTTCAGGTCCTGCTTTTTATGTAGTGACAACTTATTATAAATTAGTGTGCAAATTATTTTTAAATCAAATTTAAGTATGAACGAATACTTTATTATAAACATGATATTACAAGCTAAATTTTGATTAATCAGCCGTATAACGATGTGTGGGCCATCCTGGTCCTGGAGCCCGCTAAGGCCTTGTTTAGGTCCGTTCGTATCTTTAAGGACCCATCCAAATAGTGGTGAAAAAGATGTTAGTGATACGCGTTAGTTCAATTCAAAATTACTTAAGTTATATATGTTAATTAGTTAAATATTAAATAAGTTGATTTTAAATAAAATTAAATTTTATTTTAACTTAGCTTGTTAGCTTATTTTTGAAAAGAATTTTAAACTATTAATAAAATAATATTAAATTAAACTATGGTAATATCAGAAAAGCTCTATCTTTACTATTATAAAAATGTGAGTTGGTGACCGTCGGTCCGTTCTCCCTCTTCTCTTCTCAGTCGTCTGATCAAAGATCAACCATCAAGATTCATATATAGGTAGTTCTTCGCTTCTCGTAGAAAAGGTCGAGCCGACGCGTGGGCCGCGCTCCTCCTATTCTCTTCTCCCATATCATCCGCCTCCCACAACCACTCCACCTCCCGCAACTGCCGCCTCCTTCTCTCCCCCGAACCATCATGCCGTATTGCCGTGCCTCCTCCTCCTCCTCAACGCCGCCACCAATTCATTTTTCGTACGATAACATCTAGTCACAGTTCCCTAACTTCCCCCAGCAGCAGCACATCCCCTTGTCGCCGCCTCCCCGATGCATTTGCCCGCCGCCTCCTCTCCCCATTTGCCCGCCACCACCTCCCTACCACCACCTCCTACAACCGCCACCTCCTTCGCCCCAAACCCTCGTGTCGCGCCTCCTCCTCCTCGGCACCATAGTCGAAGGGAGCTGTGGTCGAAGGGGGAAATGGTCAACGTCGAAGGGTTATGGTCAAAGGGGATAGTGGTTGAAGAGAACAGTGGTCGAAGTCGAAGGAGGCAGTTGTCGAAATTGGGGCCTTGGTCAAAATCTGAGCCAAGTAGCGCCGGGCACGCCACTAGAGGCTTGCCACGATATGACCACCAACGATGGTCGATACCAACGTATGACCACCAGTGATGATCGACGGCTTCTAACTTACGACCACGAGGTGTGATCGACGGTTATTAATTTACGACTACGAGCACTGATCGATGTATTTTGACTTACGACCACGAGGTGTGGTCGATGTCTTCCGACTTACGATTACAAGCATTGGTCGATGTGTTCCAACTTACGACCACAAGGTATCCTCGATGGTTTCCGACTTACGATCACGAACAATGGTCGTCGGCTTCCATGTACGACCATAAGCTATTGTCAAAGGCTCCCGATTTAGGACCACGATTGATCGTCGACTACTGCTAACTTACAACCACCAGCAATGGTCGACCTCTTTCGACTTACGATCGCGCGCGATGGTCGATGATTTCCGACTTACAATAATAAGGTGTGCTCGAGGGATCCCGACCTACGACCACGAGGTATGGTCGATGTCTTTCGACTTATGACCACGAGGTGTGATCGACGGTTTCTGACTTACTTGACGGATTTTAAAACTTTTAGAATATATTTGTATGTATATTATAAAAATTTTTATCATTCATAAGTTTTAAAATATATAATATGATAAATTTTAAAAATTCATAGTAATATACGAACATTAACTAGTAAGACTATAAGACTGGCTCCATATCTACCCTAAATCCAAAACCACGCACAAACCTTCTCTCCCTCCCCTCAATGCCGCCGCCGCGACTCCTCGCAGGCGGCGATCACCACCCGCCCCCCACCTCTCCTTCCTCCCCGGAGCACCCTCTCCTCTCCGCGCACCTCCTTCTCCCCTCCCCGTCTCCGTCCCCGTCCGACCTCTCCTCCCCGCACCTCCCCTCGCCCTCGCCTTCTCCTTCCTCACCCACCCCTCCCCTCTCCCTCGCCGCCTCCTCCTCGTCCTCCACGCCGCCGGCGCCCGCTTCCCCGCATTCTACCCCACCTTCGCCTCCGCCCTCCTCTCCCTCCCCTTCCCTCTCCTCCTCCCCCACCCCCGCACTCGCCTCCTCCTCGCCGCCGCCGAGCTCGCCCGCGCCGCGGCGCCGGGCTTCCCGCCCTCTCGTCTCCCTCCTCCGCCGCGTGCCCTTCCCCGGCGACGCCCGCCTCCTCGAGCTCCTCCACGAGCACTCCTCCTTCCTTGACGCCGAGGAGCCCCAGCTCCTCGCCTCCGCCGTCTTCGCCTTCCTCCGCCTCCTCGCCAGGAACCGCCTCACCCCAGTCTCGAGGAGTGTCGAGTGCAGGAATTGCGAAGAGTGCAAGAATGCCAAGAACCTTGAAGAGTGCAGGGAAAAGCTGGTGTCTTTCTGCGTCTCGGTGTTGCGGGATCCCTTCCAAGTGTGTACGCTGATCGGGAGGGACCTTGTGAGGTCGCTCCATGAACTGGTGCTCGTGCCGGAGTTCCAGGGGCTGTGGAAAGACTTGATATTGGGCCGTGCCATGGCGGACATCTGCCGGATTGGCACGCCAGGTTGGTGCACAACCTTGGCCATATCGCCAGAGATGGAGACGCAGCTGCTGTTCATGATGAACAATGTGAAGTGGGGGGATCAGAAGAGGTACCAGCTGTGGTTTGCAAGGAAGCATCTGATGGTGCCTGGAGGGGAGGGGAGGATACCAGATATTGTTCGGTTCATATGTTGCGGGTACCACCCGGCAAACGAGATTATACAGTCTGGTATCATTGCCCGCTGGGCAGTCATCGGTTGGTTGCTGACGATTTGCAGCAAGAGCTATGTCCAGGCGAATGCAAAGCTGGCTCTGTTCTATGATTGGCTGTTTTTTAATGAGAGTAAGGGTAATGTCATGAATATTGAGCCCGCAATGCTCTTGATGGTGAACTCAGTATCTCAGTACACAGATATCACAAACATGCTACTTGAGTTCTTATTTCTTCTGGTTGAGAACTATGAGGTGCGGAGGAAGGAGGCAATTGCTCAGTGTGTAAGGACTGCATTTGCGGTGCTGGTGAAGAAAGGAGTGGTCCCATCATTGGAGCTGTTGACATGCTGTGAGAAGCTATCACCGTTGCTGAGGCAGAAGCTTGTGGCATTTTTATCTAGTACTAGTCCTGCAGAAACTGAAGAAGCTTGCAGGAAACCAATTGATGAGGTTTCTAAGGCAACAGAATTGAATAACAGAGTTTGCTCAAACTAGAGCTATTTATGGTTGTGCCACAATCCTCTGTGTTAGGAATGAACTCTCCACCGATTTACCACTTACCAGCAATTCCTCCTTCTGGAAGCTTCTAGAAGACCAAGAAAGAGGAATTACAATGTTTTATGGGTATCACGAAGAGTGGAGAGAGGTGAAGACATCCTTTGAAGGAGAAAGAAAAAAGAATATGGAGCGTGGGCTCATCACTAGCTTGCCCTTGTATCCACATGCCAGGTCCTCACTGACATGTACAAAAGAAAAGCACATCCAATCACAGGCTGACCCTACCAGTCAAACTAAATCAGAAGTCAACCTTGAGCACGTTCATCTAATACTGATATGTCATAGTATATGGAGAACATGCTGCTTGATTTTTAATTTCCGCTGGTTGAAAACTATGACGAGTTAGAATTCGCTCAACCTACGGTATCTTTAATTGATATGCAGCCGAACAAATGTATTGGGTGCAGCACTGATGGATTATTTCATTGGTTATATGTTCATCTGAAGGATAGAATACATTTAACTGAAAGATTGTGTGCTTCTTGTTCCAAATATGATGAACTGAAGTGCTGGCAGTAGAGGAATAGCTCCTGAGCTAATTAAAGAAGCCTCAATGAGCTTTTGGATGCTTTAAGTCTGAGAAATATGATAGATTCTTTAAACCATGTCTTCAGATCCAGAGTGTTCTCATGTGTTAAGAGTCTTAAGAGACATCATTGATAGCATCCTTGTGATATTGAACTTTTTTTTTGCAGGCATGCTATTGCCTATTGTACACCGCAGGTGTCTGTTTGGATGCATTTCTCCTGAGTTATAGGAGCTCATCTGATTTAAATAGGCCACACTTATGTACTTGTAAACATTTAGTAATTATCAACTTTTTTTTAATAGTAAAATCCCTTTCATGGTACTTCGTGTCTTTCCTTTTCATTGAGAGCAGTAGGTGCCATATACCAACTTGCTCTGATGTCAATGTTTTTGGTGAGTAGTAGAACAAGATGGCCAATTTCTATATTGTTTTTACCCTTTTAACGCTTTCAGTCATCTTTCACTCTGCAAAAATATGCATATTTATATCCCTGTTTCTCTATTCATAGCTGGTGTGCGACACTTCCAACTAATGCATTGTTAAATTAAATAATGTATGCCACTCAGTAATTTCAGATACCTTAGTAAGGCTAGGAAAAAAGGAAGATTTTTTCCCCCTTGAATTCATCATATGAGGGGGGCATCAGAGATGATCTGCAAGACCGCTACATGGTTGGAAACTTGGAATCCTCTAGATGGCATTGTTGGCAGGGAGTTGTCAAATTAGTGGTGAATGTGCCTTCTGCAGACAGGCAAAAGGAGAAGCAGCACTCTCAGAACCATAGCTAGAATGATCTATCACACAAGGGAACCTGCATGCTACAAACAACTGACAGCTGGGGTTGTTCTCATCAAAAGAATTGGCTGAAAAATCTGATGTATTTCATGTAATCGACGATAGCTTGACAAGTCCATGGATATAATCTATCAGGACATCTCCACCGTCGAAAGACCCCTATGGGCAATAGTGCCCACAGAAACCCAGAGTTCTTCATCAGCCAGTATCCTTCTTAAGGCCAAGAACGTTCAGACAATATTTATGGACCACGTAGCGTAAAGAAGAAAATTTTGGTTCTACAGGTTTTACGTGGTACACAGAAAAGGGAAAGAAATCATAGAGAAAAGATGTGCCAGAACCAGGACAAAGGAGAAGGTGGCAAGAGGATTGGAGCAACCAAACCATAGCCATTCATATCCAGAAAGTAAACCTCCACCTCACAACTCACATCCCTTGTGTTCCCCATTTTTACACCCTTAAATATGAGCAGTTGCTGCGCTTCTCACCCCCCTAAGGAAAGACTGCAAGCTGTGTCAAAGAGAGGGTAGCACTTGATCTCCTTGCCTTAAGAACCAGAAACAATGGCGTCTGCTACTCTCCTCAAATCATCTTTCCTTCCCAAGAAGTCCGAATGGGGTGCCACTCGCCAGGCTGCCAGTCCCAAGCCAGTGACCGTCTCCATGGTTGTCTGTGCCAGCGGATACGCTGATGAGCTTGTCAAAACTGCGGTATGCTTTCTGAACACCACCACTATAATTCTACACTTTAGTTTTTACCATGCATATGCGTATATTAGTTTTGTGGGCAATAACTTCTAGTATTTTTTTTACAGTTTGCACCAGTTGCAAATGAAGAACTAGATATAATGTCAAGATAGATATAATCATACAAGTGTTGTATCACTAATAACTCAAATAGATCCTTAGTAGGATGATCAATCATATGTTTTGTTTATCAGAATTTCATGAGCATAAATTTGATGATACAACAGAGAAATTCTAAATGAAGGCAAAGCATTTGGCTACTTTGATCCCAACATGATTCGGTTCAAATCTACATGACTACATCATTGCCACCCACAATTCCATATTGCAGTGCAGTACCTTCAACAATCTTCTTCTACAGCACTGAACGCAAGATAGATATTATTGCTGAAGTAAAAAAAACTTGGGAAACTCAAAACATTTAGATGATGCATTTTTAAAGTAGAAATTTGCAGTTTACGAACAATTTTCAAACATTTTATATCTACCTTTCATGTGCGTTGAAGTACTGATAAAAACAAAAAAAAATTGGAGAGGGTTTCATTCAAGACATGATACAGGTTTACCACCAGTAGTTGCAATCATACTACAAGGCATGCGCAACTTTGACAACTCAAAGCTTTTCAATGCATATTAGATATTTATCTGAATCCTTGTGTACTGCACTACTGCTTAAGTTCAGTTATCCATCTGAACAACTTCAGACAGTTTTAATCCTAACAAACATATAATCAACTTTAGAAAAGTTTCATCAATTTATGGTTCAGAAGGTCACAAACTTGAATGTTCTTACTGCAGAAAACCATCGCATCTCCAGGAAGGGGAATCCTTGCCATGGATGAGTCGAACGCTACCTGTGGCAAGAGACTCGCATCAATTGGCCTTGAGAACACTGAGGCCAACCGTCAGGCTTACCGTACCCTCCTTGTTACTGCACCTGACCTGGGACAGTACATCTCTGGTGCTATCCTCTTTGAGGAGACCCTTTACCAGTCAACTGTAGATGGCAAGAAGATTGTTGACGTCCTTGTTAAGCAGGGAATTGTTCCGGGTATCAAGGTCGACAAGGTAAGACCATAAGAGATTCATTGATTTCACTCCAAACTGTCACATGATTTTTGTTGTCCTTTCCCTTATCAGAGATCGTATAAAAACCAATTCTATGTTTGGAATTGTTGCGCTAATTTCCAATGCAAATTACTGTGGACCGCTAGCATCATTTAATTTCATAATAAAGTCCAGTGACACTGTAATCTTGAGACATACCCGAATCACTTTGTGCTTCTATAGCTACATAGGAACTAAAATTTAGAGTGAAACAAGAACAACATATTTGTGAACTACAGAAGATACAAACTGCTACTGTTACTAATGTATCCGAATAATCATGTGTACTCTTGTATAAAACTACATGACATGATTCTTCATGTGGCAAACTATGTAGTGGTCAGCAAAAACAGATGAGCCCAGATTTATTGCAAGCTCAAAGACCATAACATTCTTCTAAAGTGGTGCACGTTCTCAGGGTCTTGTGCCACTTACTGGCTCCAACAACGAGTCATGGTGCCAAGGTCTTGACGGCCTTGCCTCACGTGAAGCAGCCTACTACAAGCAAGGCGCACGCTTCGCCAAGTGGTGAGAAATTTGCACATACAAGGACAGTTACCTTCCATTATGTCGTAGCTCCATACCCCCCATGTCTGACATGAAGCTTTCTTGCAGGCGCACTGTTGTCAGCATCCCTAACGGCCCATCTGAACTTGCCGTGAAGGAAGCTGCCTGGGGACTTGCCCGTTATGCTGCCATTTCTCAGGTATGCTTACCAATTTCGAACAGACCAAACTCTTAGATTAAAAAAGGACAAGAACGCAAAAGTTCTAATGATAGTAGAGAAGATTATGAGTGGAGATTTGATCGGCCTTAACTACCATAATAAGAAAAGCAAACAATGAAACATGGGGTAAAGAAATAATGTCGTTAGTGTCAATATTAATGTTTTTTTACCTATGGTTTTACCCTTTTAGAGTAAATATTACAGTCCTAAACTTCTTAGAAGTTAGCATTGTTAGCTACTAATTTATGACATATTGGGTGCCTTCTTTTGGGCTTAGCTTTGACTTTGGCTTATATGGGCTACAGTAACTAGCTTTTAAACGGTGCGTTTTTGCAAAGCAGAGTCAACATAAAGATTGTAGTAAAAAGTGTACTAAATTCAGCTCTACCGGCCAAAATCGCATGTGACTATTTTTCTCTGCATACTGTCTCTCGCGATCAGTCAGAATTCAAAATTTTAAGTCATAAGGCACAGCTCAAAAGAACCCACCCATTGACATGCATGTTTGTAAACCTCTGATTCCTTGATATGCTAGGACAATGGGCTGGTGCCAATTGTGGAGCCTGAAATCCTGCTTGATGGTGAGCACGGCATCGAAAGGACCTTTGAGGTGGCACAGAAAGTTTGGGCTGAAGTGTTCTACTACATGGCTGAGAACAACGTCATGTTTGAGGGCATCCTCTTGAAGCCAAGCATGGTGACCCCTGGTGCTGAGTGCAAGGACAAGGCCACCCCTGAGAAAGTAGCTGACTACACTCTCAAGCTCCTCCACAGAAGGATCCCTCCAGCCGTCCCTGGCATCATGGTCAGTTCCTTTCTTGCTCAAGAATTTTCAGCAGTTTGTTATAGAACAGTACCACAAATGGTTCAAAGTTGCAAAACTATTCATGGATGCTTACATATTTTGTACTGATATTGTCTCCTTGGTGAAAAACTGCAGTTCCTGTCTGGTGGGCAGTCTGAAGTGGAGGCTACACAGAACCTGAACGCCATGAACCAAGGCCCCAACCCCTGGCATGTGTCTTTCTCTTACGCCAGGGCCCTCCAGAACACCTGCCTCAAGACATGGGGCGGCCGGCCGGAAAACGTGAAGGCGGCACAGGACGCGCTTCTCCTGCGCGCCAAGGCCAACTCCCTGGCGCAGCTCGGCAAGTACACCAGCGACGGCGAGGCCGCTGAGGCCAAGGTGGGCATGTTCGTCAAGAACTACAGCTACTAAGCTAAGAAGATACTACTAGTAGCCAGTGTCATTACAGGTTGAGATGAACAAAATGTATACCACATTTTACCCTAAGTAAAGAACTTGGAATGGTTACTGCTGTATTCACATGATTTCTAGAGCTTGCTACCTTGTTTACCTTACCTATGTACCAACAATCTTCAGTAGACAAATCACAAATCTCTATGTGGCATGTGGATTTGGTTACAGCAAAGTTTTGTGCGACTTTGAATGTGAAACATCAGCACTGTATTGGTGAATAATTATCTGTTCTTTCAAAAAAAAAATGTTTTAGTCATTAAGAAAAAGGAAAACATATAGCCCACCACAATGCCGGTGTCTGAATAAATCTTGAATTAACATCCTCAAGCAAGAGTTCTAAGTTTTTATAGCGAGGACAAGGAAGAAACCAGAGAAATCCCATAACTTCCGGTTCTTCAAAAGAAAGGACTTATTCTGTGTTGTAACAGAAGCATCGATCACACACCTTTCATAGTTTGCTCAATGTGAAAACTTGGCATTTGGCAATGTAAATATGAATGAAGCTTGTCTATTTTAATAGCCCATAGGACATATATATATATATATATATATATATATATATATATATATATATATATATATATATATATATATATATATATATATATATATATATATATATATATATATATATATATATATATATATATATATATATATATATATGAACAATTGTTTAGTACAAGACAAATCCTAATACAATGGGAAAAGACCTAAATACCCTTAACACCCCCCTCAAATATAAAGTGTATGCAATAGCATTATATTTGAGAAAAGTTGACACTAAAATAGGAAAAATTCGAAGTCCGAGTCTTGGAGTTATCGTCATAGCGTGCGGCTCTTAAAAAATTGTGTCAAGTGCCAACCATCCGGAACCGTGCAAGAGCCTAGAATAAAGTGTGGAGCTGGGAAAGTAGAGGTAAGCAAGAGTAAAATCGACCGTGGATATGCGATATGTCTTTTATTTACTGTATGAGAAAAGAAACCATAGGAAAATATTTTTACCGGTAAAGTACCATTACTCACTCCAATTATAAAAAATATTGTTTCAGGATACATGCAGTTAAACTTTCTAATATTTTTGGATATCGATATCTTTACTATTATAAAAGAATGAGTTGATTGTTGGTCTATTCTCCTTCAACCGCTCTATTCTCTAACTTCTTATCATTCTCCATTTTCCAACTGATTAGAGCAACTTTCTTTTATAGCACAATTCTCTATACATTTAATAAGTTTTGTTGCAACACACGGGTACGTAACTAGTCATTTTAACTATTTTAGTTGGATACATAGAAATCGTATACGTATATTTGTGTTTTATAATATTAAAATTTTATTGTGCTTTATAACTATACTACAGCAGAAATTAGTGCTGTAGGACCATATCAACTAGAGGAACGACGTTCTTTGGTGACTATGGAATACATCCTTAGATGACCAAAAAGCTCCATAAAAGAAAACGGAACCAGAAGGCCATGAATAACACGGGAGGGGCTAAATATAAATAACTGCCGACATGGAGGAGTTCGTTGCACATTTGAGCGGCAGGGAATTCGAATCCGCATCTCTCGGAGCGGCGCACAGACGAGTAGGCGCACCCAGCCAATCACAGCAAGGCGGCGTATTCATAGGCTCGTAAAGCTACCAGAACCTGGTCCACCGTTCAGCTACAGTGGGCCCACGGGGTGCGGGCCCGGAAACAGTGAGATATGTCTTATTCACATTAGCTCTAAAAAATATTTTTCTACTATAAATATTCTTTTATAGTACTTAGTTTTTAAACAGAGTGTCTTTTAAAGATGGAGTCTACTAAGTAGGTTATAATACATATTATAGTAATTTTATTTATATCGATCAAAATTGTACCGAGCATTTCTCTTTATAAATTTTTGTATAAATTGTTGTTACTAAAAGATGGTATAAATGACGCATACCACGCGTTCAGCCACCCCTCAACCGTGAACAGACTAGTGGATTGCATGGCACATCATTTCAGTTAGCCCCCTAAAATTCGCACGTCATCACGAGGAAGTCCCTGTTTCATGGAGACGTTGCAAGTGGTTAACCCCTTGTTTAATTCGGACGTTGCATTGGGGTTATCCATAGTAGTATTGTTAAGGAAAATAACATCAAACTAATGGAAGCCCTTCACAAGACGTTAAACTATTGTTACTTTCGATTTAGTAGTACGGCGAGAGTTTCAATTTATGGAGCGAACTAGAAAAACACACTTGAAAGTAGACCTTTTCTAAAAGAAATAGATCTTGTTTCAATCGATTTTGGTTTTTAGAAGTCAAAGCCATTTAGAACACGTGGATTTCTTAATTTTGGTTTTTTTTTACTTTTTCAGCTTTTTTGCTTGGTCTTTTTCCTAGACTCCTTTGTATTGTCCGTGATGATATAACAGTTTTTTTTATCTCTTTTTAATTTTTTAATTGAATGACTCAGAAAAACTAACAGCTGTTACTGTGCACTTTCAGCCAACAGCCACATCTAGAAGCCACTGCTTAAAAGCCGTCTAGAGTAGCCCCTAAATCTATTTTTTTTCAAAACGTACAATTAACATCTTCAATTATAAAAACCAAGTATTTAACCTCCTAAATTTACAAAATCGAGTCAATTTACACCCTAAGTTGGTTTTGGAGAGCGGTTTTGCTGACGAGAATCCAACTCATGGTGGTTTTTGCCATGCTGACAGATATGCCATCTGTTTTTGCTGACGTGGATCCAAATGAGAGGAGGGAGGATGATGAGAAGAAGAAAGACAATGTATAGCGAGAGGGGAGTGAGAAAAATGTAGATGATATGGATGTCAACTTCCTTTATTTGAATTTTTCTTAGCAAAATCCAATGATGTGATTGTCAATACAACGAAAAGCAGCTTAAGTGCGATCCACATTATCGAAACTGTTCTCAAAAATCGTCTTAGGGTGTAAATTGACCTAGTTTAATAAGTTTAGGGGTTAAATACCCAGTTTATAGTTGAGAGTTTCGAATGGACATTTTGTAAATGTTAGTATTGTAAAATGGACTTATTCATTTCTAAATACCTTAGAGCTCACTTCCTCTGTCGCAAAAGGTATTCGCTAAAATTGATCCGTAACTTTCATGACTCTTACAGCAGATACAACCCTTAATTTATATGCATCAGCCCATGATCCAAAATACAACCCTCGCAAAAAGAGAAAATAAATCCAAAATATAGAAAGGCTATCTTTAAATCGTATTGCAGAACATACGATTCGATTTTTTTAGAAACAAAGGGTGTGATCCACCCCCGTCCCATTTTATTAGAATGAAACCAGGCCAGCATTCCAGTTTTTGGTTCTAGCTTCATCACAGTCTGAACATGGAAATAAAACGCAGGTGAAATAGCGATGCGGCACCACCGCCCCTATCACCTAGCAATCTAAAAACTTAAACCTACAGATCATTACAAATTGGCAGGTAGAACAGCATAAACTTTTTCTCTCCTCTCGTTTTCAGCTTCCCATCCAGAACTTGTCTTCAGTCTTCCAAGGCCTACAATGGCCTACAATCTTCAGCACATGGCGCCAGCGTTGCCCTCTGTAGTTTGGTCTTCAGTCTTTTCATGGCAGAGGCCGAGGTGCTCGTGTTCGAGTAGCGCGATACGTTGCTCCATCTTGGAATCCACCGTAGCAGGGCAAATCAACCGCCATTTTCCTCAGTATCGCTGTCAGCTTCCTCCATAAGACCAGTGAAATATACCAAAAATTTCAAAAGGATTTAAAATTTCGGTTTTATTTAAAAACTTCCCCAATTTGGCAATTCCCTAGCCATTTATGCCTTCCCTTCTTGGTCGTCTACCTCCCCTGGTCATTGGCGTTATTCAAGAAGCCGCCACCAACCCTATTTCTCCTCTCCACTCGGCCGATGGCCGTTCACCGCCGCCACGACTCCTATCGCCACTACCACCATTGCCCAGCTGTACCCTCGGCTGTTATGCTTTGCCATCTCCATTCAACGCCCATCTCGTCACCTGAACACGCGCCACAATCCACGACCGCTAAGATTAAATTCATTGCCGTCTCTACACTCTGCTATCTCCTGACCAACTCGTGATTCGAGGGGGCGCCGAGACCAATTTACCATGGAGCCTGCCAACCTCCTTACCGCCACTGCTGATAGCCGTTGAATTCTCCAGCATTTGGGCGGGTCGTTTCATTCCAGTGGACCCCAAGCCATTTCAGGCCAAGCCCAATCCTGTAGATCATTGATCATACCAGCCAGACCCATTAAGGTTAGCTCCTGTTACTATTGCAAACCCGATACACTTTGAACATTACAACCCGTTACTATTCATACCCGACCCGTTGTGAACACCATAGGCCCACTACTACTCAAAACCCAAACAGCTACTGTTCCTACCAAACCTGCCATGAATAGTACTAACTCATTACTATTCATCTAGAACCCATTAGGCATATATATACCCATTTTGACCGTTCTAACCTCGCAAAGCTCATTCTCAACTCCGTTTAGCCTAGATAAACTCCGATAAAACTCTAGCCAGCCCAAATACTATTTTGAGCTCAAGCCCAATACTATTCAGACCCGTTGCTATTCACAAAAAACTAACACAAATACAACTATTTCAATTGTTTTGAGTCCATCTAATCCATTTTCTACTCCGTTCAACCAAACCAAGCACTGCTTGAACACTATCTATCCAAACCTATTTTATTTATGTCTTTTTTAGTTATTTTATTGTATTTTGTTCTCAGTTTGCATTCTACAAAGTAGAAACTTATTTGAATTCGCTCTTTTATGGTAGTATACAAACACAACAAGCTGATCAATGGAAGAGCTACAGAAGCAATCAAAGCAGTTGGTGTGAACCTAAAGCCTACAGTGAAGTGATTAGTAACTTGGATAAAGAAGCAAGTCTTTATACTTGATCATATTGAACTTAGTTTTCAAATACAATATTTTACTTTCAAATACAAGTGTACGCTTGCCACTATTGTTTATGTTGATTGCTTATTTACACCATATAGTTAAATACCTCTTATTTTCCTTCTTTGATAATATATACCTTTCTCTTGTCACCATAGGATACTCATAGTGGTAATTCCATCATATTATGATTGTGCTTAGATATGCCCTAGTGGTAAAGTTAAATACAATATGAATATTGCCAACAAAATCTTAGAACATGATAATGATAGTGGTAATATGGGTTACCACTGAAAAACAAGGAATATTTTATAAAATGATGGAGACTCAGACGAGTTGTGGATATGAGATTGGTGCAAGGACAACACTAGGTTTGGGTTTATTTGTTTGTCTCACCTGAGTCGATTAAAAACTGAATCTGTATGCTCTCACTTCTACAATAAAATCGTGCAATCACAAGTCTAGTATAGGATGAACCTGGCTAACTAATTTGCTTGGTTTCAGTGTTGACTCTTACATAATCATAGTTAGTTTAAGGATGGCCCGTGGGGTCATTTCCCGGTTGAAAAGTAATGGAGGTGAACCTATAGGAGTCACTACCCGGAGAGACCCGAAAGGTCCCTGCCCTTATATAGAGTGTGCACTCGCCAGAAGGAAAAGGTTATCTCTAGCAATGAGGGTACCTAAGTTCTGAAGGGTTCATATCTCGGAGTAGGAAAAAGCATCAAAATTAAGTATTGTAAAGGTCTTATTATGATTTCTTAGTCGCACGTCTATAGAAGCGTGTAATGGCTGATATTGTAAGACAATTATATCTTATGGGTAAAGTTGTACACCTCTGCATATTGTTATCTATTCGAATAGCCGTGCCTCCGATCATGGGCAAAATGTGAAAATATCACAGTGTGTGGTTTTCACAAAATAGTTACTAGTTACTGGTGCTTATGGACATGAAATGGTGGTATGGAAAAAGAATATAGAATGATGTTCATGGATTGGACATGGTAAACAATCGTGAGGAGAGTTGCTTCTACAAAATCAATTGAAATTAGACATTTTGATTTTAGTTAAAAATGACTAAGTTATAGGTTTGAAAACTAGTTATGATATGATATTTGACAAATTAGCTTTACGCTAAAGAAACACAATGACATCCTTCGGTTAAGTCTTTCATATATATATATATATATATATATATATATATATATATATATATATATATATATATATATATATATATATATAGCCTTATAAATGCATTGTGCTATAAAACTTGCTGAGTAACTAGTGTATTCAATCTTACTTATTTTTATCAGAACAGATGCTAGAAGAATAAAAAATGATCCAAGCTTATGTGTTAGGGTTACGATCACACTCAAGCATTACTGTAGGGAATTTCTTTGGTTCTTCTGAATGTAAGTTAATTTTTAGGGTTGGACGCTCTTATAGTTTTTAAAGTTGACCGTTAGGTCGTATTTTATTTGAATCAACCCTTTTTAAATGATCAGAGCAGACATGATATTCTTTCTATCCGTAACTAAACTACCGGGGCTGTTATAAAAAGTACATGAACAATGTTCCCAAAAATGGGTCTGTTACAACCTGCATACCAACCCAATTTTGTTTTTGGAAATACATGTTATTTCTTTCTTTCCATAAACACCACAAAACAGCTGAAGAAAGCATGTTGAGGATTATGTGTTTCTTGTTGCAGAACCACCATTTTGCCACAGATTCAAAGTTCTGACCAATATTAATGTTCACAATTTCATAAATCTCCAATAAAACATGAGCAACTAAACAATCAAAAATCAAGTGGTCTACAGATTCATGTTCACAGCAAAACAAGCAGGTTTTATCCTCCACATTTTAGCTACTAACCACAGGAAGAAGTGAATCTTAGGTGGAACAACAGTCTTCCAAACAGCAGGAGCATGCACTGATGCACAGGAATTATACCTCTAAAGTTAACCACAGCATAAAGAGATTGAACTTTATATAAGCCAGAGGAGCGTAATTCCCAAATCATAACATCATCGTCCTCAGAAAAATTAGTAATCTGAGCTACATTAACCAATTCCTGCCAATGTCCTCACTAGAAAGCTTAAGGTTTTCTCCATTCCAAACATCTCTTAACGTTATATTCTTCTCATTCACTATTTCATATAAATTCCAAAAAAAAGATAGCCAATTCAAACTAGAAGCCCCGAATCAGTGATCTTTCCCAAAACGATTTTATCACCTTTTCCTGCCTGCCACCTATAACCTATTTTAGTGGCCTGACTCCCCGATCAATTCGGCTTGAGCTTCTGGCTTCTGGCTTTTTTTTCACTATTCATTAATTTCGTCTTTTTCTGAACTTTTGGCTTTTTGTTGAGCTTTTTTGCCGGTTCTTTTTTTTCCCTATTCGTTTGTATTATACGTAATGGGCTAACATATTTTTTATATTTTTAAATTTTTTTAAATTTAATTATGCTAAATAAGCTTCTGCCAGCTACAGTGTTTTCAGCCATAAGCCACGAGCTTTTCAGCCGAACCGATCACCACCTAACCCACATCACCCCTCTCCAAAAAGTAGGAAAGTAAGAATATTGGGTTTGCTCTTTTCGACTGCCGTCAATGATTTTTGTTCTTAGAGCAAACGTTTGTATGAAAGGAACAAATGTCGATAAACCGTTTCGGAAATACTGTTCCGATAAGACACTTCTCAAAGGTGACGGAGAAAATCATCCTATTCATTTATTCAATAAAAGATATAAACTATAAATCATAACCTAAAAGTATAAGACCAGTTCTACTTTTTTTTCCTATGCAAATAGCCTCTCTCATCTTTTCAAGATAACTGTCAGAATTTTCGTTTCAACCTTCTTCTATCGTACCTTTCTCAGCCAACTTCGTTTCTTAGGGTCGATGAAACATGCTGCCAGCTTTTGACTTCTAGGTAAAATTATAATGTAACAGCTGTTATTTTGTTTTTTGTCATTCAATTAAAAATAATAAAAAAATATTATTATATCATCACAAACAATCTAAAAGAATAAATAAAAAAAGTAAAAGCTAAAAAATATAAATTAAAAATCAACGCATTTTAACTGTTTTCTAGTTTCTGAAACGTAGAAGACACAAGTCGAAGGCTTTTGTAGTGTACGTTTTGCCATGGACGGAGAGGCATTAACGCAAAACTCAAGGGACCGAAATGTAAAACAACTCCCACAAGCAAGGAAGTCCAAGAGAACCAGCGACCTCTCCCCTCCTCCAACATTCCCGGCCGCCGCCGTCGCTTCCTGACTCCGCAATCTCCAAACTGTAATCCTAACATCGCCGAGCTTCCACCGCCACCTACGCCGCCGGAGTGATGAGTTCCGCCGCCGTGGCGCCGAACCGCCGCACGCGCAGCCGGCCGCCGTCGGCGGCCTCCTCCCGGAAGTCCGATGATCCCTCCGCCGCCGCTGCCGCCGCCGCCAACGGCAACGGAAAGGTCTCCAAGCCCAACTCTCCAAACCACGTCGGGTAAGCGCCCCCAAAGCTTCCTCCTTTTCTCTTCTTTCCCTCGGTTCTCACTAAAATGTTGTATTTTATTTCTGGGTCTGGGTTTCATTAGAGGGGAGAGGACGGTCAAGAAGCTGCGTCTTTCGAAGGCGCTGACGATCCCGGAGGGTACGACGGTGTCGGAGGCGTGCCGGCGGATGGCGGTGAGGCGGGTCGACGCCGTGCTGCTCACCGACGCGAACGGCCTCCTCTCCGGCATCGTCACAGATAAGGTGATCGATCTTTCTTCTTTGGGATCATTGTTGATGCTTGTGGCGGTTGTTGATTAGAGGTTTGGAGCTTAAAAAGTATTGTAGGTAAAATAGTATAGTCGATGTTCTGAATTGTACTCTACGAGGCCATAAAAGTTTGCTTGTGTCTGCATCGAGTGGCTAGAGCAAAAGCATGTTTAGGTTGGACGTTATGTTTTGTTATAGCTTTTAACTGCACAATTCGTCTGTTGCATTTTTCTTGTTTAAATACTGATGCTTCTAATTTGAAACTGATGCCAGTACACTTATTTTTACTGTTTTGAACCGTAAAGGGTTAATGTTTAGGTGCAATGACGTTAACACATATTCGGATAAAGTTTCTTAACCTCATGTGATTCTTTGAATATTATTGCATGAATCATTGGCTTGTAATGTGTTGAACCATGTTGTTGGACTGATTCAGCAGTCTCTGTTACTACTACATGTCAAATGGCTTATAATCAGTTTAGGGCCTGTTTGGATACGTTGTATTTTTGTACTTTTTAGAGGATACCGTGGTTTTCCAAAAATCTATAGTATTAAAAAAATTTGAGGTGTTTGGATGCAATAGAAATTGTAGTACTATAAACTATAGTATCCCAAATACCATGGTATTTTTGGAGTATTTAAAATTATACTCTTGACCTCTTTTTTTTTCTAAACCAAGCCAGCCCCTGCTTTTCCGCACTATCTGCTAGCTGTTGCTAGAGTTGGTTAAGAAAAAATGATGCCGCTAGCACCTCATCTGTATACGATATAGCTGCCTTCACATGCATCTTCAAGGCATATCTGAATAATGTTGAACAAGAGATGGTCTTATGTCATTTATTAATCTTCCAAATAGAAAACTGGAGCTGTAAGGGGATGTAAAAGATATCTACGGCAAAAGTGCATGTTGAAGTGCACGTATAGTTCTCCTGTACGTCTAACTAGTTAATTTTTTATGCTAATGGCTACAACAACAACAATAGAGTATTTTGTCCCAAACAAGTTGGAGTAGGCTAGAAATGAAATCTTCTCAAGATCAAAGAGTTGAGAGTCTTGAAATAAAAACATACAATGCTAAAACTCTAAGCCGTACATCCTGCTACTGAGCCGAGAGCCTAGAACACTGTCCCTAACTTTCTTATGGTTCCGGTATATGGATCGCTAACTTCCATGCGCTCCTTTCCAAAGCTAATTCTTTAGGTACATTCTAATCCCTTAAATCTCTTTTAACTGCTTCCTCCCACGTCAATCTTAGTCGACCTCTGCCTCTTCTTACGTTTTCAGTACGTCTTAAAATTCCACTATGTACCAGTGCCTCAGGAGGCCTTCGTTGGAGATGTCCAAACCATCTCAAGCGTTGTTGGACAAGATTCTCTTCAATTGGTGTTACCCCCACCCTATCACGTATATCATCATTGCGGATGCTATCCCTCCTTGTGTGGCTACAAATCCACCACAACATCCTCATCTCCGCTACACTCATTTTCTATATATGTTGTCTTTCAGTCGTCCAACATTCTGCTCAATATAGCATTGCGGGTCTGATTGCCGTCCTATAGAACTTACCCTTTACTTTTGAGGAACTTTTTTGTCACACAGGACACTAGATGCTTAACGTCATTTCACCCACCCTGCTCTTATCATGTGGTTCACGTCTTCATCAATCTCACCGTTCCACTGTAGCATTGATCCCAAATAACAAAACGTGTCCTTCTTAGGCACTATTTGTCCGTTCAATCTAACATCTCCATCATCTGCCCTAGCAACACTAAAATCACATCTTATATATTTAGTTTTAGTCCTACTAAGTCTAAAACTCTTCAATTCTAATATCTTCCTCCATAACTCGAGTTTCCTGTCAACACCTATTCTACTCTCATGAACCAATACCACATCATCAGCGAAAAACATATACCAAGAGATATCTTATATGTTCCATGTGACCTCATCCATCACTAAGGCAAAAGTGTATGGGCTCAACGCTGACCTTTGGTGTAGCACTATCTTAATATGAAAGTCATTAGTAATACTACCACATGTTCTGACATTAGTCTTAGCATTTTCGTATATGTCCTTAATTAGGGTGATATATCTTGTTAGGACTATTTTCTTTTGGAGCGCCCACCACATGATCTTTCTTGGTACTTTATCATAGGCTTTCTCCAAGTCAATAAACAACATATGAAGGTCCTTTTTTTGCTCCTTATACCTCTCCATCAACTATCGTAGTAAGAAAATTGTCTCCATGGTCAACCTCCCAGGTATAAAACCAAATTAATTTGTCGTCACGCTAGTCACTTTTCTTAAATGGCGATCAATCACTCGTTACCAAACTTCATTGTGTGACTCATGAGCTTAATTTATCTATAATTAGTACAACTTTGAATATCTCCTTTATTTTTGAAAATTGGTATTAATGTGCTCCTCCGCCACTCGTTTGGCATCTTGTTTAACCTAAAAATGCTATTGAACAAATTAGTTAGCCAAACAATTGCCACTTTGCCTAGGCATTTCTACACTTCAATAGGGATGTTATCAGGCCTCAACGTCTTACCCACTTTCATCCTTTTAAGGCATCTCTTACTTTCGACTCCTGAATTCTTCGAACAAACCGCCTATCGGTGTCGTCAAAAGCATCATTCAGTTCAATCATACTATCATCATTATCGTGGTCGAACAACTTGTCGAAGTAATTTCTCCACCTATCCTTGATCTCCTCGTCTTTCACCAAAAATCTATTAGTGTCGTCTTTAATGCATTTAACTTGGTTGAAATCTCTTGTCTTCCTTTCTCGAAGTTTAGTCATCTTGTAGATATCCTTCTCTTCCTCCTTTATACTTAGTTTTTGATAAATTTCCTCATATGCCTTACCTCGTGCCTCACTCACCGCTTTCTTCACATTCTTTTTTACTACTTTGTATTTCTGTACGTTGTTATCTCTCCTATCATGATGCATGTGCTTGTAGCATATCTTCTTCTCCTCAATAGCCTTTTGCACTTCGTCATTTCACCACCATGTGTCTTTTGGTTCTCCTCTTGTCCCTTGGGTCACTCCAAGCACCTCTGTAGCCACCTTCCTAATGCAAGTTATCATCTCTGTCCACATACTATTCGCTTCTCCCCACTTCCCATGTCCCTTCCGTGACCATTCTCTTTTTAAACGCCAGTGCAGTTTCTCCTTTGAGTTTCCATCACTTCATCCTCGTGGCTCTAGCGGCCTTAGCTTGTCAAACCCGTAACCTAAAACGAAAGTCGGAGACTACCAACTTATGTCGCTGGACAACACACTCTCCAGTTATAACCTTACAATCTATGCAGGCTCATTTGTCCTCCCTCCTAATAAGATCAAAATCGATTTGGCTAGAGTGCTGACCACTGCTAAAGGTAACTAAATGAGAATGTCTCTTTCTAAAGAAGGTGTTAACTATCATAAGATCATAGGCTACGGCAAAGTTTAAATTATCTTCTTCCTCTTGATTCCTATCACCATAAGCAAAACCCTCATGCACCCTTTGAAACCCTCCACTAGTTGTACCGACATGACCATTGAAATCGCTTCCTAAGAAAATCTTCTCATTGATAGACACACTTCTAACCATGTGATCTAGGTCTTCTCAAATTGCCTCTTAGCGGTCTCATCTAACTCTACTTGTGGAGTATATGCACTAACAACATTCAAAACCAAGTCACCAAATATTAGCTTGACTAGGATAATCCTAGCCCCCTGTCTCCTCATGTCGATGACTCCACTCTTGAGGTACTTATCGATTAAGATGCCCACTAAATTCTTGTTTCGTTCTGTTCCAGTATACCACAACTTGAAGCCAGTATGCTCCACCTCTTTTGTCTTCTGACTTACCCATTTAGTCTTTTGAACGCACAAGATATCTATACGTTTCCTAATTACTATATCAACTATCTCTCTTAACTTACCTGTTAAGGACGCTACATTCCAACTACCCATATGAATCCTACTCTCCTCGACCAGCTTCCTTGCCCCTCGTACTCATCGAGTAAAGTGCGAAGACCCTTACCCATTTTCCACTACATCTAGGCGCCAACGTAGCGCGTCACTAAGAGAGTGACGTCCGGCCCTTACTCATTTATCACCACACTTGGGTTCCGATATGGCGTGTCGCTAAGAGGGTTACATCTCAACGGAACTTTTAATTTGGGTTTCATTTCATGAAAAGATGGCATGATTTTTATGTTGGTTTGCCAAACTTAACATAACCCTTCTCCTTTTTCTTGGTTTGGGGCAGGCTATGTAAAAAACTAAATAGGCAGAGTTTTTATGTTAATAGCTAGCTAATCTAAAAATAATTTTTAAAACAAATACTATAGTGAATACTGCATATACCAAACACGTCATGGTTTTTTCTCAATACTGCAAAAAACTGTGGTATTCGTAAACTGTAGTATCTTGTGCCTTACACATCAGAAACCGTGGTTTTCAAAAACTGTAGTTTTTAAATACTGTAGCATCCAAACAGGTTGAGCTGAACGAGAGGCTTCCTCTTTTCATCCTTATTTTCTGAATTGGGATGCAGGACATAGCTACAAGGGTGATTGCTGAGGGGCTGCGGGTTGAGCAAACAATCATCTCCAAGATCATGACACGAAACCCTTTGTACGTCATGGCTGACACACTTGCCATTGAGGCACTACAGAAAATGGTGGAAGGTATATGTGAACTAGCATTGTTAAGTAATAGCAATGGCTCCCAGTGATATGCTTGTTTGGTTCAGATATTTCTGGTTGGGTAGTCAAAGTCACATCCTGTAACTTTTATCAAATTGTTAGAGAATAATTTTCATATGTTTTGTAATTTGTGTTGTCTTTATTTCTACTTATGTCGAGATTCTTTTTGTGGATAATGATACCATGATTAGTAAACTTTCACTCTATATCTTATCTTTTTCATTTGTCACGATTTATTCCTTCCCTAAAAGATTCAACCAGCAACAAGATCTTTCAGTGGTTGCAGTGGAATCCCCCTTTCAAAATTAGTTCAGTCAAGGACCTGTATTAGCTATTTAGCTCCTTTCTTTTTTTTTTTCTCCTTATTTATTGCAGTTTGTTTAGTTCTTATAGTTTACCTTTTCAAAATTTTTTTGACATTTTCGTTCTAGCATGTTTTTTACTTCTGAGTAACATTCTAGTTTTCATGCCTTTTTCCAACATTGAGTTTCTCATTGATTTATTGAACTTTTCTATAGTGTGTGTTGTAAAAGGCTTAGCTGTTGCATAATTTCAACCCCTAATGGGTTAAGCATTTAGTAATTGTAACAAGATGGATTTGAATTCAAAGGACAAATTTTGAATGACAATTAAACCAACAAACCTTTAACTTTTAAAATAAATGTATTCTAAGAAACAAATAGGGAATATGTATGAACAATAGAAAACCCTAATGATCTGTATATACTGAGAATATAAATTCACATGTTAATAAATAAGTAACAGAAATGCTATAAACCACCATGTTTATTGTTACAGCCTTACAGGGAATTATTTGATGTCTTTTTATTGTAACAACTTGGACTCACCTTACCAAATCTTTATATATCAGAAATTCCCACATTAGTTTGAAAGAGAGGTAATGACAGAACTAGCCCTCTTATCATTTTTTTGGATTTAAATTAGAAAAGGGTGTTTTTAATGTGGTTAGATCTCTAGCTTTTTTTGGGGGTCATAACTTTTGAATGTTATGTATGTTGATGCTGATTGTTTTCATGTCCTTAACATAAAGGGTTATGTCCAGAGATGTTTGCTTCCTCTCATTGAAGTTAATATGGTCTTTTCTGGTTTTAGGGAAATTCAGACACCTCCCAGTGGTGGAAAATGGTGAGGTTATTGCAATGCTGGACATTGCGAAATGCCTCTATGATGCAATATCAAGACTGGAAAAGGCAGCAGAACAAGGAAGTGCACTAGCAGCTGCGGTAGAAGGGGTTGAGCGTCAATTAGGAGGCAACTTTTCAGGTCTTGTGTTGTATATCATGTCACTCTAGATGCACATTCATACACAAGTATGAGGTAACTAACATAACATGTATACTGTAGCCATGTGAACTATGTTTGATGAATAATTAATAATATCTAGTTTTTTCACATCATATCAACTTGGAAGTTGGAACCAAGTTTGATCTTGGATGCTTTAATCTGTATTTGTTTTTTTTTCTAAATTGGTTGTACTTAACTAGCATTTTTTGTTATGGTCTTGTCTAGCAGACCAAATTAATGTGTTTACTATTTGTGGATGCAGCTCCTTACACTTTAATAGAAACTCTAAGAGAACGGATGTTTAAACCTTCTTTGTCAACCATTATCACGGAGAGCACAAAGTATATGATCTTTTTTGCTTCTTAATTATTTTTGGTTAGTTTTTACCAAAGGTGATTTGGATGATGGAAGTTACCTCTATGTTAACTTGCAGAGTGGCAACTGTTTCACCTTCAGATCCTGTTTATGTAGCAGCCCAAAAAATGCGTAAATTACGAGTTAATTCAGTGGTTATCACTACCGGAAATTCATTGCAAGGGATCTTTACGTAAGCATTTCCAATTTTCCATATTTTTTATGGAACTTTTGTCAGCTGTTGTCATTTTTATCTAGTCAAGCTACTAATGGATACGTGATTGTGAAATTCAGCTCAAAGGATGTGCTTATGCGTGTTGTTGCACAAAATCTTTCTCCTGAATTAACTCTAGTAGAAAAGGTTTCTTCTCTAGATTGATTCTGTATTTTAAAAGGTGCTGAAGGTTTACATAATTCATTCTAGACTCACAGTGTTATTTACCATTTTGTTCAAGGTAATGACTGCACACCCTGATTGTGCTACATTAGACACATCAATTCTTGATGCGCTACATATTATGCATGATGGCAAATTCTTGCATATTCCTGTTCTTGATGGAGGTAAAACCTGATTCTTCTCAACCTAAAATTTCCTTGTTTAGTACATGCATTTTGTATTTCACAGAATTCTCAACTCTCCATGAATAGATGGGAGAGTTGCTGCTTGCTTGGATGTTCTACAACTTACCCATGCAGCCATCTCAATGGTCTCTCCCTCCCTCCCTCCCTGTGTGTGTGTGTGCACGCGCTCGCGCGCGTGCACATGCATATGTATTGTTTTTTACTCTTCACTTTTATTTGTTCTGGGTGGACACTTACCTGTGGATTTTCATGGCACTCTTGGTCCATCTAACATGCTTTCTCTGAAGGCTGAAGGAGGTCCTGGGACTGCAAATGATGCGGCGAACACAATAATGCAGAAGTTCTGGGACTCTGCTCTTGCTTTGGAGCCTGCTGATGAGGAATTTGATAGCCACAGGTAATTGATGTTTCCCTTGTTGTCTTTTTTACATTTTGCTCAAATGCAATGCTTACCTGCATTGTTGCATCGCTCAGCGAAATATCTTTAGTGGTGCCATCAGAGGTTGGAGATGGCAGGAGCAGCATTTATCCTCCTGTTGTTGGCAATTCTTTTGCCTTTAAGCTTCAGGACCAGAAGGGACGTATGCATAGATTTACATGTGGTAGGTACTGACTTTAAAGTTGGTTGAAAGGTATCTGTGGTTGTACTGCTCCAACAGTTCATTTCATTCCATTTCTGCAGGCTCAGAGAGTTTAGATGAGCTTGTGTTTTCTGTAATGCAAAGGTTAGGTATTGGTGGTGAAAAGGGCACAGTTCAACTTTTGGTAAGCTTGAGTAATTTGACATCCCCATGTTTTCAATTTTTCATTGGCATATTGAAGGGGAGAACTAGGTGGTCAGTGTCTGATCCTCGAATTCAAGCTTTTCTATGTTACCTTTGATGGAGAACTCACAATGTAATTCCAAGATAGAAGCAAGCACCTAATCAGCGTCCATTTTATCTTATGTCACCTCATTTCTATATCTCAGTATCCTGTAGTTGCCAACCACCGTTGAATTGAATATGAGATCCTATATACAACGCTGCCTATATCATGCAGAAATTTATAAGTGGACTGATACCAACAACCTTTGTTTGAAAATATTAGCTATCTCGAGCAGTACTGCTATCTAATTAGTCCCATGAATTACATATCCTTAGCTGCTACGAGCAGAACACACACTGATTTAGAGCTAAACAATCCTGTATTACATTTTACCCCAACCATACTATTATCGACTAGATTTTGATCTTGTTCTATGTAGTATGACGATGATGAAGGTGATAGGGTGCTGCTCACTATGGATGCTGATCTTGCCGGTGCTGTGCTCCATGCCAAATCTTCAGGAGTGAAGGTCTTTCTTTACCTGATTTAGATTGTTTTTTGTCTGCTTAAAATGTTGTCGTGTGGGTATTAATGTATTTTCCTCTGTACAATTGCACTAGATTGGTTTTTCACTTTGCCATTGTGAGATGTCTTGGCCATTTGCTTATACCCTTTGTCTCACTAGAGTGAAATTTTCAATTTCAGGCCTTGAGGTTGCACATTGATGAGTTAGGTTCCAATTTTGAAGTGACAAAACAATCACCAGAGCTGATATCTTCCCAGAGAAGTCAGTTGATGCCTGTTCATTATGGGCTGATAGCTGGTGCAATTGTTCTGACAGGCGTTGCAGTGATGGCTTACTTGAAACGCTCTGAAGTTTGATTTTTCTAGAGAAACAAATAATTTCCAACGCTTGGCTGCTGGCTCTCCAGCTAATATGCACAAAAGGATCACATACCTTAGTTCATCAGCAGGCTAATGAAGAAATGAAGGTCACTGAAGGCCCCAAGCAGTCAGCTGACCGTCTCAAGTTTTCCGATTAACTGAGGTCAATTCTTATGCTGGGAAGGAAGCCTGGAACTACTCTATCTCTCCTGTTCATTTCGCACGCAAATTCGCAGATTCACGGATGTGGTGAAACACGTGCCTTTTATAACTATTTCTTGATCACCATAAATCTGGTGGTGACTTCGGAAGTAATCTCCTGACCGGACGTACCATGTGTGTATATGCAACCTATGAGAAAGGATGAATACAATTATCTCCTATATAGTGCATGGTGTGGTTCACGGGAGTACAAGTCAAAGTTGAATCTTTTATTGCGGTTTATTCACTGTTAGCTTGCTGCTGCAAAATTTAGCTCAGTGAAATCTGTATAGTACATCATCAATTTTGGATTAATGCCTATGCCTCTTACATCTGTTCCCAAAGCTATGTAACAACTCGTCAGTCAGCATTTCTTTTCATGTCAATATAATGACATGTTGACAGTTTCTCCCATGTTTTCTTTTTCCTCTGAAAGCAACATTCCGCCTTCCTTTTCTATACAACTACCAGTTCATTGCTCCTTTATCTTTTTGAGGAGGCATGTCTCATCAAGATGATTCATGACCTTTGAACTTTTCATTTACAAGCTTATTATTCTCGGATGATTTCGGTGCCAAACATGTCAAATAGCTTAAACACAGCTGGTAATGACAACACGTTCATTCTTTTGCTGGAAGGAACATGTAATGCAAAGAACTTCCTCTAGGAACATTCTGCATGTGTCAATCTTGACTGTTTACTTAAGAGTGAAAACTGAAAGGGCCAAAGCACTAAGCAAATCCTGGTCACATGGCAATTGGGAGGATCCAAGGACTATGATAGCTCCACAGAGAAAACCATGCAATGGTGGCTGGGGCCTGGGGGTGACTGGTGATGCCAATGCGGTCCCCACCTGTCAGGCACAGGAGCAGTACGTGTGAATTTGTGATGCCTGTGAGCCTGTGACTGATGCAGTAGACTCCTTTCTCCTTTTTTTAGAGAGAGAACAGTTTTTTAAAGACTTTTGTCGTCTTCTTTTTAATTTCTAAGAACTACTTTTTGATTTTTCTACAGTAACTAACTTCAAAAGAATGTTTTTCAATACAAGATTTACAGGTTAATTGTAATATACACTGTAGCGACTTTATTTATATTAGACAAAATCGCACGTGAGTTTCTCTTACTCAGACGAAATCGCACGTTTCTCTTACTCCGTATTCTCTTTTATAAACAGCCAAAAAATTACAAATCGTAACCATAAATTATAAGTCGTTGCAAAAAAGAATAGCCTTTCTTACTAGTTGCAAGATTGGTACATGCAACTATTCCCCATCACTTGGCACTACATGCCTGGTGGCGCACAAGCTATGGCCCTAAGCTCAACTCTAGAAGCAAGGCTTCTTTTTCCCCACCTTCGTGTTGGTACATTTTGCCAGCAGAAAGTTGGAAGTAGGAACCCCATGAAAGCACACCTGGACCAACACAGAAGTGGTAAACTCCTTTCCTCGATTTGTAAATTTACACTTTAGGCAAGGCATCGCACATTGCTTGCATCAAAATGTTTACGGATGAGTACTTTGCTTTTCTCATGAGAACGCAAAATGCAGGTACTTTTCCATCAGTCCAGCCTAGGAAAAATTTTACTGGGCCTCCGTGATATAAAGTCATTTGTGTCACGAGCTAACCGGACGTCGACACGTGACAAGCAAGAAGTAAAAATTATTTTTTTTACTGTTTTGCACTTTAGCGAATCAATAAAAAAATATTTTTTACTGTTTTCTACTGTAGCAAACAGTAAAAAATAATTTTTATTTCTTGCATGTCACGTGTCAATCGTTCGGTTGGCTCGTGACACAATCGACTTTGTATCACGGGGCACAATAGAATTTCCCCAGCCTAGGGTTAGTAGTTTCAGGACAATGGCCATTTGCCATGATCACGTACCAATGTCTACCGCAAAAAAGGATGGAGTACGTTGCCGCTCATTATTACTCCAATTTAGTATCATTGATGGATTGATTGACCGATAATGAATGTACCTTCCGCCGTCTTATAACAAAAGTGAGATATACAGTAGTGTACTTTATGTTGGTACAAGAAATAAGACCAGATATATGTACTTAGGTCTTGTGATTGATTACAATCACTTGGCGCACTTGAGGGTTGCATTAAATTTTCTTTGAAAAGAAGTTATCCGTGTAGGCCAAATATCCAGTGGCATGTATTGAAAGCCTGTGGAAACAAGCTTTGAAAGTTTTCAAAACTTCCAAAAAAAAAACTAGTGTCTGAGACGATATGTTCTATATCTGTACAATATTTTAATATCGAACCCAATCGCATTTGTAAGATATAAAAATCAAACAATGTAAAATCGTTATTGATGTAAAAGTTGTATTTTTTTTAAAAATATCTTATAATTGCGGTTGAGTTTGACCCTCAAGTTTTACAAAAATACAAAACATGCCCTCCCCTACATCTGTTAATGATTTGAGAATTTTTAAAACTTTCGCTAATTGGTTCTGCACGAGGGCTGAGGCCTAACCTCCTGTTAGAGTTTCTAAGAATCTTTAAAAAAAATCTATAGGAACTCATTCTTTTATTTCAAAGGGCCGTACAGAAAATTTTTCTATAGAATTCAATTCTAAAAAATTCCTCTAAACACCCACTCCCTTGCTCTTTAAAACATTTTATTAATCCGTACTAATATAAATTTTGAATAAGTAATTATTAAAATCACATCTTGGAGACAAAATAAGCACAATAGCGTAACCTAAAACAACGAGTACCTATGTACATTTTGCCTCGAGAGACAAAGATACTAGGAACTTCCAATCACATTTACATATTCCTAGTGATGTTTTAGGGGGCGCTCAGTTTGACGATGGTTTATGGCTTGTTTTATTGTAACTGGTTTATTTTTTACTATAGCTGATGGCGGTTTATTTGGCGTAATTAAATTTTTAAAAAAATTAAAAATGAAAAAAACAAATTGGTCCATCACGAACAATACGAAGGAATACGAGAAAAAAAGAAAAGGCAAAAAAGTGCCCAAAAAGCTAAAAAAAGGTAAAATTAAGGAATAGTGAATTAAAAGCCAGACGCTGAAGTTGAAACAAGCGGTGCCTGGCGCCATGGAATGCGGAGCCAACCCTTTCGATATTCGTGCGAGCTAAGGGTACACATATAGTAAAATACTCCAAAATCTGTAGTAATGCTTTTATGGCATGTGCAATAGTATAGACAACTACTGTCTATAATATCATAATATCATCAATATCATCTATAGACAACACTAAATACAACTTATACAATATGTTTTTTCCATGTCTCTATAGACAGCTTCTCCATGACATAATATATCTTGTTTATCATGTTACAGTCGACTACTGCATAAGAGACGGTCCAATTCTCTATGCTCCCTTTCTCTCTTCCATATTATCTTATATTTTACATGGTAAAATTTATAAATAGCTGATATCACATCATCGTATATAGCATCACGAGCATCCGATGCTGAAGTAGGAGTGTTCTTTACGTTCTCTGTTTTCAAAAAGAAAAGAAAGGAGACGCCATCCTTTTGTTTTTCATATGAAGACCTAGGAGAGAATCTACTTTGGATCTTTTCCTTCCTCGAGAGCAAAAAAAGCAAAGAGAGTTTTCTTTGTTAAGTGGCAACATTGACAAGAGGAGTCCTACTTTAGCTTCGATATGAAACTAAATTGGTTTCTATAAAATTTTGCAAATTTGGTGTGATACCCTTTCATTCCAAATACACCCTTGATCTTCTCCATCAATGTACGATTCTATACACTCCGAGATGAATCGTTGTTCTCCAGTAAAATGAATAAGGGTATGTACAATAGTTTAGACAACTGATGTCTATAATACTCTTTATGTCATTTATAGATAACATTAAAGATAGTTTCTACAATAGATTATTATTTTTACATGTCTGTATAGACAACTCCTTCATGTACAATGTGTCTTGATTTTTATGTTATAGTTGACTATTGCATAAAAAAAACTATCTAATTCTCTATGCTCTCCATCTCTCCTCCATACCATCTTGTGTCCTATGTGGCAAGACTTACAGACAACTGACATCATACTATACATGCTCTAAGTGATAGACCCATGCTCTAAGTGATACCACCACAGCTAAATTCCACATGCATGTGTGTTGCAGGTTGCATATGCCCATCCCAATGCATTGGAAATTGCAAAAACGTTTAGAGCGTGTTCAATAGCTCAACTCTCCACAATGCAGTGTGTGTGGAGGTGAGAGATAAAAGCAAAGACTATTTTATCCATCCCAATGCATTGGAAATGTTCTTAGACTAAAATAGATCGTTTAGAGCGTGTTCTACTCTCTCTATAGCTCAACTAAATAGCTGCTTATGGTAAGGACTCCAACTTTGGGCATCTCTAATAGTCCATCGTCAAATAATAGAAAAAATATGTAAAATATTGTTTGTATTTATTGTATGGATCAGTGCTAAGAGACAACTTATCGGAGAAGTTGTCTTTTGGATCATCTCTAGATGGCCTAGACAGTATTAAAGACAGCAAATTTCTTAACTATTGTATATGCCCTTAGAGACAACATCTTTAATAGTTTATCTCTAAAATTATTCCACTAACTATTTTGTATTATTTTTACCATAATTTTTCTCTCACGCTCCCAAGTCACCTTCGTGGTCGGAAGTTAAAACTTTTCGTTTACACTCAATATTCATCTCATCTCATCTACTCCCATCTGGAGTGGTAGTTTTCAAAGGACAACTACAACTACCATGGTAAGGTTCGAGTCTTCATTTCGATCTAAAGACAGGAGATCCGATCTCTCTCCATTTTTCACACTTTGCTTCAGCAAGAGACAAATTAAAAACGTCCTGCAAAACAAATTAAGATCATCAGATTGGCCGACACACACATGAACAAACGACAAGACATCTTTTGTTTTTCTTTTTGTTTTGTGATGAACAAGACAAACAGTGAGTAAGCTGGTAAACCCTCAATTTTAAGGTGCTTACCTTCCATGCCACCTTTATCCATTCCTCTCCTTCCTTCCTTTCCCAAAGGTTTTGTGTCCCCATTAGAGGGACCTCCAGTCCTTTAATGGAACCATGATGAGAGTTTGGCGTATGATATTATCATTTGAGAAAAATATAAATCTAAAGAGGTCAGGTGTCTACTTCCCATGGGTTGCATGCAATGCAAGTGAAGCTTTTTGCTGTGAGCTTTACATTTGATCTCGTCTTCTTTGCTTAATCCCCTTGTGTTCGTGTCATGGACAACTGGCTATAGCTAGTTGTGGATTGGAATCTCATGATCATTTGTTTTCTTTATCTTCTGCAACCGATGTTGTTCTGTACGTAGCTTGGAAGGCAATTTTCAGATTGGTGTGATGATGCCATCGTCTGCGATTTCATAGTGTAGCTACATTTGACTTCGTTCAGAATTTTATCCTTTTTTTCTGAGGAATACCTTCTAGGCTTCATCCGCAAAAATGCATAGTGCGCCTGTTCTTGAAAGCTAGAACCAATTTCCCGTTCTTTAAGTCAAAAGTCGGTGGCTTTTGGCTTTTACTACAGTACCTAACTTTCAAACGGAGTATTTTCTCAAGACGATGTCTACAAGTTAAACGATCTACACGTTAAAAGCCCAACATCTATACTAGCCAAAATCGCAAGTGGGTATTTGTCTCTCCGCAATCTGTACTGTAAACAGCCAAATTCAAAAATTTCAGCCAAAAGCCATAAACCGTAGCCAAAAAGAACATACCCTTAATTTAAACCATGTTTGAGATTGCTAACCACGCTTTTGGTGTGGTGTCAGTGTGTGCATGTTCCAGTGATGCTATCTAGTACTAGTGCTAGACTGCTAGTAGAATACATGGCGTGAAAATGGTGAGCTGATTTTTTCCAGCCTATCTAAGCAATAAATTAGGCTTTGTTTGCAATGCAGAAATTCAGTAAGATTTTTTTTTGTAAAAATGGCAATATTTTCATTTCAAACTCTTGTCATATGGCCTCAAAGAAAGCTTGAGAGTGCAACAATCGGTACCGTTGCCATGCATCCTATCACCAACTATTTCTTTCTTTCTGTTGGACAACAGATCATTTAGGTACATTAGCATTTTTCAGTGAAGTCTTTTTGTAGGGACAAATTAAATGGGAGTTGCTTTTGCCTGGTAACCTGGTGGCAAAAGTTTTAAAGCCCATCAGACAGTGGTTAGTTTGATCTTTGATGGTTATCAGTCAGGACTCCTCCATGATGAACAGTTGAGTGAACTTCGAGTGACAAAACTCATTTGGGGTGTTCTTTGGTCTGCGGCTGATGGCTTTTAGCTGTGGTTGATGACTTTTATTTGTGCTTTTCGAAACGGCAGCAGATGGCATGGACATTGATACGGATAGCGCACATAGTTTTATAGTCGGAAAGATATTTAGAAAATCCATTTTAAAAGATCGCCCTACTTTGATGTTTAGCTTTTGACTTTAGAATAAACCAAAAGCAAAAAACAATGTGATGAAAAGCCACAACAGCAGTGCCCGAGTGTCATCAAATGGGGCCTTTAGTCCATCAAATCACCTAGAGATCGTGAAGAAAAGACTCTTCTGTACTCCCCCACCTTCTCCCTCTTTGGTCCCTCTCCCTCCCTACCTCTGGCCGGCGACAAGAGGGAGAGGGGTCCGGCCTTTGCCTTAGTTCTTGTACCTTAGTTCCTTACTAGTTCCCCCCTAGTGGAAGTTCCCTACATGGGAGAGTCGAGGCCGTCCGGTGGTCATCATTGACCTTCATCCATGGAGCTTGTAGTGACTATCATCATTGGTCTTCTTGCCGAAGGTGCCGTGCAGCTTCGTGAAGCCCAGGTATGTCTAAATAAAGAACCTAGTTCCGAGCCTCCTATTTTAGTCTTCTTGCCTCCCGACGCCTTGGGTGTTGGGAATAGAGACAACTCATAAAGTGTGAAAGAGACTTCATCAATTAGACTAATCTTTTGGAGGGAGAAATCTCAATAGCTACTTATAAGCATGTTGCTTTAGGGCTTGCATGCGGCATCCTGTGAGCTTAGTTGTATTCAGCCATTGGACTAGAGCCCAGGGAGTAAATCTGATTAACCATAGACATGCGGCTAGGGTCCGATCTAACAACTAGTATTAGAGCCCAGATGTCTAACATCTCTTGGACTTCATGGTTGTCGGGGCAGGAGTGTACACCCGATGTGTGAGAGGGCGAATGTTGGAAATAGTCCCATATCGGTTGTGGGAAAAAAGCACAACTTATAAATATGAGAGAGACCCCACCATTAGACTAGTCTTTTAGGAGGAGAAGGCTCGATACCACTTATAAGGTTGTTGCTTTAGAGTTAGTATGCAGCAGTCTGTGGGCTTAATTATGTTCAGCCCCTTTAGACCTAGAGTCCAAGGAGTAAAACTCGGTTGGACCTAGGCAAACAGCTAAGGTCCAATCTAACATTGGGCGCCGCTCCTTCGTTGGAGATGGATGTTGTCAATCCATGCTCACACCAAGTCGAAGCCTTGGTTCTGAGGTCCAACCACATTTCCATCTAACCATGGTGAGTGAGGGGCTTTCTGGCCAGCCCTATAGTTCACCCGTGCTATTGCTTGAGGGGCTTTATCTAAACACCTCGGTTTAAGCAAGAACAAGAACAAACTGTTCTTAGGCTCAAGACTCGTCTTCAACCTCCGGTTCTCCATCCAAGAGCAAAGGAGGCCCTCCCGGGGTGGTGGCTGCATGGCGGCCTTGATGAGGCAACACCTCACACCATCGCACTGTACCTATGAGGTGGGTGTACGACAGCTCACTTTCGTGAGCAACGCCTCCTACCTCGCCACAACAGGAAGCTACCGACCTCAAACTACATCTTGGGCAATCAATTCTTCAGAGCCTTCAATGCCGACGAGGTTCCATGGTGGTGGCTAGCACCGCCGCCCTCCAATCTCCGGCATACTCAAACCAAGAGACGTGTGGAAGACATGCACCGGTCTTAGCTAGCACGTGTCCCATATGGCACTACTGTGGTTCTCAACTTGCCTGAGGGCAAGCCTGTAATGCTGGTGATCACTCTAGGTAGTGCTCGTTTGCACTGAAGCTATGGTAGCTTTTTTAATATAATTAGTTTTTGAAAATTAAAAATATAAAAAATTATATCATCATGGATAATATAAAGAAATAAGGAAAAAAGACAAAAAAAAAGTTTAAAAACTTTTTAAAAACAAAATTTAAAATTTAAAAGCCAAAATAGAAGCTAAGGCCCTGTTTGGATCCCTTGGGCTAACAACTAGTTGCTAAACTTTAGCCCTTGAGGATCCAAACAGGAGGGCTAATGGGTGGGCTAAAGTTTAGCCAAAGCCTCAACTAGTTGTTAGCCAACTAGTCCATCAAACCCAGCTAATGAGGGCTAAAGGACTAACCGGATGGAAAAAGACGTTGATACCCACGCCAACCCTCCCAGACCACCATGCATAAGGGTATAATAGACTTTGCACTGAGATAGTAGCACTTATTAGTCCTTGGATCCAAACGGGACTGGGCTAATCTTTAGCCAGCTAACTACTAGTCAGCTAACAACTAGTCCTAGCTAACAACTAGTCATAATCCATCCAAACAGGCCCTAAGCAGGTACGATCAGGGTTTTATTTCGAAAGAAAAGTACGGCCGTGACTAGTGCATGTGTTATGTTTAGTCAGACATGGATGGGCCAGGTTCGTGCATGCATTGGCCAACTGTTGTGTCAGTCACTGTGCCAAGGGAAAAGGGCACTGCTGATCGATCAGTTGATTAGTGTTTCGAGCTGCCGCTGCTGCCTTATCAAAAAAAAAAACAAAGCTGCCGCTGCTGCCCCACCCACCTGTTTGTCATGCACAATGCTCAGAAACACTGCTGCCCAGGTGCTATGAGTTGTGACACCACAACGAATTTGCATTGTTTGAAGCACTTGTACATGTTGATTTGTTGCTTAAGGTTGTGTTGAGAAGTCTTATAACTTTTGATTGATTGTGGTAGAGTTCAAGCGAGTAAGGAATACTTACGTTGAGAAGCCATCTTATTTAAAACAGCTTCTACAGTGATTTTTATAAACGATTTATATAAACTATTTTAAAGAAATCACTCTATAAAAGCCGGATTTTAAAAGACAAAAGTCTAAAGCTGTCTAAAATATGACCTAAAACGAAGCTGGATTGCTTCTAAAGGACAAAAGTCCGAAGCTGTTTAAAACATAACCTAAAATGAAGCCGGAATGCATATGATACATTGCCTAGTTTGAGGGCACATTTTGGAAACACTCTTTTCTTTTGTAAACTTTGTGCTAGCTGGTTTGGTACCATTTCGTATATTTTTTCTGAACCTCCGAATCTTCATGCACAATTCCCAATTTTTCTAACCAAACATGTCTTTCCTAAATCACCATCTTTTCCAAACAAACTGCAGAGTTAGCCAAGTTAATAAAATAAATAAAACTGCAGAGTTTTTTTTTTGAACAAATAAAACTGCAGAGCTAGCTCTGTCATTCTGTGTACAAGATGCTTGGTACTCCATACAAATACAACGGATCTCCTTGGTCCCAATGCACTGCAGTGGCCCCACCTGTCCATTGTGGTCCCCACATACCGTCGGCCCCACCGTCTCGGCAAAAAAAAAAGGAAAATAAATCTGAGCCCTCAGGTCAGGTGCACCACCAAGATCAAAATACTCACTCCTTGCAATGCTTACAAATTGCGATCTCTGTGACGGGAGATCCCCGTTGGTACATCGGATCTATTTTTTTGGCTATAGCTTATGATTTTTAGCTACGGTTTATAACTTTTAAGTTATTTGTACGAGAGATTACAAAGTAACAAAAATTCACGTACGGCTTTTGCCGATATAAATGAAGTCGGTAAAATATGTACTACAATTAACTAGTAGACCCCATCTTGAAACGATACTCCGTTTAAAAGCTAGTTACTGTAAAAAAACCAAAAATCAGCTTTTAAAAGCTGAAAAGAACAAAGCCATCATTGTGCTAAATCCAAATCAAATCCAACCAGTGGAGTAACACCAGCAGTAGTAGTACTCCTACTCCAGTGAACACAGTAAATTAGCAGCAGCAGTGTTTGTGGTCAAAAACAGTTCCGTTCTCTTTGGCTTTCGTCTTTTGTCTATCTGAAAGTCGAAACAAATGATAAGGTTTGTTAAAACGTATTATCTAAATAGTTTTATAAATCCAAAACTATGTACGTTATTCATGTCAACGTCTCTACCGTTTCGAAAAGTGCAGCCAAAAGACATCAGTCGTAGCCCTTAAAGATCAATGCTACGGGCATGTACAATAGTTTGTCTCTTCAGGTTGTCTCTAAGGCTTCCATATTACCTAAAGATAACACTAGAGACAACCTCTGCAGCAGTAAATCATTCCTATAACTATTTTATACTATTTTTACCATAACTTCTTGTCTTATATTCTCACTATTTGCGTTGGTTTATGAATTTATGTCGTCTCTTGTATAAGAGACAACACCTTATCTCTCCTTACCTCATCTCTCCTCTATATAGGATTTTACTAATTTAATATAGTTAAGAGATAGCTAAGATAATACTATTGGAGATGCCCTAACAGTACAAGTAACAGTTGTAAGAACTAGTCACACTATGGCCTTGTAGCAATATTTTTTTTAATTTTGGCCCCCCTAGCACCCGTTTTTTTAAATGGCCCCCTCTCCGAGCTCAGAAGGCGCATCAGGTGACACATGTCACCTATCATGCTGCCGTAGCTTGGCAAGAAAGGAACGGAGCGGCTGGGCGAGCAAGCACGGCAAGACAAGCGCTGCTGAGTCGGCTCGATAGGCAGCTTGGTTGGCGCAAGGCACGGGTGGCAAAGCAATGACAAGAGTAGAAAAAAAACTCGTTGACTTAGTTCAAAATTACTTCAATTATATTCGTTAATTTAGATTGTGCTCTACCTCAACTCGTTAGCTCACTTCTAAAAATACTTCCCTGTGCAAACTACTTGAAAATGCATGCTTTGATACACATTAAGAAATACTATTATGTTTTGTTCGCATGTTCGTAGAAATTTTTTAGAAAGGTACAAAAGGGTTTGGATTGGCAAATGAACCACTACTGCAAACTTCTTGTGTTAAATAGTTAATATACATTGTTGCAAATAGTTGTTATAATGGACTATGAGTAGGCTGACAAAGCAGTTCACAATTAATGTGCGAATTATATGGCACATGGGGTTTGATTAGGTACATATGTTTGTCTCACTACTCATACAATACAAGTGGTAACATGTGCGAATCATCAACCCAAACTACAACTAAGATACATGTGCACCTTTTTCAAGCCATGGTTTCAGTCAGCAGTCGTACATATTTGGATCCATTAGTACCTTTCCCTTCTCTCTAGCGCGGGCTTTAACCCTTATGACCCAGGCACAGTACTCGGCTTCTACAAATTGTGTATGTTTGTCTCAGTCGGAGATAACCTAGCATTCAGCGGGGGCTTCGGAGACCACTAGCGTCTCACCCTTGTCATTTCCACTGTCATCCGGGGTGTAAGGTTTTTAGCATGTGAATCTCTCAGGTGCCACCGGGTAGTTGAGCATGTATTTTTGCTCAATGAATGTCCTGTCGTACATATCCAAGCCATCTATCTATTAGAAGTAGCAATGCTTCGTCCTCTGCTGACATGGATGGAATGGGTTAGAGATGTGTGAAATAGAACATGTAATGTAAAATAATAAAAATGTGCTTACAAAACTTCGGTGGACGTGTAGTGTGCCCAATCTGTGGTTGCTGGGTGTGTGGACTGAATGATATGTGATGAATTGCCACAGTTGCACTATGGCCACAGACACTCTGATGGCATAGGTGCATCATTGCAAGAATTATCGGGGTATGATCTCTTCTTCTTGGGCACCTACTTCTGCTTGCGAATCATTTCTCCATAGTTCGACATCCCCACCAGTGGCGTAGTGATGTCCTGTATCTCTCATTTTCCCCTAGTTTTGAGATCAGCTCAATCAGAGTGTTGGGTTTGGTCGTGGGGGCTGGCGGGATTTTATAGATGATTGGTGGGCACTGTTTGGGAGTAAAGCTTGAACGTATTGTCATTTCACTGGAGAAAACTGGTATATGTTATCAATTCACAAGGAAAGTTGGTGTGTGTTGTCCATTGGCTGTGGAAAGCTGCTATACATTGTCAAATCACCAAAAAAACTGGTGCGTACTATCCGCTGGCTGCGAAAACCTGGTACGTATTGTCAAATCACCGCAAAAGTTGGTGCGTGCTGTCCACTCACTACGAAAAGATGGTACGTGTTATCTAATCAGTAGGAGAGCTGGTGCATGCTATCCGTTGGCCGCAAAAACTGGTACATATTGTCAAATCACCGCGAATGCTAGTGTGTGTTGTCCACTCGCTGCGAAAAGGTAGTACATGTTGTCAAATCACTGAAAAACTAGTGTGTGTTATCTGTTGGCTGTAAAAAGCTAGTACGTATTGTCGAATCACTAGAAAAGCTTATGCGTGCTATCAACAGGCTGTGAAAAGGTGGTACGTGCTGTGAATTCACTGAAAAAGCCGGTGTGTGTTGTACGCTCGTTGCGAAAAGCTAATGTAACATCCCGAAAAATATAAATAATAAGTTATGGAGTTTTTGGGATTATTTTAATTGCTTTTTATTTGAATTTGGAGTTTATTGGCTTTTTGTAAATGTAAAGGAAATTCGAAAGTGAAAAGAGGAAAGAAATCGACACATAAAATAACAAAACATGAGAAACAAATGAAGAACCTGAAAAGATGATCTATAAAAAGGGAGAATATTTGGTTAACCATAAAATCTCACCTCTGAAAAATAATGGAATAGATATTAAAGGAGTATACGAAATAAAAATGTTATGTTAACAAATATATATATATATATATATATATGTATATGTACATGTATACTATGTGAAAGAATAAATAAATAAATATATGTGTACATACACAAAAATCAGAGAAAAGTGAAATATATGTATAAGTATTTATGAATATATGTAAATGAAAATGTAGAAAATAGAAAATAGAAATAAAGAAAAGAAATGGGAAAAGAAAAACCGGGCCGGCCGTCACCCCGGCCCATCCCTCTCTCCACTCACGGACAGCGCAAGACGCGCAGCCCAAAGACGCTCGTCGCTGGGCAGACGACGACGACCAGGCCAGCGCCAACAAGACGCGCCAGCCTCGCGCGCTCCTCGCGCCCGCTTCCGCTGGCCGGTGGACCCGTTTTCCCCGCGACCCCGATTGCTTCCCTCCTCCCTCTGCGCAGTGGCCCCGCCCCTCCCCCGCGCCACTCTCTCTGGCCGGTGGACCCCCGCCGCCCGCGTCTTCGTCCTCCTCTTCTTCTCCACGCGCCAGCGCCGCTCCTCTCTCTCGCGCTCGCTCCTTGCCGCAGCAAATCCTCCGCGCTCTCTCTCTCGCCTCGTGAGCAAATTCAAAGCACCAACAGGAGGGGGGATGCATCTCTCCCGCCACCTCTCTCCTACAAAATCCCGGCGGGATTTGGTTCGCCTCCCCTCGTCGGCGTGAGCAGGGCGGAGCCAAGTGTCGACCTCGCCGTATGAGCCCTCTCCGGCTATAAAAGCCCCTCCCGTGAGCCGCATTGGCACCGCAGAACCTTCCTCCTCCCTCTCCTGGCCGCAAGTTAGCCGTAGTGCCCTGAATCGCCGCCGGCTCACTCCTTCTTCCCGAGCTCCGGCGAACGCCCACCCACCACACTGAGCCACCAGAGCTCAATCCCTTGCTCATGAACCATCTCCGGAGCCAGGCGAAGTTAGTCCCCTCCTCCACTGGGTCTCTCGTCGCTCGAGCCACGGGCGACGACAACGCCTCCCCGAACCTCCGCGCACGCCGCCCACCACCGCCTCCACCACCGCCTTCTCCACTCCCGGCGCAAGGATTGTATATCACGCACGACCCGGACCATTCCGGCCACCACTCGCCGCCGGCGCCGTCGCCCCGACTGCTCTGCCCGGCTGCCTCCGCGAGCCACCTCAAAAGGGTATGTTGCCCATATGGGGTAGGCAAAGCCTCCCCGCCCACTTGGTTACCAGCGTCAGTCTCTTCTCCCCCTCGCTCCCGCGGCGCGCGTTCGAGCCTCCGGCTCGCGCTGCCGAGCGGCATTCTTTTAAAATCTCCGCTAACAGGTGGGCCCCACTGTCGGCTGTCTGTGGGCGGCGAGCGGCCACCCTGGCCCCACGGTCGCTGACACCTCTGCACCGGACCCTGCTGACAGATGGGCCCGTTGAACAGTACCTGGACCCACTCGTCAGCGGCACAGGAAGTAAGAAATTAAAATAAAAAGATAATGAATTAAAAACTCCAGTGGGACCCACTGTCAGAAATTTAATAATTTTTGGATTTAACAGAACTGAGAACTTCAACTAATCATAACTTTTTCATTTTAACTCCAAATTGGATGAAACAAATTTCTAAATTCATCTAAATTCAAGATCTATCCAATGAAACTAAAATCATAATTTTTAGAGTTCATTTGAATTTCTGGTGATATTTTGTTGAATTGATGTTTTCTTTTATCCAAATTTTCGTGCACAATTAAAGTAGCTTACGAGGCTCAAGAAGAGGAGTAGCTTAGTATTAGCTTACTAATGCCTAAATGATTGGGATCTAAGTTAAAGATTTCATAGTATATAATTGAATATACCTGGGAAAATAATTATGTGAGATATAAGTAATTAACACAAATTTAAAATACAAGATAAGAACTTAATTATGGAAATAAAATAGAACAAGCCAGGACCAGTATAAATAGGCTCCAATTCAAATTAAACTTAGCCTAGCAATAAAAGGAGGTACATAGAATGTCGTACCACAAAATGCTATATACCCAGACAGTAAGGTTAACTCGGTAGGCTAAACAATGCATACATCACTTATATAACACATATGCCCGGGATATTAGCGCTCGACAAAATAATACCTACTCGTAGGTCCATTCTAACTCATGGAACTTCCTTAATAAATATAAAAATAATGAAAGAAACTATTAATAAAAAGTCCAGACATCATTCTCTGCCACCAGCCTTGCCGCAAATTACCCAAAACACCTAATAACTCATAATAATACAAAAGTTGAATTTATTTGGATTTATTGGGATCTTTTGAGTTATTTGCTTTCATTTTGGATTCAGTCATTTGTCGCGTAATTAGAAACTGAAGTCCGAAGATTCCACGGATCAAGCGAGATCAAGAGTGAAGTGAAGAAAAGAACCGCAGTTCAAGAGAAAGCATTGTGTGAGCTCAAGACCGCGGTAAACCGCATCAGGCGAGTCAATACTTTGATCATGTTGAACCTACATTTTCTGCAAACTACTTTGGTTTAAATTATCAAATTGCATGCTATTATTTTATATGCAAATACATATTAATTTAAGATTTTAGTTATATGTCCATTGCTTGCTTGACTAATATTACACCTCCCTTGGAATACTTGAATATGTGAACCTTGTCGCCTTAGCAAAACTATAATGGTAACTTTTCAAAAATAAGTCCGTAATTTATATGCGTGCTTAGTAATGTTTAGGTAATCATGGGCGCAAGAACGCCCAAACATCACTTTAATCATGACAAAAATTTGGTTGGGGCAGTCATGGTGGTAATGACTGATAAATGTTGGATATGATTATTTTATGTCTCCAAAAACCCCAACATGCTTAAATATCTGGGCGGATGGTTCGGGGGTGTGGTGCAGTGGTGCACGAGAGTGTGGTTTGTGGTAGAACCGTCCAGATATCACTAAGGACTGAATCTTGTCATGTCAACCCGTGTAAAACAGTACAACCACAAGTCTGTAAATTACAACTTGGCTTAGTAGAATTACCGGACCCTAAAAGTCATCCTTCCAGGAGGAGGTGTGGGATAGTGCAAGCGGCAGTCCGTGTGACGGCTTGAATGGGACACCCGGGTAGGGTGAAGTTCTGCTGTGGCGGGCTAGCGGGGTGGGAGCCACCGCTAGACGCTTCGGAAGGAGGACATCCCGCACAACGTATGGGACCCACCGCAAGTGGAACGACCCATAGGGTGAAATGATGGAAGGCGAGGTATTTTGAAAAGTCACCGTGATGGTCCGCTCAACCACATGACTAAGGAATCGTGTGGGCAACGAGTTGATTGTCTCTTGTGGTGAAAGTGTACAAACTCGCAGAGTCAAAACTATTCGAATAGCCGTGCCTACTGGTCAAGGGCGGACATGGGAACTTAACCGATATAGTTCTATTTCAAAATGCTTTGTGGGTGGAATGGAAAGGTGAAAGGGCGATGGATCGCCTAGTTTGGAATTGTCCCGGTGTCGTCCCAAAGGTAAGTTGCGGCTATAACGTCAAGAATTGCTATATGGTGCGATGCCATGTAACGGTGGATGGAATTTGAATCACTATTAATATTGCATGTTCTGAACATTATGCTTTTGTTCAAAATGCTAGGTCTTAGGAATTTTTATATAATTGTATTCAAAAGCACTCTTCGCAAAAATAAAATAAACCTAAGCCATTCTTTGGTTAGCCATACATGTTAAATATTGCATTCTGTGTGTTGGCTCGCTGAGCACGAGGTCGGAGTGCTCACGCTCGCTTTTGCGACAAAATTCAGAATCAAGAATCACGTCTCTGCGCCCAGCAACAAGATTGGACAAGATGTCAGAGAAGATGAAGATGTCGAGGGCTAGGTCGCGAACCTCCAGTTGGCTGCCTGTGGGCATGTCTTGAAGGTCCCACCTGTGTGCTTCGTTCTTCTGCTGCTGCAATTTATTGATTTCGGCCTAATCGGCCCATGAAGTAAGTCTACTATTATATTTACGCTTCCGCATGATATGTATTTTGATATTCATTACTGTAACTGTGTGCACTATCTACTGATCCAGGGAATAGTGCAGTTAAACACAGTACATTCCGGATTATAAAATCTGGGTCTGACAGCTAATATACCAAGAAAGGATTCCAAGAACTAGGCAAATAAGAAAAATAAAAAATGAACTGTAAGGCGTAAGATGGCGACATAACATTTATAATATTTTTGTCAAGTTGCACATGACACTTAAGCCATGCTCTGACATGTAGATACAATATATTACACCTTGCACGTTTACTTTTTAGTAAATTGGTGAACTGGAGTGAGAACAGGAGCTATTGTAGCTGGCTGAGCTAGAGCCAGAGCGACTGTGCTGCTCCTCTAGCGTAGTCCTCTAGTGAGTGGCTGGGTCAAATCGAGGTTGGTGCGGATGATGGGGGGTTCGGAGGGAGCTGGAGCGTGGATCATTGCTGCTGTTGCAGTCCGCTCAAACTTGGCGACTATGGCATCCCTCTCATGCTCCACTACACTTGGTGAGCTGAGTGCAGAGAGTCTCACCCTGGCTGGAACTGGTGGTAAGGAGCTGGCGAAGGTCCGAGATCTCTTCTAGAGTCTCAATGTAGGTGACTCCTATAGCTTGGATGAGCTGGACCTAATAGGTCAGGAGTGGGTCGTCCTCGGAGCCGGGGACGAATGTCTCGTCATAGCGTGCTCCTTCCTGGATGGATGGATAGTAGCAAAATGGGGAGGTCAGCATGGTGGCCATGTGGATCTCGCATAGGCGAGCACAAGCCAAGCGGGCGGCGTCCTAAAGAACGTCGGTGGAAGTACTCCTCGGGTGCTTCATGCAGAAGATACAGGGGATATACTTGCCTTCCCTTGCGTACAGGAAGACTTCTATCATCCAAGCCTCTTTGTCTCCTTCCTGGGTCTTCCGTCCCCTGAAGATGGGACGATGTTAATAGCGCGGATACTGCATTAGTTTGCGCAATATGTCGTGAACTCTCCTTTGTCCTCTCTATGGGTGAAGTAGTCCCATGGCTCAATGTCATCTGATCTGATCATTTACAATTGAACATGAGGGTATTAGTAGCAATTTAAAGATACAATGAAGCTTCTGCCTTTTAGTTTAGGGAAATAAAACCAGATCCTTGGATGATGGCCATTTTGTATTCGCGTGAGAGCGATAAATATGTATGTATGGACATACGTAAAAATATTTTATTTATTTTTTGGCCCATATTTTTACAGCTATTTATAATAAATAAACATGACTACTTATAGAAACACATCCGTTAACTAAATATGGCTACCTAGCACATTTCATATTACAAAACCACAGTTACACTAATAAAACGGTAACGATATATTAAGCGTGTCGCTCACATGTGAATGAAGCATACTTTTTGCTGAAGATAATCACCAGCTCCACAATGCTTCCAACTGCAAAGGATGATAAATCACAGACGCACTGGCTCCCTGCGCTCTTGCTCGGCAGAAAATCTCTCTTTTCTTTCCTTCCCTTCCCTGGCTGCGCTCTCTCTCGCTCGGCAGCAATGCAACCACATGTCGTGTTTTATATGTGCGCGTGAACGCAATGCAATTAACGCGCAAATAAAACGAATCTAACGTCGCATCGTGTCATTAACATGATTCTCTCGTGCATGGCGCTGCCCATAAGGAACCGGATTCCCTCCCACACATGCCTATCCGCTGCGTTGTGCGCTTGTGCACCAGCTTGCTGAGTCTAGATAGCTCGGCAGCAACCTACCGCGTAAGGGCAGTTTGGTAGGCACTGGCTCAACAACGCTTGCCTGCCGCGCCAGCTCGTTTAGCCACGCGCTTCCTCTCCTGCCAAGCTACAATGGCACAGCAGGCAATATGGGTTGCCTACCGCACTTTCGGAGCCCAGGAAGAATGCTTTTTTTGGTAAAAACAGATGTTAGGTGGTCAAAATTTAAAAAAAACGTTATTATAGGGCCACGTGTGAACAGTTCCAGATGTAGCACTTGCAGCATTGCTACTACTTAAACACAGTGGAGTTGAATAGGCTCACTGCCTCACTTCAACTCGTCATGCTACAGGGAAGAGAGGTGGCAAGGAGCCAAGAACCACTGCGGAGTGCGGCCTCCCTGATTTGAGCTGCCTGGGCGGGAAAGAGAAGCGGGGAGGAGACGAAGAAGAGGCCAATGCGATTGAGTTGGTGAGAAAAAGGAAAAGAAAAGAGGAGATTTTTGGATTCTTGCGACGATTTCTACGCTCTCGAGGTTCCCCGCGTCAAAAGCCGTGGCCTTTCTTCCACATGGGGATGATGCTAGTCTGGTACAGTAGCCTTCTTCTTTAGCTATTCTGCCCCCCACCCCTCTCTGTGCACGCTTCGATCCGTGCTTGTTGGGTTCGTGTGTGGGGGCGGGCAAGCAATGTGAGTCTTGTTCTCTTGCTTCCGCATGATTTCTGTCCAAGAAAAGAAACTGAAGAGGAAAGAAAAGGGAGAAGGGTAAAAAACCAAAGCTTTGGTATGGTGTTCACATGGTTCTTGTGATGGTTGCCATTCTCCATGCGACTGTTTTAATTGCGGTCGCAGGTATTAATGCTCCCCATTTCCCTTCTCCTGCGTGCTGCTTTTCTTGAAACATTTTTCTTCGTGAATTTGGTGGAGATGTTCTCTTGTTCCTTTTTCTTGTACCTCTTTGTTAGGGTTTCGCTCTGCATTTTGTCCCCAAGATGGGATTTCGATGAGATTTGGTGATGGGTGAGGGGGAGGTTTTGATCGTGCTGCAATCTGGTTCTCTCGCGCGGAGATTTCTTTGTTTTGGGTGGTTAATTCCTTCTCTTTTTTGATGTCATGTGATTTTGATTTTCTTGGGTGGATTTAATGCGTCGGTGTTGGCTAAAATCTTTCGGTATCTCCTGCATTTTTGAGGATTCTAGTTGAAGTGAGATTGGATTCAGGGGTTTAGGAGCGGATTCTAGTCAAGTTTTGATATTTTCATTGTTCTTCTACATGGAATATTTTTCTTTTCTAGGGCACCTTGGGCTCTCGGATTTGGATTTCTGTGTTTGATAAAATTTGACATTGGAGTGTTTTGCAGTTAGCATGTTTGCCTGTGGCATCTCTCGGTTTCCGGGATCCTACTCAATGCTTGATTGGATTTCGTGTCGATTGGTATCTTTGTTAGAAGCTTTTGTAAATCTTAGACATTTGTAATTACAGTGGAGAATCGGATCTTGTGTTGGTAAGCGAGTTGCTTTGTATAGATTTTGTAGTCGCATCCTTAAATTTTTGCTGTTCTTGCTCTAGAGTGATTATTTCTAGTGCCTGGTGTTCAGCTTACGCTGGTAATCTGCAATGTGGTGTGTATTGAGGAGATTTCTCTCCATTGCTTTCTGTTTCAGTGTGATACATGAACCCTGCTTTTGATGGTGGCCAATAAACCAACGAAACAACAATTGGTGATGCTTTGCATGGTCTGGTGGATGTGAGATGGATCGCCGGAGTTGGCTCTAGAGGCGCAAGTCATCTGACAGGAGCCCTGGGGAGAGTGAAAGCTCCGGTTCGGTTTCATCACACCCAGAGCGATTTCGACGATCAGGTTCTGCTCCATATGTTAAATTCTTTTTTTTGAAGGGAATCCATGTCTTCATTTCTGTGTGCTAGAGATGTTCTGATTTCAATAGAGCCAACTCATCTGCAGTAGAAACACTATGAATTGGTGATAGTTCAGGTGTTCTTTTCAGACTTGCGATATCAGCTTTTATTAGGGAGTTACTATTGGCATCTCTAGGCAAGATGTCATTTTTTCTGCCTTGGACAGATAAGATTTATGGAACATGCAGATTTGCAATTGGACCTGTTGCTGGTGACATGATAGGGTCATGCCACACTACTGTATATGGTGTTAGAAGAGGGCAATGTACCTTTCTTCTGAAGTATGGTTACATGAATTTGTGATGCATCAAGCAAGATACGAAAGTCCCAAGAATTTTCTTTTAGTAGCCTGTTTATTGGGCTCATTTTCTTGATTAGGACAAAATCGGGTGGTGGTTGAGCACTGCTTTCATTTTCTTAAGCAACATACATGACGTTCTAACAATAGATTGGACGCACTTTGGGCTTTTCCTAAGAATTGACTTAGTTTTGCATGAGTTAGGTATAGTTGATGCATTACCTATTCATGTTTTTAGCTGCTTGACCAAGGCCTTGTTTGGGCAAGCACTAGTTTTGGTGCTACTTCCATACAGAGAGGGAATAACTAACTTTTTTTTTTTGTGATGGGAGGGAATAACTAACTCGACAGTACTAGCTTGAAATAAATATCTGGATCCCTTGAGTTGAGCTGTTTGGGCGGAAGTTCAAGTACTTTCATTTCTTTGAGAAATGCAGTTGGCATTTTGACTCAACAAATTGAGGGGAATGCTATTCAAGGAGTAGCAATTTTGATGTAATATTCTAACCTGTTAATGGATGTAGCATTTAACTATCATACAATATCTGATTGGGATTTCTGTGTCAGGCAGTGATGTGTTCATGTGGAGTTTGTATTGGACAACTAATTCTCAAATTAAGGTAGTATAGCCATGCTGCTTAATTCTGGAATTTTATATCAAAGTTTTATGCTTCTCAATTTTTGGTCCTAGAGAGTCAGATGTCCACAATACATACAGAAAGAAAGGCCATCTTATGTCACCCCTTGAATTTTGAGATCATGAATTAAGCTGTTACTGCTCAAAACTGTAAGGTCGAGTTAAAATGTTTGCATGGGTATGTCAATCACTTATTAAACTGTGCTGAATGGATTCCACATTGCTCTAGTATTTGGTGTACTTGAAGTTCTCCAGAGGATAGAGTGAAATATGTAGAGTTTGCTTCAGAATCATGTGGTACCTCAGTTTTAAGACAATTGGTGGTCATGTAACAGGTCACAAGCTTGATTTCCACTACGGTGGTTTGAGAGTGCTTTAGTTGTCTAGCTCAAATTCTCAAAAAGTGAGGGATGAGGGAGGATGGAGGAATGACTCATCTGGTACAATGATTAGATCTCTTGCTTTCTCTGTGGACTATTTAAAAAAGTTAAATTCTTTGACAAATGCTTTGCACAAAACATGCTCATTTGGTTCACTTTTGACTAAACCAGGATGTCAAACCTAACTCCAATGGTGCTTCCCCAAATAATAGCCAATCACCTGAAATATGCTCAAGAATTAGAGACGACGAGACTCAAGAAAATGAAACAGCAAAATCTTTGAATGAGAAGCTAGCGCAGGCAACTATTTCAAATGATTCTTCCCCACAGCATGGTCAATCACCACAGCCAGAGGTCTTTACAAATGTCAGAGATGACGATGTGGACGATTCTGTGAAGAGTTTGAGTGAGAAGCTTTCTGCTGCTCTTTTGACTATCAATGCTAAAGAGGACTTGGTGAAGCAGCATACAAAAGTTGCAGAAGAGGCTGTTGCAGGTAATTTTTCTTTATACTATGACTTCATAAATTTTACATTTGAGTGATTCCATGCATTCAAGTTTCTAAGTAGCTTCCTTTCATTCTTCAGAATCAATTTTACATGTGAGGAAATCTATAGATTTAGAAAGAGGAAATCCATTTGAAAAAAAATTCAAGTTCTTTGGGCAAATTTCAATGGTGCCAACAATAATTTTTATTTATTCTAATATAGTACTGGATTTATATTGCCTTGTTCTTGTTGACTTATTTGTAGGTTGGGAACAAGCTGAAATTGAGGTTAGTGCCCTGAAGCGGCTGCTTGAAGCTTCATCTCAAAAGAATGCCTCTCTGGAGGATCAAATCAGCCGCCTAGATGGTGCCCTCAAGGAATGTGTCAGGCAGCTCTGCCAAGCACGGGAAGAACAGGAGGAGAAAATCCGTGATGCAGTTGCCAAGAAGTCCCAGGAATTTGAGTCTGAGAAATCTGAGCTCCAGAACCATATTGCCGAGCTGAAGCAGCAGCTGGAAGCCACCAAAATCACCGTGCCTGTCCAGCATGATCTGCTGCAAAAGCTTCAGGTTGTAGAGAAAGAAAACAAGGACCTCAAGATCGAGCTCATCACACTGTCCAAGGACCTGAAGATACTCTCACTGGAAAGAGATCTGAGCAACCAAGCAGCAGAGACAGCGAGCAAACAACACTTGGAAAGTGTGAAAAAGATTACAAGAGTTGAGGCAGAATGCCGTAGGTTACGCCATCTGACACGGAAAACTTCCTTGACCAATGATTCTAAGCCTATGCCAAACAACGCTTGCATGGAATCTCTGACTGACAGCCAGTCTGATAGTGGGGAGCGTATGCTAGCTGTAGACAGCGAAATGAGAAATTCTGATTCGTGGGCCTCAGCTCTGATAGCCGAGCTTGATCAGTTCAAGAACGGCAATGCCAGCACAAGGGATACTGTAAACAATCCTGTTGAGATTGACCTGATGGATGATTTCCTCGAGATGGAAAAGCTGGCTGCATTGCCTGAAGTAGACCATGCGAGCTCTAGCTTTGGAGCAGAAACTGATTCTGACCAGGCTGTGACTAGAGACAACTCCTCAAAAGTCAAAACTGAAGCACTACAGCGCCAGGTGACAGATTTGCAAGCAAAGTTTGAAAATATTGAAAGTGAGAAAAGGGAGCTTGAGATGGCCCTTGCAGATGCTAGAAATCAGCTTGACATGTCACGTGATGACCTGATGGCAGCCAACAACAAGCTGGTCGACTTGCAGGTGCTGTTAGACTTGGCAAACGAGTCCAGAGATGCTGCTTTGGGAGAAGCTGAACGATTAAATGATGAAAGGAAATCTTTGGCATTGCAGTTGGAGTCAAAGTCGGCAGAAATTGAGAAGCTTCAGGCAGTGGTGGCTTCATTGGAAGAAAGTGTGGATAGGAAAGAGTTGGAGTTGCAGTTAGAGTCAACTTCTGTAGAGGTATCAAATCTTCGCAAGGCAGTGGCATCCCTGGAAGAGAAGATTGCTGCAGAGAGAACTCTGTTTGTGCAGCACAAAGCTGGTGCAGACATGACAGAGGCAGCTAAAGAATCATTAGAGGCACAGCTGCGGTCTGCACACACAGAAATTGGGAAACTGAGGGGGATTATGGAAACATTGGAGAGCGAGGTGCAAAAAGAGAAGGCATCTCACAAAGAGCTTGTGGCACAAATAGAGGCTATGGAGACTGAATCAGAAAGAGCACTTTTGGCGGAGTCTGCCAAAGAATCATTAGAGGCGCAACTCCTGGTAGTGAACTCAGAAATCGCAAAACTTCATGTAACAGTGAATGCACTGGAGTGTGATGCAGCAAATGAGAAGGCATATTCTTCAGATATCAAAATGCAATTGGAGGCAGTTGAGGACGTCAGAAAGGTTTTGGAGTCTGAGCTTGAGTCTGCGCCTCGGGAGACCATGAAGCTCCAGGACAAGGTATTGTCATTGGAAGTGAGGCTTAAGGAGCAGACTGCATTGTTGGTAGAATCCACTGCCAAGGTGGAGGATGCAGTATTAGGGAGAAAGGCAATGGAAGGTCAACTTGAAATAGCAAATCTGGAAGTCACAAAACTGACAAAAAAGGTGAACTTGCTACAAGGGAAGATTGAGCAGGAGAAGCTGCTGTCAGAAGAGTATGAAGCAAAATGCCGCAAGTTGGAGGCTCAGCTGTCAAGGGATAGTCGGGAGGCAAAGCTTTGGCGACTCGCCAACACAAACGGAGACCTAAAGGTCAAGCAGGTAAACTCTTTATGCATCCTCTACCATATAAGGGCCTATTCATATTGTTTTCTATGAGCTGCTTCTGCTTTCAGAAGCTAAAGCTAATACGAATTTTCTAGCTTCTATAAGCTGCTCCTATCAGCTACTACCATCCACTAGCCACCACTTATCCTCTTTCACATATTATAACGTACTTTGTATTTTATTATATCACAATTCTGTAAGTCGTATAGCTGTTCGAATATTGTAACACCTTTCGTTACACTTTCTTTCTTACATAACGCCTTACTATTCATCAACCACTACCATTCATTAGCTGTTTCTATCAGCCATTACTATCTATCAGCTGCAGCCAAAAGCTATTAGTAAAAACCAATACGAACATGCCCTAGTCTGGACGTGTAATCACCCCAAACCCACTCAACTGTTGTAATACTATAGGCTCACACCATTAGGCCAAAAAGACTAGCATTGTATCCTATGCGTATGGTAAACATTGGTGGGTACTTACTATTCACTAGTCAAGGCGCTAAGCAGCCCAATCACAGCTGACAGTTGAAAAGTTCTTGTTTAACGATTCTTGTCTTCGTCACAGGAGAAAGAGCTTGCCAGTGCTGCAGGAAAGCTCGCGGAGTGCCAGAAGACGATCGCTAACCTCGGTCGTCAGCTGAAATCACTAACAGACCTCGATGGTGTGGCAGCCGAGCCTGAAAAGCTGGAATCCAAGGGGACACTTCTGGACTTCGGAGATGGTGATGCTGAGCTGCTATCTGCAGACTTTGCTGATGGATTGTATGATTTGGATCTTCCTAAGAGCAATGGGAGCCGCTTCTCGCCCATTCCTTCGGTTCAGTCCCTGTCCCCACCCTCAGAAATGCCAGTGTTTTCGGGTGGTTTGTCGTCTTTTGGTAGCTACAGGAGCAAAACAAGGTAGTGAAAGCTGATGAAAAGATTGTGCATAAGTTATTTAACGGTTTATGGATGTTGTCAGATGTCACCTGATGGTAGATCAGTATACATTTACAGAAAGTGATGGTTACTTATGTTTGTGCCGTCAATTTCAGTTTCTCATTGTTATCACTGTTTCGGTGTTCACTGTTTTCGGTAAATGCAAGTGCTGTTGCAGGCTTGCTGCTAATCCAGCATTGGTGAGACTGTTCTATATTACACCATTTTTACCAACTGGTCTGTTCAAGCTAGAAAAGAGTTGAACATACAAGCAGGCTATGTTCCGAAATGAAAAATTACATATTTTCCCTCATGTTCTGCTTGTCTGGATAGCAGATGGGTGCTCTCTATTACTAAAGAAAATATGCAACTTGCATTAGTACTTTGCGTTGGAAAACAAATGCTTGCGATCACTGTTGAAGCTGAGAGTGCGAGGAATTGGCGATTCAAACATACAGCTTAGACATGATCCAGGCATTGGGAAAGAGAAAAAACTGGTTTCAGTTTTTCACCATCTTCCATGGACCATGGTTCCTATGGCGCAAGTCACAACCTCACTCCCCTGCCAAAATTTCAACATGCTACGGTGCATGATTGCCCCCCCCCCCTCCATTTAAATTATTTGCCCTTGTTCCTTCCCACTCCATTTCTTCACCAGGTTCTTGCGCCTTCTTGGTTGTCACATATATAAGCCTTTTTGTTCCTCCCGATTCCATATCTTGCCTAACTAGGCCTGCACAAAGTAAAACTTTACACAGATTCTTCTTGCACAGTTTTGCTCATCCATGGGTCTCTTCTGCTTGGCTCCTAAGGTGTACAAGCCGGCGTCCGAGGTCAATCTCGGCCCCGACAGCGACGAAATCTACATTAGTCCCAACGTCAAAGGTACCTGTTGTTCCTATTTTGCTATTCTGTTCACTCTTTATAGCTTGGCATTTAGAATTCAGTTCTTGGAATTGATTTCTGTGCTGCTGCTAATGCATTTTCCTTCAGCTCCTCGGGTTGCTGGGCTTCTGGTGAAGATCTTTGCGTGGGTTCTGGAGATGCCGATCGTTGGTTCGATCGTACTTTACATCTTCAAGAAAGGCAATCTCGTCAATAAGGTGATCAAAACTTCTAAATTTTTTTTTCTTCTGGTAATGCATATGTACTATAATCTAATCATGGTTGCTATATAAAATGTTAGTATAATCCGTTGTGAATAGGAGTAGGAGTTTGATTAGGAATCGGACTCAGCATAGGAGACTGATTCGTTGATTGTTTTAGAATCTGTTTCGGTTTTTCTTGCCCAGATTGGAGCTTTGTATTGCATATAAATAGAGACCAGGGCTGCAGCAATTTAATCAGCGCAACACATCAAAGTTCATTGCGTCTCCTTCTGTATCAAGCTGCCTCAACTTCGTGTGAGTTTCGTCCGTACGAGAGCGATCGGGATATTTCCTCGCCAACATTTGGTATCAGAGTAAGGCTACTCGATCCTTGCGCGATGTCGGCTCCAGTAAGCGATGGTGACCGGAGTATGTCGCCGCGCCGCGGAGGCCGAGGGCGGCGCTTGGCCTCGCCGTTCGTCCCTCGTCGTGGTCGCACTCGCGGCCGCGACATGGTGGTCCAGAAGACGGTGCGGGAGGTTGGAGGCGCGTCCTATCCGATGCTCACGCGCGACAACTATACGGATTGGTCGCTCGTAATGAAGGTCATGCTCCAGGCGAGGGGCTTGTGGGACGCCGTCGAGTATGGCGACGCCGATCTGCAGGAAGATCGTGCGGCACTCGAGGCGCTCCTCAAGGCGGTCCCGCAGGAGATGATTCGCGCGCTCGCCATCAAGCGATCGGCCAAGGAAGCATGGGACTACGTCAAGTCCATATGAATTGGCTCCGATCATGTCCGCAAGGCAAAGCTCCAGAAGCTGCGCACCGAGTTCGAGACGCTCGCATTCAAGGAAGGCGAAGATCCTGAGGATTTCGCGCTTCGCTTGAGCTGCCTGGTCGGCCAGCTCTCGGAGTACGGCGAACCCGTCGACGAGCAGAAGGCCGTCGAGAAGTACCTTCGTGTTGTCCCGTCCAGGTTCGGTCATGTTGTCTACACCATAGAAACCATGCTTGATATCTCCAGGCTGTCAATTGAGGAAGTCACCGGGCGTCTGAAAGGCGCCGATGATCGTTGCATCCCGCAATCGGCGCCACCGACTACTACCTCGGAAGCTAAACTCTTGCTGACCGAGGAGGAATGGATGGCGCGCCTCAAGGAGAAGCAAAGCGGCGAGGGATCGTCTAGCAAGTCTGGTGGCCATGGCCGTCGCCGTGGCAGGGGCAACCGGCGACCTAAAGGCGAGGGTGGCCGCGACGCCGGACGTGACGAGCGCGAACCAGGGCGCGAGCGCAACGTCAGTCGTGACAAGTGCCGCAACTGCGGCAAGATTGGCCACTGGGCCAAGGATTGCCGGCAGCCAAAGCGCGAGCAGGTCCATCTCACCCGGGAGGATGATGATGATCAGACGCTGCTCATGGCGCAGGTATGTGCCCTCACTGACGACGTCGAGCAGATGCCTCCAAACTTCGTCAAGCTCGATGAAACGCACACCCAAGTGAATCTGGGGTGCGATGGAGAACAGCGAAGCGACGTGTGGTACCTGGACACTGGGGCCAGTAACCACATGACCGGTTGCAACAACCACTTCGCGGAATTGGACATGAGCGTCATCGGATTGGTGAACTTCGGCGACGGCTCGGTGGTCGACATCCGCGGGCGCGGCACGGTGTTGTTCACCTGCCAAAACGGTGAACACCGGGCGATCAGCAACGTCTGCTACATTCCCAGGCTCAAGAGCAACATCATCAGCATCGGTCAGCTCGATGAGCGTGGTTGCCAGGTGCTGATGGACGGGGGAGTGCCGCGGATTCGCGATCAGCAACGTCAACTACTTGCCAAGGTGAAGCGCGCCAAAAATCGCCTGTACATGCTCAACTTGAACATTGCGAGGCCGGTGTGCTTAATGGCGCGGCAAGATGACGAGGCTTGGCTATGGCATGCACGCTACGGCCACCTCAACTTCGACGCTTTGAAGAAGTTGGCTCAAGACGGGATGGTGCATGTAGGGACCCAGATTTTACAATCCGGATTCCTCTGTGATTACTGCACTATTCCCTGGATCAGTAGATAGTGCTCACAGTTACAGTAATGAATATCAAAATACATATCATGCGGAAGCGTAAATTTAATAGTAGACTTACTCATGGGCGATTAGGCGAAATCATTAAATTGCAGCGGAAGAACGAAGCACACAGTGGGACCTTCAGACATGCCCACAGCAATCGGTGGAGGTTCGCGACCTAGCCCTTGACATCATCATCTTCTCGACCAGCTTGTCCAATCTTGTTGCTTTGGCGAGGTGATTTGATTCCCGATTCTGAATTCATCGCAAAGCGAGTGTGAGCACTCCAACCCCGTGCTCATGCGAGCCAATACACAGAATGCAAATAAATAGTATGCATGGCTTAACAAAGGAGAGGCTCGGGTTGTTTTATTTGCCATAAAACGCGTCTAGTAGCATTTCTATTATTATATCATATTGTTGTTTTTGTGATCTAAAGACTCCTCACCACAAATGACATCATCGTCTTAATCCACCAAAGACTCACACTCTTTATTAACTGCTGTCTAAGACTCCCAACAGCGATTGCCATAATTGACTTAATCCACCGAGATTACACTTCCTTTATTGAGTGCTCTCTAAACTCCAAACAACATGTGTCATCCTCTACTCAATCCACCGATCATATTCTTTCTGTATTGGTTGCTGTCTAAGACTCCAAACAGCGTGTGACATTATTTATATATTCCACCAAACATACTCTTTCCAAATTGATTGCTGTCTAATCTGCAAACAGCGGGTGACATCATTTAATTAATCCACCGAGCAAGTACTGCCTAAAACTCCAAGCAGCTAGTGACATTATTTATCTAATATCACTTATTTAATCCACCAATATCTTTTGTATTCTAATCCCTAACAGTCCAATCCTTTTTGTTACCGATCCACAACCATAATTTGCTCTTCCACTTACCACCTTATAATCCATCTCTAACTACTTCACTATTGTACCTCCACCAAGAATATCATTGATCAAGTCTACTAATCGCTAGCATACATCCACCAAAATGTCATTGATCAGATCTAGAATTCTCTAATAAATATCCACCAAGAATATCCTTGATCAGGTCTATGATTCACTAATATATATCCACCAAGATTATCATTGATCAAGATTAATCTCCCATAGTTATTTTCATACCTCCAAATTCCCAAGGTTCAAATTATCCATCTAATATTTGATCAAATCATATTAATCCCATCATTGTCAACATCTTCCAAGAATTTATACTAAGTATTAGTGTTGTAATCCAACAATTACCTTTATACTCCCTAATTCTCCAAAGATCATTTAAATCATCTATCTAGCCTATATATTCATTTTTGATTCCACCAATTTATTTTTCCCAGAATTCACACTATCATTATCCCTATTATGATCAACATAAATCCACCAACTTCTTTATGCAATTACCATAAACAACCATCTTCTTTTCTTACGACTCTATTTATTCTTCCCATATTTTATTTTGTAAGAATAGAAATGCTACTATTTGAAATACAATATAAAATTTCCTGAGACCTAACAGCTTTGGAACAAAACATAATGTTCAAGGAATATTAACATGATTTTCCATACATATGGCATCACACCATATGCCTAATATCACCATAATTTCTCCATACATACGGCATCACACCGTATAACATCTTTCAAATATTATAGCCGCTTAACTTACCACTGGAACGACACCGAGGACAACTCAAATCAGGGCTTTCCACTGCCCTCCACTTTTCCATTCCCATTTTCCAAACATTTTCCAATCATGTCTGCCCATGACCGTGGGCACGGCTATTCGAATAGTTTTAGACTCTGCAGAGTTTACACACTTTACCCACAAGAGATAAATCCACTCGTTGCCCCACATGATTCCTTAGCCATGCGGTTGAGTAGACTATCACAGGACCTTTACAATGCATTTTTCCTAGCAGAGTTACGTCCGCTAAGGTTTCCACTTCCTTCAGGGTACGACCACCCTTCCAGAAGCCCCCTCTTGCGCCGTCACGTCGGAGGATGTGGCCATCCTCTACCCGCCCGTGGTCACACCGGCGCAACTCTTACTAAGTCGATGCAAATTAGTTAGCCCTGCCTACACTTTGCCAGCTTGTGGTTGTACTTGTTTTACAAGGGAGATCATGACAAGATTCAGTCCTTAGGGTTATCTGGGCAGTTCTACCACAAACCACACTCTCATGCACACCTGCACCATACCCCCGAACCATCCACCCAGATAAATAAGCAATTTGAGGTTTTTGGGAATATAAAAATAACCATATCCAACATACACCAGTTATTACCACCATGACTGCCCAACCAATTTTTCTCAGGATTAAAGTGATGCTTGGGCGCTCTCACACCCATGAGTACCTAACAATACTAAGCATGGCATATATTTAGGGACTTATTTCCGAAAGGATACTATTATAATTTTTGCTAGGGCGACAAAGTTCACACATTCAATATTCCAAAGGAGGTGTAATATTATTCAAGGTTAACCATAGGCTTATAACTATAATCTTAAATTATCATGTATTTGCATATAAAATAACAGCATGCAGTTTGATAAATTTAAACAAAGTAATTTGCAGAAACTGTAGGTTCAACATGATCAAAGTATTGACTCGTCTGGCGCGGTTTACCGCAGTCTTGAGTTCACACAATGCTCCCTCTTGAGCTTCTAGTCTTTATCTTCACTTTGCTCTTGATCTTGCTTGATCCATTGATTCTTCGGGGCTCCAGTTTCTAACTATGCGATAAGCGACTGAATCCAAATAAGAGCAAATAACTCAAGAGATCCAAATAAATCCAAAGACTTTAAATGCCCGATTTAATTTAATTTATACATTTATTACGATTTGAGAATAGAAGGATGATTCGGTTTAATGTGTTGCCAACACAGTGGTAGCTGGATTTGAGCAAGAGGACGAGTTGTCTGAATGTTTTACCGTGAGGGAAAATTTTAGAAATACGAGGGATCAAAAGTGAAGATGTACCTACAGGAATTATCTGCTTTTGGGAAAGGAAGGTGGCCATACATGGCCGATTGGGGAAAAGCGAGGCTTGACCTTTTTATTAATAATTTCTTTTATCATTTTTGTATTTATCAAGGAAGTTCCATGAGTTAGGTTAGACCTATGAATAGGTATTATTTTGTCGAGCGTTACTTTTCAGGGCATTTTGGCTTACCGAACTAATTTTAGAGTCTAAGTGTATAGCATTTTATGGGGTGACATTTTATGTAGCCTTAGTTTTCATTAAACCTATTTCTACTTGAATTAGGATTCAGTTGTATGGACCATATATTGTTATTTCATGCTCAACATTATTATTTGCTATATCTAGTATTAAGATTTAATTAATAGTATCATTATTGTTTAATCTATACTTTAGTTACTATTAGGCTTAGCCTTATTTCTAATTTTAGTTTAGACTTAGCAATCTGAGCAATACTTGTTATCATTTTATGTGACACTAATTACTTGTGTTAATAGTTACATATTTACTTTAGAGCATCTATATGTCCGCGAGGTTATTTTGATGCTTGATGACCTAGACTATTACATTCTAGTATCTGTATACTATTATAGCCTTTTTATTTGAGCGCTCTCTGAAAGTTACTAATACAGATATTTTTATCCCTTTGTAACTCGAGCCTACTGTACTACGTTATATTTTACTGTCAATATTCTACTGAATCCACGGCTGAGATTCATTTGTCGATGGCATGCTAGGGATGACTATGATTCACATCGCTACACTAGGTGGATTGCTCTTAACATTTGATGACCTAGGGGTTACTTTATTGTAATTGCCGCACGTATACATATATACGTTTATATACATATTTACATAGAAAGTCTCTATATTTATTTTTCTAACAAAATTATATTCCAATATTTGCTAGTTAGCAAAATCTACCACTAGAATTTATTTAATGGCAGCATTTTAAATATTGGGCATAAATCTTAATTTTAATCATGGGTGGTCTCCATTAGATTTGGATACTTAATCAAGATCATAATACCTTTATCAATATCTCTAATTAATACTAAATCTTTTAGATAATTATTCAACCATATAATTAATCATACATGAGCTAATCCAAATTTAAGTCTTAATTAATCTTTTTTAGTTAAATTTTATTAGCTTCTCTAAACTTTTCTCAAATTTTCCATGATTTTTATTAATCAAAACGGATTAGAAAAATGGAATAAAAATGTAAAGAAAAATGGTGCAGCCGAAGGATTCGAACTCGGGACTGGCTAGTTAAGGAGTGGCGCGGCCAACCAACTGGGCAACGGCTTTGGGCTGACAGTGTTATGCTCATGGAGGTAGAAGGGTTAAGAGAGTGCCTGGGAGCCCAAAACAAACGAGGCGGCGCGGCGGCTCTGGCGTTGGTAGCGCCGGCGGGGCGAGGTCTGGGATTCGGCCGCGACAAGTAAAACGGAACCATGGGGAGCTATGCGAGCTAGGAGTGCCCATGTTTCAGCTCAGACGGCGACGCAGCGTGCCTGAGATGGCCCACGGCGGCCGGCCACGGAGGGGAAAAGGGGAAACGGCGGCGCCGACGTGGGAGAGTGAATCCAGGGCGAGTACGAGCTAGAGGGGGTTAAGAGGAGGCTTACCGTGCGGTTGGTCGGGCCGGGAAGGTACCGAGGCGCGCCGACGGCGTGAGGCGGGGTCGCGCGGTGGTGGCACACGGCGCCGGCGAGCTGGGGCGGTCCGCAGCTCCGGCCGTGGCGGCGGAAAGCTTCGGGGCACTGCGGTGAAGCTCCCATACGGAGGAATCGACGAGAGGGCCACCGGGGAGGGATCGGCGCCGGTAATGGCGGCGGTGGTAGTTTTTGGGGAAGATGGCTGGCTCGTGAGCTTCGATGAACGGGAGTTCGATTAACTCGGGGAGGAGGCTGAGGAATGGTGGAGACACACTGTGACGTGCTCGATTTAGGGAGGGTTCGCCGGGGTGGCCGGGACGGCGTGGAGGCGCGGCGGCCTGCGCAGGGCGGATACGGAAGAAGGGACAGGGGAAAAGAGAGGAAATGGCGTGGGGCTACGGGGAAGGACCTGGATTACTTGTAACCGCATAGGGGGCGGGGAAGGCGCGAAGGACCTGGCGGTGGAGGTTGGACTGCAGGGCAATGTCCAGCGCAGGGCTCGGGGGCGACGTGACCGGGCGAGCGGCGTGGTGCAGAGGGTGACGGGTTAGCGCGGCATAGAGGGTGGCAGGCGGCGACAAGACGGGACAAGCACGCGTGATGATGGGGGAGTGCTGCCACCGGTCGCGAGGTGTGGAGCGAGCTCAGCCGCGCAACGGGAAAAAAACGGAGGGAGGAGAGAAGAAGAGAGCGTGGGGGAAGAGGAAGGAGACAGGGCCGGCTGCCAGTGAGGAAAAAGAGAGGGGAAAAAGGAAGAAAGGAAAAAGAGTGGGCCCACCTGCCATAGAGAAAGAAGAGGGGAGAGAGAGGAAAGGATTTAAGCAAACTTTTTGAATCTGAATTTTTATTTTAAATCTTAATATACACTAGGATTTACTTATTTTTGGTGCTTTACATGGCATTCCAAATTTAAATTTTTAGTTAAGTTTTTAGGTTCAATTTTTGGATTTTTAATTATTTGCCCTTGGATTTTGATTATAAATTTTACTTTGTTCTAAATTGTATAATTAAAATTTGAAGATCCAGCCTTGGGTTCTGTAGGTCAGTTGAATTTAAAAGAAAAGGTTTTTGGCTTAACCATTTAGAGATATATTCTAATATTCTTTCTGGCTTCATTTTATTAACACCAACATTGATCTTAGATTTGGATATTATTTCTTAGAGCAGGTACAATAAGGCTTAGTCAACAGGCTATAGCAAATATAATATCAACCAAATCTTACGTGGCAGAGAGAGAAAGGAAGAGAGAGAAGGAAGCTGGCTACTAAATTACAGCTAGCTATAGCACGTAAAAATATGCATTTCACTCTCTTACATGTGGGGCCAAATAGTTATTGTAATAGCTACTTTATTGTATGAACTATTTTTTTGAAGGCTATAGATGAAATGGACAAGTGTTATAGCCACTAGTTGGCTATACTATTGTACTTGCTCTTAGTATTTTATTTTGCATGACACGAAACTCAAGAAGTTTCAAATAAATGCTCAAAAAGGAAATTTTGAACACTCGCAAAACGCAAGAAATATTTTAAAAATTATATATTTTTGAATATCCAAATTTTGGGATGTTACAGTACGCGGACTCCCGGTGATCAGTCATCCCGGTGAGATCTGCGACAGCTGCCTCATTGGCAAGCAAAGGCGTGCTTCGTTTCCAGCGGCAGCCTACTACCGTGCCGAGGGACTGCTCGACCTCGTGCATGGTGACCTGTGTGGGCCCATCTCACCGGCGACTCATGGTGATCGGCGCTACTTTCTCCTCCTCGTCGATGATTGCAGTCGCTTCATGTGGCTTCGCCTCCTGACGAGCAAGGATCAGGTGCCTACCGTCATCAAGCAGTTCAAGGCCAGCGTTGAGGCCGAGACCGGGCGGCGTCTGCGCGTTCTACGAACTGATCGAGGGGGAGAGTTCACCTCAATCGAGTTCGGGCAGTATTGCGCGGATCAGGGAGTTGCACGACAGCTCACGACACCGTACTCGCCGCAAGCGGCGTTGTTGAGCGGCGCAACGGACAATCGCCGGCATGGCGCCGCTTGCTCAAGGCGAAGGGATGCCGCTCGAGTTTTGGGGAGGCGGTGACCACCGCCGTCTTTCTCCTGAACCGTGCACCCACCAAGAGCTTGGACGGCATGACGCCGTTCGAGGCCTGGCATGGGAGGAAACCCGACGTCTCCTTCCTGCGCACGTTCGGATGCATCGCTCACGCAAGGTAACTCACCCAAATCTGAAGAAGCTCGATGATCGCAGCGTGAAGATGGTGCTCCTCGGGTTCGAGCCGGGATCGAAGGCGTATCGGTTGTTCGATCCAGTTGCGCGCCGCGTCCATGTCTCCTGTGACATGGTGTTCGACGAGAAGGCCAGCTGGGATTGGGCAAATCTCGGCGAGCTGGAGAAGACGTCTAGCACGGGCACGTTCGTCATCGAACACGAGATCATCGCTGATCCAGTGGAGGTCCCTGCTCCGGGAGAGCAGCCGCACACTCCACCACCTCGCCAGGACTCGCCACCACCTAGCGCTCCGGATCACGCCTCGGGTGGGCGGTTCGTGTCGCCAACAGCTGAGGCGCTTGCCAAGCTTGATCACGACGACGACGGCGACGCACAACACCGGTTCAGGATGATGCGGGACATCATCGGTCCCGCACCCGCTGGTGCCCCGACACGGTTCATGGAGCCAGAACCGGTCGCCCCTGCTGAGTTGCACATGGTGAGTGCAGAAGAGCCGGCCACGTTTGGCGTGGCGGAACGCGACCCGTCTTGGCGCCGGGCGATGCTGGAGGAGATGAAAGCTATCGAGGAGAACAACACTTGGGACCTCGTCGAGCTTCCTGTCGGACACCGCGCGATCGGGCTCAAGTGGGTCTTCAAGGTAAAACGAGATAAGCATGGCGCCATCACCAGACACAAGGCGCGTCTCGTGGCGAAAGGGTATGCGCAGCGCGAGGGGATCGACTTCGAGGAGGTCTTTGCCCCTGTCGCGCGAATGGAGTCGGTGCGACTTCTGCTGGCTCTGGCGGCGCACCAAGGGTGGTCTGTGCACAACATGGACGTGAAGGCCGCGTTTCTGAACGAGGACCTTGCTGAGGAGGTCTACGTGGAGCAGCCGTCGGGTTTCGTCATCGACAAGCAGGAGCACAAGTTGCTCAAGCTGCGCAAGGCGTTGTATGGGCTGCGCCAAGCCCCGCGCGCTTGGAACGGCAAGCTGGACGCCAGCCTCCAGGAGCTGGGTTTCAGCAGGTGCATGGATGAGCATGCGTTGTACACGCGGCAGGCACCCGGAGGACCTTTGATCATCGGCGTCTACGTCGACGACTTGATCATCACCGGGACAACACAAGCAGGCATTGACAAATTCAAGCGCGAGATGATGTCCATGTTTCGCATGAGCGACTTGGGACTGCTCACCTACTATCTCGGCATTGAGGTATGTCAAAGCGACAATGGGATCATGCTCACAAAGCGCCTATCTTTGGAAGCTCTGGAGCAGAGTGGCATGGCAGAGTGCAACCCTTGTCACACACTGATGGAAGAGAGGCTCAAGCTGTCCAAGGCATCAACGACACCGCCTGTGGACGCAACTCGCTATCGGAGCGTTGTAGGGAGCTTGCGCTATCTGACTCATACCCGGCCGGACATCACGTTCGCCGTAGGGTACGTAAGTCGGTTCATGGAGGATCCGCGGGAAGATCACTTCGCCGCGGTGAAGCACATCCTCCGGTACATCGTCGGGACACGGGGGTTCGGCGTCACCTACCCGAGAGAAGGAGGCGGGCTGGCTTTGTCGGGCTACAGCGATAGCGACATGGCGGCGACCTTGACGGCGAAAGAGCACCACGGTATCCTCTTCTTCCTCGGCACAAGCCCGGCCTCTGGCGATCGCAAAAACGGGTTGTGGCTCTCTCTCGTGCGGCGAGTACATGGCGCGCGACGGCAACATGTCGTATGCGTCGCTTCACCGGCCTGCAGAGCTCTTGGAACAGAAGCTTCCGGCGCCGGGACTCAGGGTGGACAACAAGTCCGCCATCGCTCTCAGCAAGAATCCAGTCCTCCACGACAGAAGCAAGCACATCGACACTCGATTCCACTTCATCCATGAAGCCGTCGATGGAGGACAAATCATCCTCGAGTTCGCTAAGACTGAGAAGCAACTCGCGGATATTCTCACTAAGCCTCTCGGTCGTGTCCACTTCTTGGAGCTGCGTAATAAGATTGGCACGATCGAGGTCAAGTGAAGACAACGATATGCAAGAACCTTGCCAGCATCGGATGCTGGAATCCCGGAGCCGCCACTGTTCACTGCAACTCACAGCTGGCAAGGTTCTTTCTGTTTCTTACCTCCGATCATGCCAAATTCTTGCTTTCAGAAAAAAAAAACGCATTGCACTGAACTCAAACCATTGTTGCTGCAGACATCCCTGAGCAGAATGTCATCCTGACGAAGCCCGACTAGTCGCCGGCAGAGCGCGTTCAGGAGGAAGTCAGCTGCCTTCCTGCCCACCTGGAGACACTCGCCGATCCATCGTTGGGCCTCAAGCGCTGGACGATACGGGACTTCGCAAATGCCTACAGTTCAGGAGAGATTACCCCTGTCATGGTACAGATTTTTTAGCCAAACTAGAATGAATTCAGCTTCACTTTGTCTCACTCTACTTTGTAACTGACAGTAACTATTATTAGACCCCAATGGTGGTTATCTGTTAATATAACACACCACAATGTCTAGTACCTCCAGGTGTAAACTATTCACTGAACTTAGGGGGTTACATGAAGTTCTTGGTCCTGAATCCTGACTACTAGAATGCTGGATGCAATTTAGATTGTCAGACATGAGCAATGGCCCGTCTTTTCTCAGGTCGCAAAGAGATTTCTAGCTGCAGTGAAGGAGTGCTCAGGCCCTGATCTTAACACGGCCTTCTTCATCAGCTACAATCCTGAAGACACCATGAGACAGGCCGAGGAGCCCACCCTCAGGGTAAGCAAATTAATTCCGTCTCCTCCATTAATTTACCGCATGCTGCCGCACGGTAACAACGAAGCAAATCAATGAGTCATTGCGGCAATGGACAGTAATATCAGCACTCAACAATTGCGAGGTACTCACTCCTCTCAGCCAATCAGTGCCACACTGTCTTGCCTTCATCACCATCGACCTTCAGGGTTCAGTTCACCAGATCCTGCAGAAATTTACCGCCACAGCCACCGTGCATCATTCTTACTGCTGCATTGCATGCCTGCCATGCACACTAACCTGCATGTATGTGCTGTACATACCTTGGCCATGATTTAGCGGTGAATAAGTAGCCATTAGCTAGGCCCAGTACTGCATGCACGTTGAACAGTAGCCATGCTGCCATTTGCAGAGCCTGGAAATGGACAAGCGTACCAGCTAGATGAACAGCTAGAGGCGGAGGAAGAGGTCCCTGGCTGGGGACGAGGACGGTGGTAATAAAATCGGTGGTCTCCTGCGTTCGAGTTACTGAGGGCCCAACGGCTGCGGCTTATGATTTTTGGTTGAAATTTTTAAATTTTGGTTACTTATGGTACAGATTATGAAGAAAGATACTCACTTGCGATTTTGGATGGTACAGATATTAGTTTTTAACGTGTACATCATTTAACTTGGAGACTCTGTCTTGAGAAAATACTCCTTTTAAAAGTTCGGTACTTCCGGATGTTTTCTTCCTAACTATCATTCAGATTTGTGACCATTGGATTAGAGATCCAACGACCCTTTTTTTAGAGGGGGGAGATTTTTTTTTGAGGAGGGAGAGATTTTTTTTGGATGGGGTGGGGGAGAATTTATGGCCGTTGGATCTCTAATCCAATAGTCACAAATCTGAATGATAGTTAGGAAGAAAATATCCGGATGATATTTATCAAAACCCAAAACTAAAAGTCTTAGCTTCGGAGAAAAAGTGTAGGCCTGAGTTAGGATATGATATCTGTAGATCATCAATGATATTGAACGCTTCCTCCCGGCGGCGAAGAAAAAGAAAAGAAAATCATGTGAACTGGTTCCCCTGCCCACCCAGTCGCTAAGCCTCGCCGTGTTTCCTTGTCGCCGTCGTCCCTATGTGCAGGTCCCGCTCCGACGCGTTGGCCTCGCAGCCCGTCTCCTCCTCCCCTCCTCTGCTTCTCGCCGGCACCGCTCCTCCTCCGCCACTAGCCGCGACCCCTCCTCCTCCGCCACCACCACCACCTCCACTAGTAGCCTCGCCGCCGTTCGCGCCTCGCTCCCGGACCCCCCGCTCCTCTACCCCTTCCAAGAGCTCGCCAAAGCCACCAACAACTTCCTCTCCAAGCGCGCCGCCCCAGGCAGAGGCTCCTCCTCCTCCTCCTACTGGCGCTGCTCCCTCCGCGCCCGCGACGCCGCCCTCTTCCAGCTCCGCTCCCGCCCCGGCATCGACGCCGCCCAGGCCTCCGCCGCGCTCGCCACCATCGCCAGGTACCACCACACCAGCGTCGCCCCCCTGCTTGGCGCCTGCCTCGCCGGCCCCCACGTCTACCTCGCCTACGAGCTCCCGCCGGGCCCCGGCGCCGCCACGCTTGCCGCCTGCCTCCGCAACCCGCGCAACCCCAGCTTCACTGTCCTCCGCACCTGGCTCTCCCGCGTCCAGGTCGCCGCCGACGTCGCCCAGGGCCTCGAGTACATCCACCACCACGCGGCCGCCGCCCACGGCCGCGTCTCTTCATCCACCGTGCTCGTCTCCGACCCAGGCCTCCGCGCGCGGCTCACCCACTTTGGCGCGGCCCAATTCGCCGCCGCCGACGACGACGCCACTGCCCAGGAGGATTCGCGGGAGGCGGCGGACGTGTACGCCTTCGGGGTGCTGCTGCTGGAGCTGCTCTCCGGGGAGGAGGCGGCCAGGTACCGGTTGGAAAGGGGGAGCAAGGAGCTGGTGCGGGTGACGGTGGTGGAGACGGCGGAGGAGGCGGCGAGGAGCGGGCGGGTGAGGAGCTGGGTGGACAGGAGGCTGGGGGACTCGTTCCCTGTGGCTGCAGCGGAGAGACTGATAGAGGTGGGGCTCCGGTGCGCCGCGGCGGTGGAGGGGGAGCGGCCGGAGATGACGTGGGTGGCCGGGAAGGTGTCCAAGCTGTATTTGGAGTCCCGAGCGTGGGAGCAGAAGCTGCGGGTGCCCACCACCGACTTCTCCTCGCTGGCGCCGCGCTGATCCCTTCCTTCTTCCTTGCTTTGTTCGGCCCGGAGGAGGTTGCCTCCCGTTCCCTCTCTGCCTCGCAGCTCCGCGCCGCGCGCCGGCCATGCCCTCCCCGAGCTCCACCTCACTTCACCATTGCCCCTCTTCCACTCCCTCGACAGCGCCCTGCTCCCCTGAGATCACCACCGCCTCTGCCGGGACTCCTCGCGGCCGTCACCGCCGCCAGCTCCCCTCGGTGGGCTTCGGACCTCCCCAAGTGTTCCTCGGTGCTCTCCCCACCCTACTTCCTCTCGAGCCGTGCCTAATTGGCTGTTCTTCCCGTGCAGCTCGCCGGAATCCTCGTCATCTCCAACTCTGGCCACCACCGTTCGCCACCGATTACAAGCACTGGGGTCCAATTCCTTCTTCTCAGAGCCTCCCTGCCTTGCCGTGAAGCCATCCCCGGAGCTAGCTCGGGCTGCCGGTGCCGTGCACCTTCCTTCGCCGCTCCAATCCCACGTCGCCAGCCCTCCTTCGTCCTCCCCGAGACTCTCCCTACCTCCGGTGAGCTTCTCGCAGTCTTTAGATGCTCCCCTAGGGGGGAATTGGCCGCTAGTGCCTTGTGGAGCCTCCGTGCCTTGGTCAGTCATCTGGCGCCGCCGAGCGTCGCCACCGACCACCCGAGACGCCGTTTTGGGCCGCGTCGCCTCGCCTGAGGGTGCGCGCCTCGCCGAGGAGTCCGTTTTGGACCTCGTCCCTGGTCGCCGTGGCCTCTCCCGCCGTCGGTGAGCCACGCCATGATCGGCGGGAGAACGGCGACTGTGGCTTCGTCGTTAAGTTTAAACAGCGTTTAATTAGCACTAATGATCTCGCTAAACGACGGGCTAACCAAACCCGTGGGCCCTCCCCCTTAATTAATTTTGCTTTCGGCTGACAAATGGGTCCCCTCCCTATTTAAAAATCTTTTTAAACCCGATTTTAACATTCGGGCTACTGACATGTTGGCCCCATCTACTATTTGCACAGTGCTATGGCCCCACATGTCAGTCTCTGTAGCTTTTCATGAATAAAATTAATTCAAAAATTAATAAAAAGTGGGTCCAACTGTCAGAGAGAGTTTCTCCTCCCGTTATTTTTGATTTAATCTGAATATAAACTTTGGAGAGCTTGTTCTCTCTTATCTTAGGTCCAATTTGATGAAACTTGTTTCTAAGTTTTTCTAAATTCAAGATCTATCTAATGAAACTAGTTTTGTTCATTTTTGAGTTCATTTTAATTTTCTATGGTAATTATTTATTTTTACTTGCTTGTTATCCTTTTTGGATGTTATCATACGAGTAGAGTATGAGAATGCGGACGAGCCCCAAATCGACGCAACATAAGAGTACCAAAACTAACCTGCTCTTGACTTAGGTAAGCTATCATTTTGATCATATTGATGCTACATTTTATGCAAATTTATATTCATTTAAATTAACAAATTGCATGCTTAATTTAATATGCAAATGCATGCCAATTTTTAAGGTAGCTACATGCTCACTTGATAATATTGTTATGCCATTCTTGACACTTGTATTATATGATTCTTGTCACCTTAGACACTAAGTGGTAACTTTATTAGCTATAAGTCGTACTTAAGTGACATACTAGTCTTGCTTAAGTACTAGGACATTAGCTTGCTATAATCATCCTTTAAATATGAAATTATTTTGAACAGTCATTGGATGTAAATGGCCGGTATTTTTTTGGGATAACTCAGTTTATACTTCTCAAAATCCTAAAACTTGCTGTTACCGCATCTAGGCGGATGGTATGACAGCTGGTGTGGATGTAGCACTAGAAATGATGAGTTGTGACATGTACCGTCTAGATAAATTAAGGACTTAATCCTGTGATAATCTCCCAATATAAAATATTATAACTACAACTCTATAATGATGTTGACCTAACTAAATAATTTGTATCCACTAGTACGAGTTGCATCATTGGGGTAACCCACGAGTCATGTCGCTGGTGTAAGCTGTCATGTGGTGCAAGAGTGGTCTAGGTGTGGTGGATGTAACCACTTTCAGATAAAATTTTAGTGGGCGTGACTTACACTTGGGAATGCTTTGTAAAGGCTTTGTGATGATCCCCTTGATTCACATGTCTAAGGAAATATGTGAAATATAGCAAGTTGATTATCTCTAGTGGGTAAAGTGTACAATATCTGCAGAGTATAAATTTTTCGAACAGCCATGCCCACGGACAAGGGCGGGCATGAGAACTTACTGGAGTTAGTTTCTATTTAAAAAAACCTTAATTGGGTGGAATGAAAACTCGTCGGGTGAATGTAACCTTGATTTTAGATTTCCTTCGATGGATGTAACCCAGTGTTGTTGATTGGGTAGATGTAACCCTAGTAATCAAAATTAAGCATATGGTGGATGGAACCATGTAGCAGGTGGATAGAACCTGCACCATTATAAATATTGCACACTTTCACTCTCTTTAGTAAGATATGTTTTGGTTTAAATGCTAAGTCATAAGAGCTTCTAATTACGGTAATTTGAAATGCTGCCTTTAGCAAATAAAAGAATTTGAGCCTTCATTGCCAAGCCTTGCATGTATAAATATTTGCATTCCTGTGTGTTAGCTTGCGGAGCATTATTGTTTGTGCTCACCAAATCCTTCAGAGCCTGTGGATCTAGGACACTATATCTACTATGAAGATCAAGGAGCTAATGGTGAAGAAGACGGTGGAGTTTAGATTAGGCCATAATAGTCTAGATGTTACTCCAGTCTGGCCGACCAAGTTGACTCTGGTGTGCTCCAATATTACCTAGGTCCCTGGATAATATCGATCACACACAAGTCTTCCCAGTCGCTTGCCTATGGTGAGATGCGTCTTCCCCCCTTTTGCTTCCGCTACCATTTCCGCTTTTGTGTGATGTGATCATTTGGCTCGAACATCCCTAATGTAAACTTGACCCAACGTGGTCTATTTGAACTTTGATGACTTGTAATATTAACACATAGTATGGTTTATATCATGTATGAAATGATTCAGCAATATATTTGTGAGCACTATCTACTGATCCAGAGAATAATGCAGTGGTTTCACAGAAAATTCTGGATTGGTTAAATCTAGGTCCACTAGAGCTGGTATTAGAGCATACGACTGTAGAGCCTTAGTTAGGATGATTGTGCCTAAGGACTTGGGTCCTATTTTCAAAAACTAAGAAAAGCTTCAATAAAATGGTGTACTTATTGCTCTTACTCATCATTCTTAGTTCGTTACTTACCTTTACTTTCTTTATGTTTATCCTATTCTAATTCTCTTTTGTTCAAAATTATAGATGGCCGGACCATCTTCCAAGGGCCCGTGGGATCTCTTTTCTCATGTTGAGGATGATGGAGAGTTCATGAGCATCCTTTGTCAGCTTATGTAGTATATGGGTTATCGCCACCAGCCCATCTTCAGGGACCGAAAGACCCAGACTATGGACAAGAATTCTTGGTCGATAGAGGTATTCCTCGACACAAGGGAAGCGGAATTTGACTCCCATACCTTTCAGATCAAGCACCCATGGACTCACTGCTCAGACACTATCCAGCACATGGCTCGTTTCACCTTAGCTCGCTTATGCCAGTTACACAAGAACACCCTACTGTAGTCACATTTCTGCTTCTTCCCATCCACTCGGGAGGGAGAGTGCTACCTAAAGCCCTTTGAGATCGCAGAGGATGACCCCCGGTTGACACACCAGGTTCAGCTTACCCAGGCGATGGCAGCTACTTACGGCAACACCTTGCAGGAGATCGGTTAGCTTCGGATGCTCCTTACCTCCAGCTACTAGCACTCTGACAACCTTCGCGGCCAACTCATCCGGTGTGAGACGGCCCTCTAAGTTATGAAGTGAGGGAGGATTGCAGCTAAGGCCGAGCTTGAGTGTGTCAGGGCCGTAGCCACCTACACGCCATCTTCGCCTACACCCTCCATCATCCCCCAGTAACCTAATACCGACTCAACCCTTGGGACCTCCGCCTCAAGACCATGTCACACAAGAGCGTGCGACGCCCCAGTCCGCCACTCGTCATTGACATCGAAGGCTCCAGTCGAGGACGCAATCTCTCCTATTCCCGCTCCTGCTCTCTATTGCCTAGTTTTAGTCGCAAGCGTTCCCATCCCACTCTCCAGGAAACTGCACCACATGTGGTGGTCAGCACCACATGGAGAGGTAGTTAGGTTTAATTTAGTTTAACTAGTAGTGCTTACTAGGGCGGTCTTTTGAGTTACAAGCACTTTTTTCTCCTTTTGTACCCAATACTCGTAGACATTGTGGTATATATCATGATGTCATGACTTAGCATAGCCTATAAGCTGTGCCTAGAGATCATGTAACATGTAACCCCTTATTACTTATTTAATGCAATCATCCTAGGCTTTGTATTGTATTTTATCATTTCTCTTATTCGGTTGGTTCTTCTGTTGTGCTCTTAGAGGGCTAGTGAACCCTCATAAATACCCTCTAGTCCTAAATCTTAGTTGTTCGCTCAGATGGCCCCCAAAAGAGTCACTGCTCGAGGACGAGGTCAAGCTATAAGTGGACGAAATCTGCCTCCCCCGCTGCCAGTGCACCCAATGTGATATCCCAAAATTTTACTTTAATTTATTTAGAATTTATTGGATTTATTCTGGAATTTATCTTCCCTCCTTTTAATTTGGCCTAGAGTAAAATTCAATAAAGCTTATGTGTATTTGTAGTCAAATTAAGTTTATTTTATTTTTGTTGAGTTCCTTGCATTTTCTTGAATTTTTAGGACTTTTCTAGAGTTTATTTGGAATTTTCTGCTATTTTTAGGCCTTTATTCTTTTTCTCAAGATTTATGAAAATCAAATTCAAAATCTAAAATTTAAATTTTCCCGCCCCTACTCCTGGGCCGACGTCAGCTCATCCCCTCCGTCCGGCCCTTCCCTCTCTTTCTCTCTCCTCCATCGACCCCACCCGTCAGCCCCACCGCCTCTCTCCTCTCCTCTCTTTGCCAGTGGCCCTACTTCTTCTTTCTCCATCATCCCTTTCTCTTCTCGTGCGGGCGTCGCCGTCACCTCGGCCCTTGGCCACTTCGTCCTACCTGCCGTCTTTTCCGCCTGCACGGCCTCGCCCCACTCCCATATCCCCTCCAACTGTCCCACACTCTACGCGCCCACCTTCCCCCTCTCCCTGCACCGGCCCCCCTTATTCGCCCGCATCCACCGCCGCCATCGTCCTTTCCAACGAGAAATCGGTTTGCCGTTGCACCGCCCTTCCCCTATAAAACTCCCATCGGTGTCACCCCACCCCGCACTACCTCTCCCCGCCTTCCATTTCTCCTCTTCTGTGCTCGAGCTCCCCCATGCCATCTTCCCCTTCTTCCACATCGCCAAGCACCACCGACGAAGGATTCTGGCCATCCCGACCTCGCCCGAGCCTCACTGACTTAACCCTCGGCTTTGTCGTGTCATCCCCGACCTCCCTCACCCCTCGGCTGAGCCTCCTCGCCCTCGGAATGCTGGCGCCACTGACGACCGAGCTTCGCCACCTCCTCTCTCCATTGTCGTCCACCCCCGTTGCTCCTCGGGCTTCGTGCAAGGTTCCATTGGATTCCCCTCATCCTATCTCTCTTGCACGTCATTTACCGGCCATCGCTGTGCTTGATAGCCAGCCCGATATCTATGAACTTTCAGCTGGGCTGTAATTTTTGAGACAAATTAGGGAGAAAGATGTGGGAATGAACAGAAGTCTATTAACGGTATAAATATGAAGTATTTGAACCAATATATTATAATATATGATTCATATACCTACTAAATATATAGTATTTTCTTAAAAAATCAATTAGATGAGTATTTAAACACATATGAACTACACGAGACCCGCCACGCCTGATATAGCCCTGATCAATTCGGCTTGAGCTTTTGGCTTCTAGCTTATTTTGCACTATTCATAAATTTCGTCTTTTTCTGAACTTTTGGTTTTTTGTTGAGTTTTTTTGCCGGTTCTTTTTTTCCCGTATTCGTTTGTATTATACGTAATGGGCTAACATATATTTTTATATTTTTAAATTTTTTTAAATTTAATTATGGTAAATAAGCCTCTGTCCATAACGGTCGTTTTTCACCACTCTAAGTGTTTTCACCATAAGCCACGAGCTTTTCAAATGAACCGATCACCACCATAACCCCGGTGGCTCTACCCTGCACGCCGATGCGACTAGGGTCAGAACGAGCCGAGCTCGGCGAGCTTTACCTAGCAAGCTCGAGCTCGGTAGAAACTCGAGCCGAGCTCGGCGAGCTCGAGATTAACACCAAGCTTTAAGCTAGGCTCGAGCTCGGCTCGGACAAAACTCGAGCCGAGCTCGAGCTTCGCATGTGTAGGCTCGGTGAGGGAGTACCTGCAGGAGGTGGCGGCGGTGGCGCCGGGGGACGGCCGAACTGCACCTTTGTAAGATCGAGGAGGCCGACTAGAGGGGGGGGTGAATAGGCGGTTTTAAAATTTTCGTCTAATTCTAATTAGCAATTTTAAACTTGATGCATATACTAGAGCAAGATAACAATAACACCACTAATCAACCTAGTAAGGCTCAAACAATCACTAGCACAAGTAATCGACTAAGACCAATATCAAATAGTAGAGAACAACAATTTGCTACTCTAACTAAGCAAGCAATCAAGTAATGGAATGAAGAGCGTTGCTTGAATGAAAATGATCACAAGAGAGCAAACCACAATTGACACGATTACTTTTTACTGTGGTGATCGGAGACTTGCTCTCCTCCCTAGTCCACGTTGAGGTGGCCCGAACAAATCGGACCGGCTCCACGAATGAGCCTAATCACCTCGGTCACTAGCGGTAGCCCTTTCCTCTCGGGTAGGCGAGCTCCGAGCCTTCACAATCTTCCGGCCTTCTCACAATCTTCTTGAGAAGATCACCGAACCTCCGCTAAGCCGTCTAGGTGCCAGGCAAGCACCAAGAGAATAGATCACACGGCTTGATCTCACTCAAGTGCCTAATGGATCACTAGAATGCAATGCACTTGAATTTTGGGTCAACTACCTCAATTGAATGCACAAGTGAGTGAATGAGGTGTGAGAGGTTGCACTAAGTGAAATGTATTCAATGGAGGTTCAACAACACATACAAGTTCGGTGGGGATGTATTTGTACCTCACCAACCTCAAATAGCCGTTACAATAAACAATCTCGAAATTCAGAAATCGGAACTCCGCAGCAAAACCGCGGTACTTCCGGATTCTCGCCGACCGGCCGAAACGGCTATGTCGGTGAGTCGGCGACCGTTGGTCAATGAGTGCGCGATACTACCGCCGTTGAAATCGCGGTACTTCCGAAGTCGGAAGTTCCGCTCCATGACCCGACATTTCCGATCTCGGTGAGTTTAAGTTTTATTCCCAACGCTCTCTGGAAATAAAGTTCCGCGACGGTATCCGGAACTTCGCACATGCGGTAGTTCCGCAGATTCAATCCGCGGTACTTCCGTTTTTAGAGAGGCTAAGTTAAACTCCGGCGCTCGAAATAAAGTTCGCTCGGGTGCGGTACTACGGCCATCCGGTAGTTCCGCAGTCAACCCGCGGTACTTCCGTTTCCGAGAGACTAAGTCCGAGTCCGGCGCTCTGAAAAACGTTCGCCGGCGCCCGCATTTCCGGCCTGCAGTAGTTCCGCCAAACAACACCTGAACTACTGGATTTTCGACAATGCACAGATTTGATTTGATTTTAATTTCTAAGTGCATGCATGATCCTAAATTGATCCATAGGGCACATTTGAACATGATCAAGCAATCACCATGATCCCTCTTAGTAGTACGGCGTCTATCCTATAATCCGGTCTTCCAACCTAACTCCAAGACCGGTAAAATAAAATAGATACCTAAACTATTTACCTTGTCGCCCTAGAGATCTTTGAATCTTCATGGGATATTTTGTGAGCCTCTTTCTTTGCCATTTGAACTTATCCTTTCAAACACTTAATGCACACATTAGTCCCATATTCACATAATTTCATTAATTACCAAAACCAATATTTTTAGGGGCCTAGATGCTTTCATTCTCCCCCTTTTTGGTAATTGATGACAACAAGAGCAAATTTTGAGAAGAATTTAAGATTTGGATATACTCCTAGATTACAGTTGTATATCACAAAGATCTTTGAAATTTTAGCAGTTTAGAACATGGGGAATTTTTGCAATTTAGAAACTAATAAGAAAGAGCTCCCCCTAAACATGTGCATCAAATTTTATAAGAATTTATCAGGCATGATTACATCATAGCATTACAGCACATTCACCAAAATTCAAAGATACGCAATAGACAAGTAAATAAGCATTGCATTAAGGGCATAACATGGTTCATTACAATGCATCAGAAATTAAAATATTAAACATCCACAGAGTTTAAGCATTAAGGGCATAACATGGTTCATTACAATGCATCAGAAATTAAAATACTAAACATCCACAGAGTTTAAGCAACACATACGCATTACATGGTTCATTTCACCATACTTTATTACAAAGCCAAATAGATAGATAAGTCTTAAACTTCTCCTTGCTTCATTCTCCCCCTTTGGCATCGAAGTACCAAAAAGGAGCTAGTCCTGAGCTGCACTGGGAGAAGGAGGACCGCGGCGACGAGCGACGAAAAAGCGAATGGATCCACAAAGACTCTCAAGGGACGAGACGCGATCACCAAGAGAAGACACAGTGGTGATCAAGACATCCTGGCACTCCTCAAGCCTGAGTATGGCGGAGTAAATCTGGGATAGTGAGACATCACCCTCGCCATGGGGAGGAGGATCGTGTGCACGATGCCGAGGCCGAGGCCGAGCACGGAACGAGCGGAGCAGAACAGGGGGCCTCTGCGCGAGGCTTATATGGCTTGTGCGGGTGCGAGTGCTCCTCGGTATCCGATCTTCGAATGATCACACCATAATGAATGGTGCAAAGTTGATCCTTTTCTGTTTGTCATTCTTATTGGCGTCGATCCCCCTGATGATAAGATCCACCACATCAAACTTTTGGCCGAGCATAATGTAGTCAATCACATTCCACGCATGGCCACGAATAGCATCATAATTTCCACTCTTGGAAAAAATGGTGTGGTTGATGATCCTATTGACAAGGCTGGGAATAGGGAGTAGACCAATTATCGTCCCCAGCGTCTTTTCAACTGCTTGGTCATAATACTCAATATGCAGCAATAGGAAGAGCACGCTTCTCGTGTACACCTTCTCATAGGCACCGGTTTCGTCCCAAGTGCCAACTCAAACTCGTGCTGGTGCACTCAATGAATCAGTGTTCAGTCATCCAACTCAGTGCTCAAAGTTGGGAGAGATATACAGGTAGCATAAAGCGCGAATCATATTGTCCATGTAGTTGCACTTGAATGCAACAATATGATGGATCTCGCTTCTTTGAAAAGTCGATAAGCACCGCTAAACTTGTCAATCTGTGACAAGTGATCCCAATCCACATACTTGTGTGCAGCAAACTTGCGAGCAGGACCATACATCTCTTGGTACACTTTCTCTTGAAACTTGGAATGAAACTGGGGGTTCATAGAGTTACGAGGGCGGACATACTGACTGTGGCGACGAAGAATAGCATAGTCCTCATTTGTGATCGTGGAGAGGTCCACTTCTTCATCTGCAGTTGCCGCAGGCATCTCCTCATCTGAAGCTGCATACTCCTCGCTCTCATGCGAGGCCTCGGATCCGCTCTCATGCGAATCCTCTGAGTCACTCTGGCAGGTGGGGCGGGACCCTTGCCCTTATGCTCCGTGTCGAGATGCAGGAGTCGAGGAGGAGGATTGACCAGCAGTGCCCCCATAGGACTTGTGGGAAACATTCTTCATCCTCGGCATCTTCAATGACATATTAGGATAATCAAGGTGTGAGGTAGGAAAAGTGAAAGTAGGTTTGAAATTGAAAGCAATGAGTTTCTGCTGTTCCAGGAAAAACGGAAGTACCGGCGGCAAAATTGCGGAACTTCCGGGAAATCCGGTAGTTCCGGCATTAAACATGCGGAACTTCCGGACCCCGGTAGTTCTGGCCGTTCGACTGGTAGTTTCGGTTTTTCTGGACATTCCTAGGGCATGTTAAAAATTGAAAATTTTTGGGGTATTTCTTGGATTGAATCCAGTGCATGTATGAACACACATTCTAATACCCCAAACAAACTACTTTGCCCAAATAAACTACAACAAAAATCGCTACATTTCAAATTTCACCTAATTTCAACCCTAGGGTCCTTAGAACAAGATAAAGAGGGATTTGATCCGATTTACCTTGTGGAGTCGAAGGAGAGGAACCCTGGGAGTGCAAGGAATCGCCCAAAAACGAAAAACTCCCCTCGGATGCGAAGATCGGGAGAGGAGGAGGAGTTTTGGGAGAGAGAAGGTTTGAAGAGAGGAGAAGGAGGAGGAGGAAGAGGACTTCTGCGGTTTTGGGAGTGGGAGAGGAGAGAGAGAGAGAAACGGCAGGAGTTAAGAGGGAGGAGTAAAAGCAGGTCGACGGTTTTGGAAACCGCTACAAATCCCGCAGAAAACGGTAGTACCGCGCGTAACACGCCGGTAGTTCTGTTTTCACAGAAATTCCGGAAGTTCCGCGGATTACATTGCGGTAGTTCCGGTTTTTCTGTCAGGAGCGGAAGTACCGCACAATGAACTGCGGTAGTTCCGGATTTTCTGGAACTTTTCAAGATTTGACTTTTAGAACTTAAAATTTTGCAAATGATCCCTAGTTTTGCATCCAACTAAAGTCATTCAGGATCATTATGCATCAATTGAGCTAATGCTATATTTTGAAACTAATTTTTATGAATTTAAACGAATTTTTTTACCAAAAGAGGGGAAAATCCAATAAAAATCCATATAAGCACAACAAATGAGCAGAAATGGATGAACTTAGATTTCAAGCTACATTTGAGTAGTCTATGACATTTAATTCATTCCTCAATTTGCAAAAGCGGCTTTCATCTAATGGTTTGGTGAAAATGTCCGCTAGTTGATTTTAGGTTCGGATGTGGCTAATTTCAATATCTCCCTTGCTCACATGATCTCTCAAGAAATGGTGGCGTATATCTATATGCTTGGTTCTTGAGTGTTGAACGGGATTATTGGATATTTTGATAGCACTATCATTATCACACAAAAGAGGCATTTTATCAAATTTAATCCCATAATCCAACAATGTTTGCCTCATCCAAAGCAATTGAGCACAACAATTTCCCGCGGAAATATATTCGGCTTCGGCGGTTGAAAGTGCTACGGAATTATGTTTCTTGGATGACCAACACACTAGAGACCTTCCTAGAAATTGGCAACTACCTGAGGTGTTTTTTCTATCCACTTTGCATCCCGCATAATCGGAATCCGAATATCCAATTAATTCAAATTTTGCACCTTTGGGATAACAAAGCCCTATGCTTGAGGAATGCTTTAAATATCTTAGAATTCTCTTTACGGCCACTAAATGACACTCTTTTGGAGAAGCTTGAAAACGTGCACACATGCAAACACTAAACATAATGTCGGGCCTAGATGCGGTAAGATAAAGCAAACTACCAATCATGGATCTATAAAGCTTTAAATCTACCGACTTACCTTCTTCGTTGAGGTCTAGATGGCCGTTTGTTGCCATGGGTGTTTTGATGGGTTTGGCTTCTTCCATTCCGAATCTCTTGAGTAGATCCTTCACATACTTTGTTTGGCTTATAAACGTCCCATCTTTAAGTTATTTGATTTGAAGTCCAAGGAAGTAGCTTAGCTCGCCAATCATCGACATCTCGAATTCCCTAGACATCATCTCACCAAATTCTTTGCAAAAGTCTTGATTAGTAGAACCAAATATAATATCATCAACATTGATTTGACATACAAAGAAATCATCTCCAATAATTTTTGTGAATAGAGTTGTATCTACTTTACCAATTTTAAAGCCTTTTGATACAAGAAAGTTACGAAGGCGCTCATACCAAGCTCTAGGAGCTTGCTTTAAACCATATAGCGCCTTTGATAATTTATACACATGATTAGAGTATTTAGCATCTTCAAATCCCGGGGGTTGTTCCACATATACTAATTCGGAAATTGTACCATTAAGAAATGCACTTTTGACATCCATTTGAAACAATTTAATGTCAAAGCATGATGCAAAGGCAAGCAAGATTCTAATTGATTCAAGTCTAGCAACGGGTGCAAATGTCTCATCATAATCTAAGCTCTTGACTTGAGTATAACCTTGAGCTACTAACCTTGCTTTATTTCTTACCACAATTCCGTTCTCATCTTGTTTGTTCCGGAAGACCCATTTTGTGCCAATGACATTGTGCTCCTTGGGTCTCTCCACCAAAGTCCAAACATCGTTTTGAGCAAAATTATTCAACTCTTCATGCATAGCATTTATCCAATCCGGGTCATCTAATGCTTCTTCTACACGCTTAGGTTCAAGTGAAGATACAAAAGAATAGTGTTCACAAAATGAAGCTACTCCAGAGCGAGTTTGAACACCCTTACTCACGTCACCCAATATTTGGTCAATTGGATGATCCTTGGCTATGGCATTGTGAATCTTGAAAATATTTTGCGGTTGATCCTTTTCTTCATCTTCAATAACTTGAACATCGTTAGTTGTGGAAGAGGAGGGTGGTTCTACTTGTCTAGATGAGCTTGGTGATGTTGGATCCTCTTTTGGCTTGATGTCTCCGATTTGCATGTTCTCCATTGCCTTGCGAAGACTTTCATCTCCTACATAATCCAAGTTCTCATGCTCTTCTTGAGAGCCGTTAGTTTCATCAAATTGAACATCACACGATTCTTCTACTAAACCCGAATTTTTATTAAAGACCCTATATGCTTTACTATTTGAGGAATACCCTAAAAGGAAGCCTTCATCACATCGACTTTGAAATTTTGAGAGCCGAACACCTTTTCTTAGAATATAGCATTTGCAACCAAATACTCTAAAGTAAGAGATGTTCGGTCTCCTTCCAACAAGAAGCTCATAGGAAGTCTTTTTCAAGAGTCGATGTAAATAGAGGCGATTTATGGCATGACATGCGGTGTTAATAGCTTCCGCCCAAAACTTGTCTAAGTATTATATTCATCAAGCATTGTTCTAGCCATTTCAATTAATGTTCGATTTTCCTCTCTACAACTCCATTTTGCTCGAGTGTAGGTAGTGGAAAGCTCGTGCTTTATTCCAATTTATCACAAAAGTCTTCAACTTTTGTATTTTTGAACTCTAACCATTGTCACTCCTAATTTTCTTTATTTTAAAATCAAATTCATTTTGGGCCCTTTTGAAAAACTTTTGAAAATCCTGAGATTTCACTTTTGTCATTTAGGAAGAAGACCCATGTATATCTAGAGTAATCATCCACAATGACTAAACAATAGCTATTACCTCCAATGCTCTTATAGGTTGTTGGCCCGAACAAATCCATATGTAAGAGCTCTAATGGCCTAGAAGTCGACATGATACTTTTGGAAGGATGAGAATTTGCGACTTGTTTTCCGGCTTGACAAGCACTACAAAGTCGATTCTTCTCAAACTTCACATCCTTCAAGCCAACTACTAAGTCATGCTTAAAAAGCTTTTTGAGTTGAATCATTCCCACATGACTTAGCCTTCTATGCCACAACCAACCCAACGAAGTTTTTGCAATTAAACAAGTTTTTAAACAAGACTCATTTGAAGAAAAATCTACTAAATAGAGATTCCCAAATCTAAAGCCTTTGAAGACTAGTTCATTATTATTATCTTTTGAGATTACAACATTTTCTTTTGAGAATGAGCATGTTAAGCCTACATCACATAATTGAGCAACGGATAGCAAATTGAAATTTAATGTTTCAACTAGAGATACATTAGAAATTGAAAGGTCGTTTGAGATAGCGATTTTACCCAATCCCAATACCTTTCCTTTGCTATTATCTCCAAATGTGATCTTGTCATTGCTTCCATTCTCAAAGGTGGTGAACATCTTCCTGTCTCCTGGTCATGTGTTGGGTGCAACCGCTATCCAACACCCAATGCCTTCTACCGGTTTGTAGTTCACCTACAAAAGAAAATCAAGTTCTTTTAGGTACCCAAATTTGTTTGGGTCCTTGGAGGTTAGTGACCAAGGTCTTGGGTACCCAAATGGATTTCTTTTTAGCACCCAAAATCGAGGTGCCAATGAAATGAGCAATTACATTTCCATTCTTAGACTTTTTGAGCATATAGCAAGAATCATATAAACCAATGGAATGCATGTTATTCTTAGAACAATCATTTTGAATATGTCCAACACACCGGCATTTTGTGCAATACTTACCATTTTCCTTTACAAACCTTGGAGGCTTGTATACCGGCTTCTTACCCTTTTGGGGGACATATCCAAGTCTCTCTTTGTTAAAGGAGTATCTTTGATCACTTAGTAACTTATCAAGAGTTTCCTTTCCCTTGTAAGCCCTCTCTAAACTTTTGTTTAATTTTAGCACTTGTTCTTTTAAATTTTTGTTTTCATTAGCAATAATATCATTATGAACAAGATTTAAAGCATTTCTAGTATCTACACTAGATGAACAAGGTATGGCAAGTAAATCATCACAACAAGTAGATATGCTAGACTTTGAAATTTCTATACTAGACATTTCATTCAAGATATTGCAAGTAACTCCAATGCTAGTACTAGATTTGTGATTTTCTTGGAGAAGCAAATCATGAGCTTCCTTTAGCTCCTCATAAGAGTCTTTGAGAGAGATATGTTCTCTCTTTAAGACCTTAAACTTTGATTTTTCTTTTCCAAGAAATTCATTCAATTCAACTAACATATTCATCAAGTCATCATATGAAGGCTCATCATCATCAAGCAATTTTACCTTTTCTCCTTTAGCCATAAGGCATGTAGGAGTGAAGAATAGTGATGGAGCCTCCTTGATGGCGATGCCCACAAGCCCTTTCTTCTTGGGAGATTCGTCCTCGCTTGAGTCGGAGTCCGAATACTCCTCTTCGGAGTTTCACTCACCAATATGAGCTTCATTCTTGCCATCCTTGTGAAGCTTCTTGAAGAGCTTCTTCTTGCCATTGTAGTTCTTCTTCTTTGATGACTTCTCCTTGTCATCCTTCTTTGTTGGACATTGAGAGGCAATGTGCCCCTTCTCATCACATTCATAACAACGAATGTTGCTAAACTTCTTGTTGGAGGAAGAATGTCATTTCTTGGTCTTCTCATGGCTTGTGCTTCGATATGGACGCCTTCTCATGAACTTCTTCATTCTCCTCACTAGAAGCGCAAATTCTTCTTCGGAGTCCTCCTCATCATCTTCTTCGGATTCTTCACTTATCACCGCTTTAGCCTTGAAGGCGGTGATCTTCTTACTCTTGGAAGAAGATTGCTCCAAGAGCTCTTCCTTGTCTTTCTTGTAGAGCTTGTTGGTGATGAGGTGGCCCAACAATTGTGTTGGTGTCATTCTTGCCAACTCTGGTGAGTTGAGGAAGAGAGTCACCAACACTTCATATTTCTCCGGCAAGGCCCTAAGCATCTTTCGAACAATATCAAGATCGGAAAGGTTATTTCCAAGGCCCTTAAGCTCATTCACAATGTTGTTGAGCCTTGAGTACATCTCATTGATGTCTTCATAGGGCAACATTGTGAATGTCTCATATTTGATCCTAAGCCGATGCAATTTGGCCTCCTTGACCGTGGATGTCCCTTCGTGTATTTTCGAAAGGATAGTCCAAATAGCATGAGCCGTCTCAAGATTGCTCACCCTATTGAACTCATCCGCGTTCAAGACTCCAATAAAGCATTCATAGCTTGGGCGTCTAAATGAGCATTACGCCCGTTTTGGTCCGTTGGGTGATCCGGATCAAGAGCCATAACGTAACCCTCATTTACGACTTTCCAAATTTGAGGACTCATGGCCTTTAAATAAATAGACATCCTAATTTTCCAATATGCATAATTTGAGCCATCAAAGAGAGGTGTCTTTCCTATTGCTATACCCTCACTAGCCATCCTTTTCTCTCTAGACGGTTAAGTCTAAAATTGAGAGACCAAGCTCTGATACCACTTTTAAGATCGAGGAGGCCGACTAGAGGGGGGGTGAATAGGCGGTTTTAAAATTTTCGTCTAATTCTAATTAGCAATTTTAAACTTGATGCATATACTAGAGCAAGATAACAATAACACCACTAATCAACCTAGTAAGGCTCAAACAATCACTAGCACAAGTAATCGACTAAGACCAATATCAAATAGTAGAGAACAACAATTTGCTACTCTAACTAAGCAAGCAATCAAGTAATGGAATGAAGAGCGTTGCTTGAATGAAAGTGATCACAAGAGAGCAAACCACAATTGACACGATTACTTTTTACCGTGATCGGAGACTTGCCGGTCTCCCCTAGTCCACGTTGAGGTAAGCCCGAACAAATCAGACCGGCTCCACGAATGAGCCTAATCACCTCGGTCACTAGCGGTAGCCCTTTCCCTCTCCGGGTAGGCGAGATCCGAGCCTTCACAATCTTCCGGGCCTTCTCACAATCTTCTTGAGAAGATCACCGAACCTCCGCCAAGCCGTCTAGGTGCCGGCAAGCACTAAGAGAATAGATCACAGCGACTTGATCTCACTCAAGTGCCTAATGGATCAGCTAGAATGCAATGCACTTGAATTTTGGGTCAACTACCTCAATTGAATGCACAAGTGAGTGAATGAGGTGTGAGAGGTTGCACTAAGCTAAAATGTATTCAATGGAGGTTCAACAACACATACAAGTTCTGGTGGGGATGTATTTATACCCTCACCAACCTCAAATAGCCGTTACAATAAACAATCTTGAAAATTCAGGAAATCCGAACTACCACGTGCAAAACCGCGGTATTTCCGGATTCTCACGACCGGCCGAACGGCTATGTCGGTGAGTCGGCGACCGTTGGTCAATGAGTGCGATTACCACCGTTGAAATCGCGATACTTCCGGAAGTCCGGAAGTTCCGCCCATGACCCAGCTTCGATCTCGGAGTTTAAGTTTTATTCGGCTCTCGAAATAAAGTTCCGCGCGAGTATCCGAACTTCGCACATGCGGTAGTTCCAGCTTCAATCCGCGGTACTTCCGTTTTGAGAGGCTAAGTTAAACTCCGGCGCTCTCGAAATAAAGTTCGCTTGGTGCGGTACTCACGCCATCCGTAGTTCCGCAGTCAACCCGCGGTACTTCCGTTTCCGAGAGACTAAGTCCGAGTCCGGCGCTCGAAAAACGTTCGCCGGCGCCCGTATTTCCGGCCTGCGGTAGTTCCGCCAAACAACACCTAACTACGGATTTTCGACAATGCATGATTTGATTTGATTTTAATTTCTAAGTGCATGCATGATCCTAAATTGATCCATAGGGCACATTTGAACATGATCAAGCAATCACCATGATCCTCTTAATAGTACGGCGTCTATCCTATAATCGGTCTTCCAACCTAACTCCAAGACCGGTAAAATAAAATAGATACCTAAACTATTTACCTTGTCGCCCTAGAGATCTTTGAATCTTCATGGGATATTTTGTGAGCCTCTTTCTTTGCCATTTGAACTTATCCTTTCAAACACTTAATGCACACATTAGTCCCATATTCACATAATTTCATTAATTACCAAAACCAATATTTTTATGGGCTAGATGCTTTCAACCTTCACCACGCGGTGGCCGAGCTGCAGGGACGGCCGGACGGTGGCGCGCGGGGAGAGGAGGCGCGGGAGGAGGCGCGGCGGGCGGAGAGAGGAGGCGCGCGGGCGGGTTGAGAAGGGCGGCGGGGGGCGAGGAAGGGGACCGGGGCGGCGGGGAGGAGGAGAGGGGGACGGGGCGGGAGAGAGGCGCCGGCGTGGAAGGAGAGAGAGGAGAGGCGCGCGCGTGTGGAGGCGGCGGGGTGGGGCGAGGAGGACGGGGCGGCGCCTGGCGGGGGGAGAGGAGGGGAGGGGACGGGGCGGGCGAGGAGGGACGGGGGCGGCGGGGAGAGAGGAAGGGACGGCAGACGGCGTGCAGGAAGAGGGTCGGCGACGGGCAAGGAGGCGGCGGGGAGACGAGGGCGACGAGGGACGGGGGGGGGAGCGGCGGCGGCGGGCGGCGGCAGTGCGCGTGGTGGCGCGCGAGGCGGCGGAGGGCCGGGAGGCGGCGCGGCGGGGCGGCGATCGTGCGGCGAGTGGGGAGAGCGGAGAGGAGGGAGGGGCCGAGGTGTGGGGCGCGCCCGACGCCGAGGTGTGGGGTGGATTTGAGAGAGATGGCGGGACTCGGCGGGAGGACGGGAGTGGGAATGGGAAGGAAAAAATATTAAACTCGCGAGCTATTCGAGCTCGGCTCGTTAAAGCTCGCGAGCTTAAGAAGAAGCTCGAATTCGACTTGTTTGGAATTCGAATCAAGCTCGAATCGAGTCTAGAGCGAGCAAGCTCGAGCAGCTCGCGAGACTCGAGCTTTTTATAGCCCTAAGTACGACCCATGCCAGAAGAAGAAAGAGACTGAGAAGAAATACAAACAAGCCCCAGGGTCCAAAGCGGAAACGTGTGGCGTCGCTCTCGCTTCCAGAGATTATCAGATCAGATCGGGAGGCCGAAAAAACAAAACGGAAACCAAACTCCTACCAAACCCATTACCTTAGCAAGAAGGCAACCCAGGGCAGGGAGGAGAGAGAGAGAGAGAGAGAGAGAGAGAGAGAGAGAGCTCGGAGGAGGAAGAGGAGGATGTCGTCGACGTTCAGCGGTGATGAGACGGCGCCCTTCTTCGGCTTCCTCGGCGCCGCTGCCGCCCTCGTCTTCTCATGTAATCTTCTCCCTCCATTTTTCGCGATCAAGCGATTCGATGCGTAAAGCTCTAGTTTTTCCGAACAAAGTTGAGATTTTTTTTTTCAAAGAACTGCGAGATGTGTGTCAGGCTCTTGCTTGCTTTTTCGAAGCTCTCGCTTCCTTGTTGGATCTATTGGGCTTCGTGATTTGGTTCTATGCCGACGAGTTCATTCCATGCCCTGATTTGGGGATTCTTCCGCGCGAACAGATTTGATCCGATTAGCGAGGGGACGTCAGAAAGCAAAGTGCTTTGGATTTTTTTTATGCTTCTTGATCTCATACCTCTCGCTGTTGCAGGCATGGGTGCCGCGTACGGGACGGCCAAGAGCGGCGTGGGCGTGGCGTCCATGGGTGTGATGCGCCCGGAGCTCGTCATGAAGTCCATCGTGCCCGTCGTCATGGCTGGTGTGCTCGGTATCTACGGCCTCATCATCGCCGTTATCATCAGCACCGGGATCAACCCCAAGGCCAAGCCCTACTACCTCTTCGACGGTTACGCGCACCTCTCCTCGGGGCTCGCCTGTGGCCTCGCAGGGCTCGCGGCCGGCATGGCCATCGGCATCGTCGGTGATGCTGGAGTCAGGTAATAACTCGACAGCTTTGTTTTATCTCTGGTGCTGTATGCCGTTAGCGTTGCACGTTGCTGGACAAGTCTGATTATCTGAGGAACACTGCATGGTGACAAGTAATTTTGAAGCCTTCGTTAGTTGTTTAGTGGATCAACTTTGGATTTCGATCTCACAATATATGATTAATGTCACTTCACATTTGCATTTGCATCTGTTTACATGTCGTAAGCATCATAGATCCATTTTTCTGAAACTTATGTTTGTTACTGTATGCTATTAGCCGATTAATGTTGGTAGTAGCTCTTGCCTACAATGTCAAAGATTGCACCTTTTGATTGCTTTAAGGAGTAAATTAAGAATGAGGCTCTATAAACCCAAATTATTTTTCTAGATTATCCTGTTGTAAATTCATGTGGTCTAGATGGTTATATCTTATAACTAAGCCGAAGTCATTGAAAGCTTGGAATATCGTAGCGTTTGTAAGTTCTTTGTGTATATGATGTACCTATGTCCCTATAAAGTGAAAGTACCACTTAAATTTTGTCCGGATGACATTGTAAATTAGATATATAAAACATCACAAATGTGTAACTTTTGCAATGGAAGAAAACTTGTCTTATTTTGACTATTTCCTTGTTATCATTATTCATTCAGGATACAGTATTATCATTATCATTCTTGTTTCATTCTGATATTGTGCTTTGGAGAAATTTTATTTTGACCAAGAAAATTGTGTTCAGTGTGAACAACAAACAACAATATGCATGTGTTATGTTAGTAATAGCAGCCTAGCATGTAAAGTTCTTTGTGCGTGAAGTTTTCATAGGAATGTTTCATATTATTGATGATTCAGAAATACAAAATTGCTATTATGTTTGTCCTTCACTGGAGTATGATCAGCCTGTATTTTATTCTTGAGGGCATCTAAGTTCCTCTATAAGCATGCAGATTTTTCTTTAATTTGGGAATAACTGATAGGATAATTTTTGTTAATACTGTAAGGTAATTTTTGGGTATTGATTCATTCTGTTATTGCGATGGGGTCAGGTTTTAGTGTTTAAGATAAACCTGTAGAAACTTAGGAAAAGAGGGTTATTTCATGTTTTGCCTTTATTGGAGCTAATTCTGTTGAGGTCTGTTGTGCATAATGTCTAGATCAGAAAGTTCTGTTCGTTTTGTTATTTGAATGTGGCTTGATATGCTACTTGAAGCTTTTTCCAGTACCCAACCAAGTATTCTTATCTGATGCTCATTATGAAGGCGGCTCTGCAAGTTACCAGCTTTTGAATGTTGTTTTGATGTTAATTTTTGGACAATTGATTGTAGGGCAAATGCACAACAGCCGAAGCTGTTTGTGGGCATGATCCTCATCCTCATTTTCGCAGAAGCGCTCGCCCTCTACGGCCTCATCGTGGGCATCATCCTCTCATCCCGTGCTGGCCAATCCCGTGCAGAGTAGGCACTTTTCACTGCCATTACTGCACTGGTTATATGCTCTTGAGAAAAGCTGAAACTTGCAAGTTCTAGTTTTGATGTACTGAGGAAAATTATTGAGATAGTCTCAATTCCACAAGGTAAAGTTCCAGGACGCGAGTAATGTGCTACTACTCGCGTTAGCGCTACCATCCTCTATTAGCCTTTTTCGTCTGACACATCTACGTGTAATTCTACGTCTTTCACACGTAAGCAAAAGGCAAAGCAGAGAATTGGAATGCTCTAAGCATTGAATTACGAGTTTTCGTTTTCTTTTTCAACATTTAAATGACCATATCTCATTCATCGAGTATCCAATTCGTATTCCGTTTATGCCTTTATGTTCTACACCATGAGTTTAACAAAATGGTATCTATATTGCGTATGTTTTGAAATGTAATAATAAAAGTTGCTTATCAACTAGTAACTATTATTCAATTCAGGTGCAAACAATAAGCAACTAATAACAGTAGCTGTCTTAATATTCAGCTGCTAGTTAACAAATGTAGGTTTAACTATTAAGTGTTTCAGCACTATCAGTACCTCAGTTGCTGGCAATTAGCACACCACTAAAGTGGCAATCCTAGTTGCTAGTAACGGGTAATTCTTCACATTTAGCAAAACCAACCAGCAATTGTAAGTGCTGTTAAATAACAACTCTAGGATGATAGTAACTAGCAAATATCCTTAACTAGTAATTGTAGTTATTGCTATCTGGGTACTACTAGCTAGCAATTTTATGTTCTAGTAACTATCAACTTTACGTGTTGTAGTAAACTTTAACATGCTGCTGACCAATAAATTGATATTACTAGTAAACTATAGGTATTGATAACTATCAACTTTTAGTACTAGTGCCTATCAACCTTGTTTGTAGCTGACAAATTTTGTGTTGTTTTCTAGCAACTGTAAGAAGATGATAGTAGCTAGCAAATCTTATCTGTTAGCAAATTATAGTTGTTAGTTAGGTAACTGGCAACTTTAGGTTGATAGCTAGCAACCATAGATGAAGACACCTAGCAACTTTAATATGTTTGCAATTAATAATTGAGCTTATCATTACATTGCTAAAAACATATGCGACCGGGTTAATCTTTTTGTTTACCCTATTGTATAGAACACGGTTGAAAAGATAGTCATTTAAAGATCAAACAACGAACAAATACAAAACTCCCCAATGCATATCTCTCTACTCTCCCACCACTCATATGCAGTCATACGTCAGTATGGAAACAACTTTTGTCTTTATCTATTTCTTTCTTATCCCAGATGCAAACCTGCTGCACTCACTTAGAATAGGATGGTCATGGATGTGGTAGCACAAGGAGATAAATGTGCTACCACACGCTGCACATACTTATCGAAAGTTCCCACTGGATGTGGGGGAACACACAACAACATCCTTGCTAATCAATTAGTATGTATATGTCTCATGATCTTATCTAGGGGTGGCAAATGGGCCAGAGGTTATGAGGAGACCCTCGTGGCCCCGCCTTAATCCCCGTTAGCCTGGCCTGGCCCCTGGCCGGTTAGGGTTAGGTTTCGAGGCGCCGGGGGTTGCCTTGGTCCTCGCTGGGACCTGACCCCTATGGGGAATTAAAAATATGCTATATATTTTTTAAAAAATAATAATGTTACTTTGTTTATTAATATATAATTATTTAGGTATTTTTTAAAAACATAGCTTCAAAATGAGGAAAAATTGAAGAAATTTGTTATATCGTCCCAGACAATACAAAAGAATAAGAGTTAAAAAAGTAAAAAAAAATCTAAAAAAACTAAAATTAGAAGTTGGTGCGTTTCACTTGGTTTCTGATTTAAATAAGGCTAAAGCTGGAAAAAAAAACTAGAAGCTAAAGCAGTTTGGAGGGTGAGAATTCCCTCCGTACGCGCAGCGAAACATACGCCCTTGGCAATCAGTTTGCCTACGTACGTCTGTCTCTTCTTCACCGGCGTCCACTGTTGTCTTGGCCAAAAAAAACTGCGGATGAAACGTATTATGAATGGAGAATTTTGTTCTTGCTACTGCTAAGGAACTGGCCCCCTGTTCTTCGCCATTAAGAGTACCAGCGGATGTAGCAGCAGCAGCAGCACTAGCTGTACAACTGGGCAAGGTCCTTGTCGTACGCCTTCTTGATGGCCTCCCTCTTCGAGCTTGAGCGCAGCCGTGACGAGGCCCGACTCCGGGGTCCATGGCTCCCGTATCAGCTTGATTTTGGCTGGGTTCTCAAACTTCTCCAGTCGCAATTGCTCAGCAGCCTGAAAGAACAATTGCATATCAGTACAATCGAGTAATCGCCATAACTGTATATCATGAGCATGGTAAAGATGCTCAAACGTATCTATGG